>CM026397.1:67118015-67173996 GCA_014843695.1 Archivesica marissinica
GTAAGCTGAGTGATAGTGTTAGTGAACCTGGGACACCTAAACGCCATAAAGTAGACTGTGACACTCATAAGTCTAAAGTAAAAAGAAAATTCAGGTCTGAGTGGCTTAATGAATTTGAGTGGCTGGAAATGAAACAAACTGATGATCAGATTCTGTTGTATTGTACTTGGTGTAGAGATGCTAAAAAGAAAAATCCCTTCGCTAACAGTGGTAGCACGAACCTACAAAAATTACATGTACGTAAAGTACCAACATGCATATATTTGACTCTTGAAAATTCCTGTTTGACTCTTGAGATTTTGACCTCAAGGGTCATTGACTCTTGAGTTTCAAAGTCTAGTGAACTATATCTACACTATGCCATGCAGTTATCCCCGGGGGTGGGGAAACTAAGCCTGACAGATAGTGCATGTCAGATATCCCTGGGGGTGGTGGGAGAGGGTGTACAACAGTTATATTTACACCATGATGAAGCCTGACAGATAGTGCATGTCAGATATCCCCGGGGTGGGAGAGGGTGTACAACAGTTATATTTACACCATGATGAAGCCTGACAGATAGTTAATGTCACATATCCCCGGGGGGTGGGGGGATTGTGTACAATAGTCGGATTTACACCAGGATGAAGCCCGACAGAAGGTAATGGTCAGATATCCTCGGGGGTGGGGGGGGGGGGGGGGGGATGGTGTTACAATAGTCGTATTTCACCATGATGAAGGCCCGACAGAATGAAACAAACTGATGATCAGATTCTGTTGTATTGTACTTGGTGTAGAGATGCTAAAAAGAAAAATCCCTTCGCTAACAGTGGTAGCACGAACCTACAAAAATTACATGTACGTAAAGTACCAACATGCATATATTTGACTCTTGAAAATTCCTGTTTGACTCTTGAGATTTTGACCTCAAGGGTCATTGACTCTTGAGTTTCAAAGTCTAGTGAACTATATCTACACTATGCCATGCAGTTATCCCCGGGGGTGGGGAAACTAAGCCTGACAGATAGTGCATGTCAGATATCCCTGGGGGTGGTGGGAGAGGGTGTACAACAGTTATATTTACACCATGATGAAGCCTGACAGATAGTGCATGTCAGATATCCCCGGGGTGGGAGAGGGTGTACAACAGTTATATTTACACCATGATGAAGCCTGACAGATAGTTAATGTCACATATCCCCGGGGTGGGTGGGGGGGTGTACAACAGTTATATTTACACCATGATGAAGCCTACAGATAGTTGATGTCAGATATCCCTTGGAGTGGTGGGGGGTGTAAAACAGTTATATTTACACCATGATGAAGCCTGACAGATAGTTAATGTCAGATATCCCATGGAGTGGTGGGGGGTGTAAAACAGTTATATTTACACCATGATGAAGCCTGACAGATAGTTGATGTCAGATATCCCTTGGAGTGGTGGGGGGGGGGGGGGGTACAATAGTTATATATACACCATGATGAAGCCCGACAGATAGTTAATGTCAGATATCCCCGGGGTTGGTGGGGGGGTGTACAACAGGTATATTTACACCATGATGAAGCCCGACAGATATCCCCGGGAGTGGGGGGTGGGAGAGGGTGTACAACAGTTGTATTTACACCATGATGAAGCCTGACAGCAGATAGTACATTGATTTTGATAGAAGTCGTGTCTACTCAATATGGCTAACATTTCTTTATACATCTAGTTATTGCATTGATTGGTTTCCAAAGATAATCATATATTACATCTGACAGCTAGGGACCTGGTATTGCAGGCAACATTTCAACCCAATATGGTGAATACTAAGTGTGAATATTGTTTGTAAGTTATTTTAAAAACAATGCTGCAGCTTGAAAGATATGCAATGGAATTGGATACAAGATGGAATAACAGACCTTCAAATTGATCAACATCTCTGACAGTGTGATGACAAACTGTTGTGTAACTTTAAAATCCAATATAAGTTGCTAAATATCTTTACAAAGATAATATGCCTATAGGGAGAAGAACTATATATGTTTTCTTTCGTTCTAATCCCTTTCAGTCTAATGCTGTTAAATTTATATGTAAAATGTTCATTCCTTGATTACATGTACAAATACTGAAATAAATCAAGTTTAAACTAAAGATAAAATGCAATACAAACCTTTTATAGTTAAAATGAAACCTTTCCTTTTTTTCTGCCAAAATCTCATTCTAAGCAAATATAACTACAATATGTCATAACGTTTAATCATAGCGTTTAACAATGGAACGTCACACAGAATATAAGTTTAATATCACATGACAACAGAGCCGTTAAACTCCTACAGAATCTGCTATTGTAGTGGCTGAGTAATGTATTCAATTACTACTTCGGTGGTTTTTGTGGTACAAATCTGCTGATGCAGTTTCCACATTAGTGTTTCAAACACACAAACAGTATATCTTCCGTCAATATATGCTTACACCTTGTCATATATATATATATATAAACCGCTACATCGATGTCACTTCAACAGCTAATAATCTTTATCTACATCCTAGCATCTTCAACTACCTCATTAAGCTTGTAGGCATTACTTTAATCCCACCATTCTCTGATGTTTCATTACTTTTTAAACACACATTCATACCTCAATGTCTATGTGCATAACCTGAGATAGGCAATCGGACATCTTAACACTCACGCCTACTGTATCCACTTCATTAACTTCTCCATAACACTATCCCACTATATCAGCAGCATTTATTTTCATAAAGCCGAAAACACCTGGGGCAATAGATGACAGCTCTGGAGTCTTAACAAATTCCATATGCAAAACAAGTGAAGAACAACAGTGTCTAATCATATTAATATATTATCACCTAGTTTGGAAACACCTTCAAGCTGGCTTTGACTCGGAAATATCTGTGAAAACACTTGAGCAGCAAGCATCCTGTCAACTAGATGATTTTAATAGCCCCATGATCAAATATACCCAATCACTGAACTATGTAGATATACCGTATTTATTCTAATAATCATCCACTCTATTAATTAATTGTCATTATTATTATTAATTGTTAATGCATTATGGGAAGGGCTGTTAATAATGTTGTCATAACTTGTAGCCCCAACCCAGGAAGTCGTGATAGCGCAGTGGATGCGCGTTTGCTTCAGGTGCGAAAGGTCCAGAGTTTGAGCCCCACTGGAGCCATTACGATTGTGCCCTTAGGCAAGGCATTTAAATTCCACGTTGCCTCTTCTCTCTCCCTCGTGGCAATGGATTCCATCAGGAATGAGGTCTCGAGAGTGATTTATATAAGTTGAAATAACTTGTTTCGCAATCGAGCTAAAATAAATTTGTATAAACTAACCCATTTGCTTTTTTCTTCTTCCCCAGATTAAATCGTATACAGCAATAATAATAAATCCTAATATAATTTCATATTGTTTTCTACGTATATTTCATTGTGTGCATAATTGTAATGTAATGAATGGAAAAAAATGCAATCAAATATTATTAAAATTGTCAATATTATTTTTGACTGATGTTCATTTCTTCATTAAAATGCAGCAAATAAAGTCCTCTATTTATCGCCAATTAACAGATTTGCAATGATTCACCTACTGGTTCCCAGTTTCATTCTTTCCATTTTCAGTACCAATCATGCATCTCCTGTGACCCTTTTCTTCATAGAGATTTAGGTTAATATACTATTATATCTCCATACAAACGACAGCCATTTAGCTATCATGCAGTGGATAAGTAGTCGCCATATCTATCCCACCTCCATAGATTGGGACTTCATAGAGATTTAGGTTAATATACTATTATATCTCCATACAAACGACAGCCATTTAGCTATCATGCAGTGGATAAGTAGTCGCCATATCTATCCCACCTCCATAGATTGGGACTTCATAGAGATTTAGGTTAATATACTATTATATCTCCATACAAACGACAGCCATTTAGCTATCATGCAGTGGACAAGTAGTCACCATTTCTATCCAACCTCCATAAGATTGTGGCCTTTATGATGAACATTGGTGTGGCTATTAAATTGTCAATATATGTCATATTGGTAATGGCATCAAGAGGTGCTTCTATGAGGGAAAGGGTTAAATTATGTCTAAAGATGTGGAAAGAACACGTATTTCGAAATCACACTTATGTTATTTGCAGAATGTAATCATCCTTAACCCATTTGATTCTGGATACCGTTCAAACGGTATTTACAAAGAACATAGAGCCAGATCAACCACCACAGAACGTTCCATCTGATCAGGCTCTATGCTGTTTGCTATTCACATGATCTTGCTAAGACACTTGGCTATGTAGCAAACAACATAGATCCTGATCAGCACGCAGCATCACGCTGTGGCTGATCTGGATCTATGTTGTTTGCAAAAGCCTTTAAATATATTCAGAATGAAATGGGTTAACAAGTATACACGATCGAAAACGACAAGTTTAGGATTTTTGACTTTTGTAAAGCTGTATGTTCCCATTAATAATTGTCCAATTCATACTTCTTTTTCAATTTAAGTCTGATTAAAAGTATCTGCTCAAAAGCCGCTTCGCGATTAAGATCTGACGACGCACAAGTTCACATTCTGATGACCTTTCTGCTAACCAATCAGAGGCTTGCTTCACGGTTTTGAAAGCAATAGTAGCAGTTATATTGAGTGATTAACAGAATTACAGCCGGGATCCAAGAGCGCTAATATCAAACGTTTACTATTTCCTGATGCTAACATGGCTGCGTGTTTGTAATGGTGATGTAACTCTCATCTATTTAACCCATTTCATTCTGGATACCGTTCAAACAGTATTTGCAAAGAACATAGAGCCAGATCAGCCGCCATGGAACGTTCCATCTGATCAGACTCTATGCTGTTTGCTATTCAGATGATCTTGCTAAGACATAGCAAACAACATAGATCCTGATCAGCACGCAGTGTCACACTGCGGCTGATCTGGATCTATGTTGTTTGCAAAAGCCTATTAAATGTATCCATAATGAAATGGGTTAATGTATCACCTAGAAAGATCGCTATAGCTGAATCCACGGCCAGGAAACAGTACAGTAGTCACTGAAAAATGCCCTATTTGCAGCCTTGCTTTCCGAATCACTGAGACTATGTCACCTGGATGGAAAGTAGAGATACACGCAAGCCGAGTCTGTTGAAACAAGCACTATGATTGGATCATTTCAGTGAAATATATAAACAGTGAAATTGAAAACGTATCGTATTTTGAGAAGACGGTGAACACCTTGTAATCGTCACATCTTAGCGTGTAGAGAAGATGCATACTTTTGTGTGACTGAGGTCATAAAAATTGTGTATTCCAATAATCGTCACCGTGATAATTGGAACAAATACGGTACTTAATATAAATAAAAATGTCACCGTTTCTATATGGAAAAGAACCAACAAATATTTAATTAATAATCATCGATACAGACAAGATACGCAAATGCAACACTTGGTTTTGAGATTTTAACCCGTAACATGCTAATAGCAACTAAGTACGCTTATCAAAAAGCATAGAGCACAATCTGTTCCATCTGATCAGGCTGTATGATGCAGGCTGTATGAGCTGTATGATGCAGGCTGTATGATGTAGGCTGTATGAGGGGTGTATGATGCAGGCTGTATGATGTAGGCTGTATGATGTAGGCTGTATGAGGGGTGTATGATGCAGGCTGTATGATGCAGGCTGTATGATGTAGACTGTATGAGGGGTGTATGATGCAGGCTGTATGATGCAGGCTGTATGATGTAGGCTGTATGATGCAGGCTGTATGATGTAGGCTGTATGATGCAGGCTGTATGATGTAGGCTGTATGAGGGGTGTATGATGCAGGCTGTATGATGCAGGCTGTATGATGCAGGCTGTATGCTGTAGGATGCAGGCTGTATGATGTAGGCTGTATGATGTAGGCTGTATGATGTAGGCTGTATGATGCAGGCTGTATGATGTAGGCTGTATGATGCAGACTGTATGATGCAGGCTGTATGATGTAGACTGTATGATGCAGACTGTATGATGCAGGCTGTATGATGCAGGCTGTATGATGCAGGCTGTATGAGGGGTGTATGATCAAGACTGTATGATGCAGGCTGTATGATGCAGACTGTATGATGCAGGCTGCATGATGCAGGCTGTATGATGTAGGCTGTATGATGCAGGCTGTATGATGTAGGTTGTATGAGGGGTGTATGATGCAGGCTGTATGATGTAGGCTGTATGATGCAGGCTGTATGATGTAGGCTGTATGATGTAGGCTGTATGATGCAGGCTGTATGATGCAGGCTGTATGATGCAGGCTGTATGATGTAGGCTGTATGATGCAGGCTGTATGATGCAGGCTGTATGATGTAGGTTGTATGAGGGGTGTATGATGCAGGCTGTATGATGCAGACTGTATGATGCAGGCTGTATGATGTGTGTGCTATTCGGATAGTGGAGCTACAACATTTGGCTTGAACAGCAAACGACATAGAACCTTATTGTCACAATGCCGCGTCTGATCTGGATCTATTTTGTTTGCACATTCCTGCCAATTTATTTGGCACATTAAGTGTTAACAATCATTTATTGGTGTCCAACCATATGTAAATTATTTATGGTGTCAATAGTCTCACTGACCGTGACAAGAATGTGTCCAGCTGATAACTTAAGATTACATGTCCAGATAATACATGAATCATATACATAACTAATAATGATCTTGTTAACAATTGAATGTAGCTCTATGATCCAGCATAACGGCTAATGATCCAGTATAATGGCTAATGATCCAGCATAATGGCTAATGATCCAGCATAACGGCTTATGATCCAGCATAGCGGCTAATGATCCAGCATAATGGCTAATGATCCAGCATAATGCATAATGATCCAGCATAATGCATAATGATCCAGTATAATGGCTAATGATCCAGCATAACGGCTAATGATCCAGCATAATGGCTAATGATCCAGCATAATGGCTAATGATCCAGTATAATGGCTAATGATCCAGCATAATGGCTAATGATCCAGCATAATGCTTAATGATCCAGCATAATGGCTAATGATCCAGTATAATGGCTAATGATCCAGCATAATGGCTAATGATCCAGCATAATGCTTAATGATCCAGCATAATGGCTAATGATCCAGCATAATGGCTATTGATCCAGTATAATGGCTATTGGTCCAGCGTAAAGGCAAATAATCAAGCATAATGGCTAATGATCCAGCATAACGGCTAACGATCCAGCATAACGGCTAACGATACAGTATAATGGCTAATGATCCACCATAATGGCTAATGATCCACCATAACGGCTAATGACCCAGCATAACGGCTAATGATCCAGCATAATGGCTACTGATCCAGCATAATGGCTAATGATCCACCATAACGGCTAATGACCCAGCATAACGGCTAATGATCCAGCATAATGGCTACTGATCCAGCATAATGGCTAATGATCCAGTATAATGGTTAATGATCCAGCAGAATGGCTATTGATCCAGCATAATGGTCAATGATCCAGCATAATGGCTAATGATCCAGCATAACAGCTAATGATCCAGCATAATGGCTAATGATCCAGTATAACAGCTAATGATCCAGCATAATGGCTAATGATCCAGCATAACGGCTAATGATCCAGCATTATGGCTAATGATCCAGCATAATGGCTAATGATCCAGCATAATGGCTAATGATCCAGCATAATGTATCCCTTATGTATTAATTTTGTTCAATATTCACATTGTCAAGCACATTCATCGATCTGCCAAAATAAGTGTTCCAAGCCAGTCTGCACTTTGGGTTAAAAACAAATATCTCAGAAGTAGAATTATTTCAAGAGAATTAATAAATATGTAAAGAGAAATTAATCCATGAATGTCTCATACCCTGTATGTATGTCTCATACTCTGTATGTATGTCTCATACTCTGTATGTATGTATGTCTCATACCCTGTATGTATGTCTCATACTCTGTATGTATGTCTCATACTCTGTATGTATGTATGTCTCATACCCTGTATGTATGTATGTCTCATACCCTGTATGTATGCATGTCTTATACCCTGTATGTATGCATGTCTTATACCCTGTATGTATGTCTTATACCCTGTATGTATGTCTCATACCCTGTATGTATGCATGTCTTATACCCTGTATGTATGTCTTATACCCTGTATGTATGTCTCACACCCTGTATGTATGTCTCATACCCTGTATGTATGTCTCACACCCTGTATGTATGTCTCATACCCTGTATGTATGTCTCACACCCTGTATGTATGTCTCACACCCTGTATGTATGTCTCACACCCTGTATGTATGTCTCACACCCTGTATGTATGTCTCATACCCTGTGTGTATGTATGTCTCATACCCTGTATGTATGTATGTCTTATACCCTGTATGTATGTATGTCTCATACCCTGTATGTATGTATGTCTCATACCCTGTATGTATGTATGTCTTATACCCTGTATGTATGTCTTATACCCTGTATGTATGTCTTATACCCTGTATGTATGTCTCACACCCTGTATGTATGTCTCAAACCCTGTATGTATGTCTCACACCCTGTATGTATGTCTCATATCCTGTATGTATGTCTTATACCCTGTATGTATGTCTTATACCCTGTATGTATGTATGTCTCATACCCTGTATGTATGTATGTCTCATACCCTGTATGTATGTATGTCTTATACCCTGTATGTATGTCTTATACCCTGTATGTATGTCTCACACCCTGTATGTATGTCTCATACCCTGTATGTATGTCTCACACCCTGTATGTATGTCTCATACCCTGTGTGTATGTCTTATACCCTGTATGTATGTCTCATACCCTGTATGTATGTCTCACACCATGTATGTATGTCATCATACCCTGTATGTATGTCTCACACCCTGTATGTATGTCTCATACCCTGTGTGTATGTCTTATACCCTGTATGTATGTCTCATACCCTGTATGTATGTCTTATACCCTGTATGTATGTCTCACACCCTGTATGTATGTCTCACACCCTGTATGTATGTCTCACACCCTGTATGTATGTCTCATACCCTGTATGTATGTCTCACACCCTGTATGTATGTCTCATACCCTGTATGTATGTCTCACACCCAGTGTACGACAAATTTTTTAAGGACTTGGTTGCCCACTGGGCAACCAGAATTTTGATCTGGTTGCCCAGGATTTTGACGTGTTTGTCCAGTATTTTTCTTTCAATTTTCGGTGCGGTTTTGAGCCCAACAATGTTATTGTCAATTTATTCAAAGCATGTTTAATTATTTAAGTCAATAATGATTAATATAACACCATGGTCATTCAATTGTTATGTTAGCTGTTCTACAGTTTACAAGTTTTAAGTATTAAAAAACAGATTTTAATATTAAATTAAACAAACATTTATCCATAATGTCATTAATATGTGGTATAAAACTGTGTATAATTATTGAAAAGTTCATTGGTGTTTTCTCAATATTGACTTACCTAATTATACATACTCATGATACTGATATCATTGCACACTTCTAAATTCAAAAGAGAAGCATTCAAGTAGTAAATATTATATTTATTGTATCAATTTTCTGAAGACGAAGGAAACTGCATTGGTGTTGGTGAATCCACTGACCGGATAATGAAACGATTCATCGTAACTGATCGAAAGTAACATTTATTTAATTCAAAATTCACTAAAAGACTGCGCTAAACCTAAATAACTAAATTTATAAACATCAAGTTCACAACACAACGCTCCATCAACGTGCAAAATCATAGCATCGGAAATAATAAAAGTAATTGAAATGGTCTGGATTTCGCAGTTTGTTGTGCTCGCCATTTTTTGTTTTACCGTTGGTTCTCGGCATTCGGCAAACACCGCAATTAAAAGCTGGTACACATTGACAAACTGTTTCCCGGCCACTATATGATATACCTCTGTAATCGGGAACCGGCATAATACGTCATCAATTAAAATACGCGGAGCATAGAAATCTTGACCGCGGAGTCAACATTTTTGGCTTAGCGAAATATTTGTTTTATAATATTTAAAGGGATTTTCCTGGCAACTATTTTGGCATTTTTGGGGTTGCCCGGTGGGCAACTGCTTTTCAAACTTAGTTGCCCGCCGAGATATTTCAGTTGCCCGCGGGCTCCGGGCATAGGATTTGTCGTACACTGCTCACACCCTGTATGTATGTCTCATACCCTGTATGTATGTCTCACACCCTGTATGTATGTCTCACACCCTGTATGTATGTCTCATACCCTGTATGTATGTCTCATACCCTGTATGTATGAAATAACAGTCAACATTAAATATTGTTTGATCGGTACTTTTGTAATAACTTAAGATGTGACAACAAAGTTCTCTATACCTTATTCAATATCACACCTTACGATTCACACTAATTACAAACAATTCTTACGCCAAAGAATCAAGACTGATAATTAACCCTTTCAACACCACAGACCTCTAAATAGGCGTACAAAAAGTGTAGATCCAGATGAGCTGGCTCGTGACGAGCCGTCTCATCAGGATCTGCACTTTTTGCCAGTAATATTACTACTTTTAGAGAAAAATTACCCATTTTGAACTGGTCCAAATGTAATTTTCTTATTAATTTATTGGTCTAAAAATATGATGCACCAGTCCAGGTCAGTTACTTGGTGTTGAATGGGTTAAATAGGCGCTCGATAATTACTGTGAATTTCTTCGACTGAAATACAATCCATTCACGAAACCAGACAATTGTCCTAAATTTCCGAGTATCGCTGTCAAATACGGTGCGGCGGAAATGACCAAATCGACCGATATATCATTATCTCAAATTTCTATAATATTATTTCCCTGGAAAATTGAATTTTCACACATTTGGCATGGACTGTTTAGGTTGACAAGTAGCAATCTCGGCTAGTGCAGATGGGGCAATGGCATTTGTGGATGAAATAATAAATAGTAAACAATTTCATTTCAACTCCTTAATATTGTTTTGTTACCAGTACTGTTACTGTTAACTTGTTTGTGTGTTTTATTACCAGTACTGTTAACTTGTTTTGTTTTGGCTTGGTGGTTTTGAAGATGAACCATCTTATGTGGTAAAACGGACGGACGGACAGACAGGCAGTGAAGCAGTGCTGCCGTCGCCAATGGTGACAAAAAAAACACTGGTGTTAAATTTTGTGAATATATACAAATATCTGGCGCAATTTGTTTTTTAAATACATGGCTTCAAATATTTATCTATGAACTATATGGCTCTTAGTTGGCTCCAATTTTTTTTCAATTGGCGACAGAAGTGGTGTAGACAAAACATCAGACAGAGGGAAACACTGGTGAAGGCAAAACCAATGCCTCATACCCAGTATGGAGACATAATTGAAACATAACCAAGAGCGACTATATTACAGGCAGATAGATCTAGCCGCAGGTTGAGCATTGATTTTGCCTCCGCAGCAGTACTAAGATGATGTAAGCATAAAAAAAAAATCCCCATTGATTTTTCTGATTTTCTCTTTGATCAGACTACTTCATCAGTATTGTCAGACAATAATGCCTGCAGTGATGACACAATTAAGCCGGGCCAATCACTCAGTAATAAAGTAAACTAAGCCGGGCCAATCGCTCAGTAATATAGTAAACTTAGCCGGGCGAATCGCACAGTAATAAAGTAAACATGAAAAATGTTCTTCCTGCTCTCTATCAATCATATCATTTATACATTTAATTACAGGCTCACCTACACTTATAAAGTACACACTGTATTCAATTCTTATAAAATCTATACATCTAATGCACACCTATACTTGTACACACTGTATTCTATTCTTATGAAATCTATATATTTTATTACAAGCACACACACTTGTATTCTATTCTTATGAAATCTAGATATTTTATTACAAGCACACACACTTGTATTCAAGTCTTATGAAATCTATATATTTTATTACAAGCACACACACTTGTATTCTATTCTTATGAAATCTAGATATTTTATTACAAGCACACACTTGTATTCATTCTCCTGCTGTTTAATGGTTGGATCCACCTTTGAATCTGGACTACTCCATAAGTTAACAGATACACAGAAAATGCACAAGCTATTTCCTGGTGTGATCACAAGTATCCTGGTTATTAGAAACCCCAATTCCCGATTCCGAAGATCATGATATCCAAGTACAAGAAGTGACCCAGATTAAAGAAAATATGGTTTATAGGCGACTCATATTTTCATATTCGCTCGCATTCAATCATCTCAAAATCATAAGATTTAAGAAAATATGGTTTATAGGCGACTCATATTTTCATATTCGCTAGCAGTCAATCATCTCAAAATCGTAAGCTAAGTGTGTGATCGATGGCTGGGCTCATTTGTCCGCCTCCACTAAGGTTATTCAATGATATATGAGAGACATAACGTAATCCATTCATGGCATTTAGGACATGTAGCAGATAAAGGTATCAATTGTCCGATGGTAAGAGCTGTCTTTCCAATGATTAGGATGGCAGATAATCAAAATGGCATTTGATAACTACCGTAATTGTGTATGTATAGGTCGCACTGGAGTATACATACACGATTACGGTATTGTTGATCTCAGGTAGGAACATTATTATTTTGAACCTCCATAAGAGACATTTAGTTGATTAGCACCATCCCAGAGAATGAGAACTGATGACTTTTATGGTAAACAGGCCCGTCGCTGGGCATACGCAAGTACGCACGTGCGTATCATTGGTCTCAGAAACTCCAAAAATGCATTAACACCCCTAGGGGGAGAGGTAGTATACATACGTGATGTGTGGACTAGTGGAATAATTGAGCCCATTGCAAATATGGTGCATCTCGAAATTTAGTTTGTGCTATTTTACGTGCTTGTTTAATTGATAAAGGCGATAGATCATGTATATTATACATCAAGCCTTATGTATACCTTTATACGGATTGTCGTAAGAACTTTAGTCCTGCAATTGTATGTTACAAAATGCGTTGAAATGCAGGAAATTGCTTCCTCATTTCCAAAAATCTCCTGGGGCATGCCCCCGGACCCCCTAACGTACTCGCTCGCTATGCTCACTCGACGAACAAGCATATTTGGCCGTGCGTATCATCACAATAGCTCCAGCGACGGCCCTGGTAAGTATTTCATTTTGTACCGATTTTGTGCTAATACAGTTTACATCCGTTATGTCTAATTCCGTCGGACCGAACAAAATACTTCGACATAACCGAAGTTTTAAATAACCGATATTGATGATATTTCCCATGATGGCGTTTCTCATACATGTAGATCGCAACACGCATCATACACCTGTCCCATAATAAATCATAGTTGTTAGTGTCTGTTATAACCGTGAAATGAGCACACTTGATTTTAAAAAAAGCACCGTAATATCGTATTTAATATTCAATAAATGCAGCACATAGGGGCATACATGTAAATAACATATATATATACACGAAACTGTGATAATTGCTTATAATAATATAGGTGATGTTTCAAGAAAATACAAAACTCCCCTTAACCCTTTCAACACCACAGACCTCTAAATAGGCTTACAAAAAGTGTAGATCCAGATGAGCCGGCTCATGACATCAGGATCTGCACTTTTTGCCAGTAATATTACTATTTTTAGACAAAATTACCCATTTTGATAAATGAACTGGTCCAAATGTAATCTTCTGATTCATTTATTGGTCTAACAATATCATGGACCAGTCCATGTCAGTTACTTGGTGTTGAATGGGTTAAAAGACCCCAATCTCCCTCTTAGCAATGTCATACCTCCATATTGGTGTTCATTAGAAATTGACGTGTATGCATCAGAATGAGTTATAATGTAAACTACAATATTTTATTGGCTGTCCGATTAGCGCAGTGGTTAGCGCGCTCACTTTTCACAAATGCAACCCAGGTTCCATCCTCGGACCGGATATAGTATGTGAGATGGTACGGTGGTCACCAGATCGGACAGGTGGGTTTTCTCCGGGTACTCCGGTTTCCTCCCACATGAATAACTTTCATCCGCACCAAGGAAAGTGATTAATATAAGATGTTATAACTTGCTTCGCAATCGTTGTAAAATAAATAAAGTTTAAAATATTTTATCAGGAGAGCATAAAACGCACGAATATCAAAGAATAAAACGTTATATTAACTTACCGGCACCAATATTTTGAAATATATGAAATTAATACAAAACAGATGTGGAAGTCATGATAGCTCAGTGACTGCGTGTTCGCTTCATGTGCGAAAGGCCCGGAATTTGAACCCCGCTGGAGCTGTTACGATTGTTCCCTTAGGCAAGGCATTTAAATTCCACATGCCTCTTCTCTCCCTCGTGGCGATGGAATCCATCAGGAATGAGGTCTCGAGAGTGATTAATATACGCTATAAGAACTTGTTTCGCAATCGAGCTAAAATAAATTTGGTATAAACTAATACGAAACAGCAAATGAATAGCATAAAACCTTATAATCCAGCCTGCGCCGTAAAACAGCGTTTACTCATTTAGTAATTTCTTCTTGAATACAAATATGATATGCTTACATGATCCTTCCATTAAGTTAGTAAAATATTTATTATAGAAATCCATACTGGTCAAAGTCAATGAACATTGATCCAATTCACTGGTGCGGCCATTTGTAAACAGACATGAAGAGACGGAACATTGGCACTAGAGTAGTACTACGCTCCACACAATTAGCACAATCAATGAGTTGACATACTCATTACACAAAGCCAACTATTGTTACGACGACAGCGTAATCTATTTAAGGACTAATAAAAGGAATTGCAAGTTAACGACATTTTAAAACGTGCAAAGTATATACGATTTACTACATTGGCTATACGATTCACCACCAGGATATAATTACATGTACTTCTGTCAAATTAAACAAGATGATCATAATGTTGATTTAATAGCTTCCTTTCATTACAAAGCTAAATGTTATATTAGTAATTCTAGCTATGTTTGTTTGTTTTGGGGGTTTAACGGCGCTCCAACAGCTTAGGTCATATGGCAACACTCCAACTCTGAGCTCGAGCCCCGGCTGGAGCTGTTATGATTGTGCTCTTAGGCAAGGCATTTAAATTCCACGTTGCCTCTTCTCTCTCCCTCATGGCGATGGATTCCATCAGGAATGAGGTCTCGAGAGTGATTAATATAAGTTGAAAGAACTTGTTTCGCAATCGAGCTAAAATAAGTTTGTATAAACCAACATTCCAACTATTATTGGTGGAGGAAGACCCCGGGTGCCCATACAAACAGTACAGACAGACGGACAACTGAACAGAGTGACTGATCTCCCATAAGCCAGCTTCATCAGAATTTTTAAGAAAAGAAAGCAAAAACGTTATTTATTTTACAACAATTGCGCAACAAACTTTAACAACTCGAGGTGCGGATGAAAGAGTATATATGTGGTCATTCGTGTGTGAGGAAACCGGAGAAAACCCAGCTGTCCGATCTGGCGACAATTGTACCATCGCACACACTTCTCAGCCCGAGGATCGAGATTTTGCAAGCAGGTGGACAAATGGATTGTAGGACATAATGCTCATGTACAAAACAACATCCTCACCATTTTGTCACAGGTGGACACCCCCCTCACATCGGGCGAAATGGGCAGACGGTCAGAAACACCTTCCTTAAATTACTATCTGAATTGTGTGTGATTTACGCTTATTTATCGTCGCTACCGGTTGCCCATATGAGTGACGCCTCCTGAAGAGATTAGTCATTTTAGATTTTTAGAGGATAGTGCAATGATACAGACACAGACCCATTCCAGAGTTTCCTCTGGTTCTTTTAGGTGCACGGTGTATAGCACCGACACGAGACCTCGGTTTAAAGTCCCATCTGAAAGACTGTTAATTTTATTAGGGTCAGACGGGGAATCGAACCTGCGATCCCTGGATTACCAGTCCAGCATGCTACCACTGGACTACAGATCCGTCTGAATTGTCAGTAAACAATGTCATCTATGTACAGCCTGTTTGATTGAAATTTGCATTTATTTACTAATTAACAAACAGTAATGAGCACGCTGCAATTCATCATAACTATGTCATCACCTACATTACTTGGTTAATAGCCTGTACTTAGTGTAAAGTTCATGGTTATAATTTAATTCATTACTATTAATAACTGTACATTATCCAACTCTTACATTACAGTGCAATCATCAATCAGATAACAGACACAGGTAGTTAAACACTATTAATTATTGCATATCTTACTATTTATAGTAACAAATTAACTCTTTCACCGCCAGTGTCTCATAAAAGCAACTTTGCATGCAAAAAGTAGAGAACCCGATGAGACAGACCAGAATGCTGATTGCTCTTCAGATACTGGAGCTGAAGCACCTGTCCGAATGACAAACAACATAGATCCTGATCAGGAGCAGCGTTACGCGTTACGAAAACATAATCGATGTGTATAAGATTCTGCATGTCCAATAAACCATCAGTCACTCACGCCAGGGTGGTCCAAATTACATCTCGAGGAGCATCTTCCACGAGTACAAATATGCATCACAGTCTCGAACAAGTCGGCGAGAATGGACAATTACATCACGGCTAGGCGAAAAGCCTCACGGGCCACAGGGCAGACATTCTGTATCGTTTTCGCCATATTACCCAGACGCCCATACACTTGATTTGCAGAAGAGTGATGTTTACGGATGAATCCTCGAGTTCACTGATAGTCATGCAGATGGGAAGATCTATGGGTGTAAAACCAAGAGATTTACAGATTGCTGAGGAAAGGTTTGGTGGAGGGTGTATAATGGTAGGATAAGGGGAAATCGCTAAACTGACTGGTTGTTGTTAATGATGTTAACTACACATGCTGGACCGTCCATTCCCCGGCATGGACCAGGCGTGATAAAACAGCAAGATAATACCTGTCCCCGTATAGCCAGGATAACCACTCAGTACCCGGCACAGAACTTCGTTAATGTCCTCCAGTGTCCTGCAGTTTCCCCCAGATCTCAATCCAATTGAGCATATCTGGGATCAACTTGTCGCAAGGCAAGAGCCAATCATTAAATTGCAGGGTTCCCGCTGCCGATCGCCAATTGCGACAAAAATCTTTTGTTTGTTAATTGTCGAAAATATTTCGTACAATTGTTTTTGGTTTTGGCACATGTTTTGTCAAATGCATCCAGTTTGTTTTAATTGGTGACAAAGTGGGATTCCACGGAACCCTGGATTGTTGGCGACCCGACACGGGCGATGAAGCAAGATGGTAGCATTTGCCGGACGCACTGGTTTATGCTACGAATCATTGTATGCATACATGTAGCTACAAATGGTGTAAAAGTTGACTTAATGATGACATAAACCTTCCTGACCGCCCTGACTGCTTAAAGTGGACGGAGTTATCCAAGTATTGAACAACTTCCTCCTTGCTGACCGCACTGAATGCCTAAAGTGGACGGAGTTATCCAAGTACCGTATTTAGCTGTGTATAGTGCGCACATTTCTTACTGAAATCCTCATCCATTTTATCTACTGCGCATTATACACCAGTACAGACATCAGAACATTTTTTTCCGGACCAAAATGTCGTGAAAAAACTGAAATTCGACCCGAACGGCCCACAGTCATTCTATAAGTTGTTACATTCGACAATCGTTATAAACTAGCTATTAAAACCAGTTGCCGATAGTCTATATAAATAAATCAAATGAATAAGACCACAAAATTAGCATATATTTCGTTTATTTTGGCAAACTTTGATGAATTTAATTGAAAAGGTAAATGCATAAAAAATGGCGATTTGATAACATCACGTGGTTTTATCGTATGTAATATTTCCCGTACTTTTCGCGTACTTCACCGTACAATGTACAATGCATTGCATAAAAAAAAAACATTTTTGGCTGCAGTATCTCAATTGATTGTAGTGATAATTAATTTCGACAAACCTTTCACAATGGGTCCCAGTTAATTAGGTAGGCTTCACGTGTTGAGAAGTTTGAGCATCTGCTGACATGTTTGAGAACGTGTTGAGATGTTTGAGAACGTGTCGAGAAATTTGAGCAGGTGTGCCCCGAGTGCGTTACCATTACTCGATGAGGTATATCTCGAGTGATTAATATAAGTTGTAAAAATCACGGAGCACAATTTTTAGCGATTCTTGAGAAATGTTAAATTTTGACTTGGAAAATTGAAAATTGTTTTTCAAGTGCGCAGTATACATAGGAACTCAGTTTTTCCGCCGATTTTCGTGCCAGATCGTGGGTGCGCACTATACACAGCTAAATACGGTATTGAACAACTTCCTCCTTGCTGACCGCAGGCAGTGGATGGAGTTATACCAGTATTGAACAACTTCCTCCTTGCTGACCGCAGGCAGTGGATGGAGTTATCAGTATTGAACAACTTCCTCCTTGCTGACTGCAGGCAGTGGACAGACTTCTCCAAGTATTGAACAACTTCCTCCTTGCTGACCGCAGGCAGTGGATGGAGTTATCCAAGTATTGAACAACTTCCTCCTTGCTGACCGCAGGCAGTGGACGAGTATTGAACAACTTCCTCCTTGCTGACCGCAGGCAGTGGATGGAGTTATCCAAGTATTGAACAACTTCCTCCTTGCTGACTGCAGGCAGTGGACGGAGTTATCCAAGTATTGAACAACTTCCTCCTTGCTGACCGCAGGCAGTGGATGGAGTTATCCAAGTATTGAACAACTTCCTCCTTGCTGACCGCCCTGACTGCAGGCAGTGGACGGAGTTATCCAAGTATTGAACAACTTCCTCCTTGCTGACTGCAGGCAGTGGACGGAGTTATCCCAGTATTGAACAACTTCCTCCTTGCTGACTGCAGGCAGTGGACGGAGTTATCCAAGTATTGAACAACTTCCTCCTTGCTGACCGCAGGCAGTGGATGGAGTTATCCAAGTATTGAACAACTTCCTCCTTGCTGACCGCAGGCAGTGGACGGAGTTATCCAAGTATTGAACAACTTCCTCCTTGCTGACCGCAGGCAGTGGATGGAGTTATCCAAGTATTGAACAACTTCCTCCTTGCTGACCGCAGGCAGTGGACGGAGTTATCCAAGTATTGAACAACTTCCTCCTTGCTGACCGCAGGCAGTGGATGGAGTTATCCAAGTATTGAACAACTTCCTCCTTGCTGACTGCAGGCAGTGGACGGAGTTATCCAAGTATTGAACAACTTCCTCCTTGCTGACTGCAGGCAGTGGACGGAGTTATCCAAGTATTGAACAACTTCCTCCTTGCTGACCCTGACTGCAGGCAGTGGACGGAGTTATCCAAGTATTGAACAACTTCCTCCTTGCTGACTGCAGGCAGTGGACGGAGTTATCCAAGTATTGAACAACTTCCTCCTTGCTGACCCACTGCAGGCAGTGGATGGAGTTATCCAAGTATTGAACAACTTCCTCCTTGCTGACTGCAGGCAGTGGATGGAGTTATCCAAGTATTGAACAACTTCCTCCTTGCTGACCGCCTGACTGCATGCAGTGGACGGAGTTATCCAAGTATTGAACAACTTCCTCCTTGCTGACCGCAGCAGTGGACGGATTATCCAGTATTGAACAACTTCCTCCTTGCTGACTGCAGGCAGTGGACGGAGTTATCCAAGTATTGAACAACTTCCTCCTTGCTGACCGCAGGCAGTGGATGGAGTTATCCAAGTATTGAACAACTTCCTCCTTGCTGACTGCAGGCAGTGGACGGAGTTATCCAAGTATTGAACAACTTCCTCCTTGCTGACTGCAGGCAGTGGACGGAGTTATCCAAGTATTGAACAACTTCCTCCTTGCTGACCACCCCGACTGCAGGCAGTGGACGGAGTTATCCCAGTATTGAACAACTTCCTCCTTGCTGACTGCAGGCAGTGGACGGAGTTATCCAAGTATTGAACAACTTCCTCCTTGCTGACCGCAGGCAGTGGATGGAGTTATCCAAGTATTGAACAACTTCCTCCTTGCTGACTGCAGGCAGTGGACGGAGTTATCCAAGTATTGAACAACTTCCTCCTTGCTGACCACCCGACTGCAGGCAGTGGACGGAGTTATCCAAGTATTGAACAACTTCCTCCTTGCTGACCGCAGGCAGTGGATGGAGTTATCCCAGTATTGAACAACTTCCTCCTTGCTGACTGCAGGCAGTGGATGGAGTTATCCAAGTATTGAACAACTTCCTCCTTGCTGACCGCCCTGACTGCCTGCAGTGGACGGAGTTATCCAAGTATTGAACAACTTCCTCCTTGCTGACCACCCCGACTGCAGGCAGTGGACGGAGTTATCCCAGTATTGAACAACTTCCTCCTTGCTGACTGCAGGCAGTGGACGGAGTTATCCAAGTATTGAACAACTTCCTCCTTGCTGACCGCAGGCAGTGGATGGAGTTATCCAAGTATTGAACAACTTCCTCCTTGCTGACCGCAGGCAGTGGATGGAGTTATCCAAGTATTGAACAACTTCCTCCTTGCTGACTGCAGGCAGTGGATGGAGTTATCCCAGTATTGAACAACTTCCTCCTTGCTGACCGCAGGCAGTGGATGGAGTTATCCAAGTATTGAACAACTTCCTCCTTGCTGACCGCAGGCAGTGGACGGAGTTATCCAAGTATTGAACAACTTCCTCCTTGCTGACTGCAGGCAGTGGACGGAGTTATCCAAGTATTGAACAACTTCCTCCTTGCTGACCGCCCTGACTGCAGGCAGTGGACGGAGTTATCCAAGTATTGAACAACTTCCTCCTTGCTGACTGCAGGCAGTGGACGGAGTTATCCAAGTATTGAACAACTTCCTCCTTGCTGACTGCAGGCAGTGGATGGAGTTATCCAAGTATTGAACAACTTCCTCCTTGCTGACTGCAGGCAGTGGACGGAGTTATCCAAGTATTGAACAACTTCCTCCTTGCTGACCGCCCTGACTGCCTGCAGTGGACGGAGTTATCCAAGTATTGAACAACTTCCTCCTTGCTGACCACCCCGACTGCCTGCAGTGGACGGAATTATCCCAGTATTGAACAACTTCCTCCTTGCTGACTGCAGGCAGTGGACGGAGTTATCCAAGTATTGAACAACTTCCTCCTTGCTGACCGCAGGCAGTGGATGGAGTTATCCAAGTATTGAACAACTTCCTCCTTGCTGACTGCAGGCAGTGGACGGAGTTATCCAAGTATTGAACAACTTCCTCCTTGCTGACTGCAGGCAGTGGACGGAGTTATCCAAGTATTGAACAACTTCCTCCTTGCTGACCGCCCTGACTGCCTGCAGTGGACGGAGTTATCCAAGTATTGAACAACTTCCTCCTTGCTGACCACCCCGACTGCAGGCAGTGGACGGAATTATCCCAGTATTGAACAACTTCCTCCTTGCTGACTGCAGGCAGTGGACGGAGTTATCCAAGTATTGAACAACTTCCTCCTTGCTGACCGCAGGCAGTGGATGGAGTTATCCAAGTATTGAACAACTTCCTCCTTGCTGACCGCCCTGACTGCCTGCAGTGGACGGAGTTATCCAAGTATTGAACAACTTCCTCCTTGCTGACCGCCCTGACTGCAGGCAGTGGACGGAGTTATCCAAGTATTGAACAACTTCCTCCTTGCTGACCGCCCTGACTGCCTGCAGTGGACGGAGTTATCCAAGTATTGAACAACTTCCTCCTTGCTGACCACCCCGACTGCAGGCAGTGGACGGAATTATCCCAGTATTGAACAACTTCCTCCTTGCTGACTGCAGGCAGTGGACGGAGTTATCCAAGTATTGAACAACTTCCTCCTTGCTGACCGCAGGCAGTGGACGGAGTTATCCAAGTATTGAACAACTTCCTCCTTGCTGACCGCAGGCAGTGGATGGAGTTATCCAAGTATTGAACAACTTCCTCCTTGCTGACTGCAGGCAGTGGACGGAGTTATCCAAGTATTGAACAACTTCCTCCTTGCTGACTGCAGGCAGTGGACGGAGTTATCCAAGTATTGAACAACTTCCTCCTTGCTGACCGCCCTGACTGCCTGCAGTGGACGGAGTTATCCAAGTATTGAACAACTTCCTCCTTGCTGACCACCCCGACTGCAGGCAGTGGACGGAATTATCCCAGTATTGAACAACTTCCTCCTTGCTGACTGCAGGCAGTGGACGGAGTTATCCAAGTATTGAACAACTTCCTCCTTGCTGACCGCAGGCAGTGGATGGAGTTATCCAAGTATTGAACAACTTCCTCCTTGCTGACCGCAGGCAGTGGACGGAGTTATCCAAGTATTGAACAACTTCCTCCTTGCTGACCGCAGGCAGTGGATGGAGTTATCCAAGTATTGAACAACTTCCTCCTTGCTGACCGCAGGCAGTGGACGGAGTTATCCAAGTATTGAACAACTTCCTCCTTGCTGACTGCAGGCAGTGGACGGAGTTATCCAAGTATTGAACAACTTCCTCCTTGCTGACTGCAGGCAGTGGACGGAGTTATCCAAGTATTGAACAACTTCCTCCTTGCTGACCGCCCTGACTGCAGGCAGTGGACGGAGTTATCCAAGTATTGAACAACTTCCTCCTTGCTGACTGCAGGCAGTGGACGGAGTTATCCAAGTATTGAACAACTTCCTCCTTGCTGACTGCAGGCAGTGGATGGAGTTATCCAAGTATTGAACAACTTCCTCCTTGCTGACTGCAGGCAGTGGACGGAGTTATCCAAGTATTGAACAACTTCCTCCTTGCTGACCGCCCTGACTGCCTGCAGTGGACGGAGTTATCCAAGTATTGAACAACTTCCTCCTTGCTGACCGCCCTGACTGCAGGCAGTGGACGGAGTTATCCAAGTATTGAACAACTTCCTCCTTGCTGACCGCCCTGACTGCCTGCAGTGGACGGAGTTATCCAAGTATTGAACAACTTCCTCCTTGCTGACCACCCCGACTGCAGGCAGTGGACGGAATTATCCCAGTATTGAACAACTTCCTCCTTGCTGACTGCAGGCAGTGGACGGAGTTATCCAAGTATTGAACAACTTCCTCCTTGCTGACCGCAGGCAGTGGACGGAGTTATCCAAGTATTGAACAACTTCCTCCTTGCTGACCGCAGGCAGTGGATGGAGTTATCCAAGTATTGAACAACTTCCTCCTTGCTGACTGCAGGCAGTGGACGGAGTTATCCAAGTATTGAACAACTTCCTCCTTGCTGACTGCAGGCAGTGGACGGAGTTATCCAAGTATTGAACAACTTCCTCCTTGCTGACCGCCCTGACTGCCTGCAGTGGACGGAGTTATCCAAGTATTGAACAACTTCCTCCTTGCTGACCACCCCGACTGCAGGCAGTGGACGGAATTATCCCAGTATTGAACAACTTCCTCCTTGCTGACTGCAGGCAGTGGACGGAGTTATCCAAGTATTGAACAACTTCCTCCTTGCTGACCACAGGCAGTGGATGGAGTTATCCAAGTATTGAACAACTTCCTCCTTGCTGACCGCAGACAGTGGACGGAGTTATCCAAGTATTGAACAACTTCCTCCTTGCTGACCGCAGGCAGTGGATGGAGTTATCCAAGTATTGAACAACTTCCTCCTTGCTGACCGCAGGCAGTGGACGGAGTTATCCAAGTATTGAACAACTTCCTCCTTGCTGACCGCAGGCAGTGGATGGAGTTATCCAAGTATTGAACAACTTCCTCCTTGCTGACTGCAGGCAGTGGATGGAGTTATCCAAGTATTGAACAACTTCCTCCTTGCTGACCGCCCTGATTGCATGCAGGCAGTGGACAGAGTTATCCCAGTATTGAACAACTTCCTCCTTGCTGACTGCCCTGATTGCATGCAGGCAGCGGACGGAGTTATCCCAGTATTGAACAACTTCCTCCTTGCTGACCGCCCTGACTGCAGGCAGTGGACGGAGTTATCCCAGTATTGAACAACTTCCTCCTTGCTGACCGCCCTGACTGCAGGCAGTGGATGGAGTTATCCCAGTATTGAACAACTTCCTCCTTGCTGACCGCCCTGACTGCAGGCAGTGGACGGAGTTATCCCAGTATTGAACAACTTCCTCCTTGCTGACCGCCCTGACTGCAGGCAGGCAGCGGACGGAGTTATCCCAGTATTGAACAACTTCCTCCTTGCTGACCGCCCTGACTGCAGGCAGTGGACGGAGTTATCCCAGTATTGAACAACTTCCTCCTTGCTGACTGCAGGCAGTGGATGGAGTTATCCAAGTATTGAACAACTTCCTCCTTGCTGACCGCCCTGACTGCATGCAGACAGTGGACGGAGTTATCCCAGTATTGAACAACTTCCTCCTTGCTGACCGCCCTGATTGCATGCAGGCAGCGGACGGAGTTACCCCAGTATCACAGTACACATCATCAAAATCCACCAAAACCTTTTTTGAGTTATCCCATCCACAGACACACACAGACAGATGCACACACACAGACAAAAACAGCAATATTTTACATTGTATCTACCTTAAATTGTGCATCAGTCGTGTAAGATCGTGTGAACTTGTGTAGTATTAGAGAGAGTGAGAGAGAGAGAGAGAGAGAGAGTGAGAGGTGGAGTGCAAACACAGACTAGAAATCCTGCTGTATAAAATAAAATGATGCTAAAATGATTTATTGCAAAACATTGAAGGTTCCTACAAACTGAGCTCAGCTGTTAATCAATTAGCAAAATATAAAATGATGATAACTGGGAATTACATGGATCATTCTAGAGGGCGATGTGGGTGAAATAGTCGCCCTAGGGACACTGACTTCGCCCTCTGGGGGCCCCACTTCTCCCTAAAAAAAATAAAAATATATTATTTGGTTTTTACGATTTTCAAACAAAAATTTGTCTAGTAAGATACACTGGCCCATTATAAAGCACTCCTTCTATTCAAATGTTGTATTTAATGGTTGTACTGTGCATTTTAACCCTATTTTGCACAAGTATATTAAAGAACACCATTTAAGGAAGCGTTCATGCGCTTTCTCACTTCTCCCAAAATTTCTGACCTAGAATGAACCATGAGCCACATACATTGTATGAACCCATGTGTGTGTACGGACAGATGGACGAAAAATGCCCAAACAATATCCCTAAAATGTGAGGGGGGGCATAACGGTAACTGATATAACCTATCCTCAATATAGATTTTACTGTCAAAATTATCCAACAGATACTATATCTGTAATCATAAATGATTGCGTCCGTTAAGACGTAGTACTATTTTAAATAGAGGAATTTCCCAAAGTGTAAAAGCTTTGAAGAACAATACAAGGGAGGTAATTCCTGTAAACTAACCTGATTTGTGACTTCCTAGTTTGAACATGGCTACAGCAGATGCCGGAAAAGAGACTCTAAAAAATCAAAGAAAGCAAGCAAGATATATTAGACATCAACAGAAAACTCACTAGGCATTCAGCATGCAACAGTATTAGAGGATAGGATACTTTCACAGGGAATGTATGGAAAAACACGAGAGCTTTTTTATGCATGTACATGTACTCTGGGTGCCGTATAAGTTGTTTGCTTAAAGCAGCATTACATCGTAATAAAGGATGTTTTGGGTAAAATATAAATACTAATGTGTGTGTATTTACAAAAATCGAAATAGTCGCTCAGAAACGATAAAATTCCAATAAATTTATAACCGTCATATACGCGAATTTGTTTATCAACACACAAACTGTCAACACGCACAGCGCGCATGAGTGAAACAACAGAGGATGTAGAAAACAACGTATATATTTTGAACATGAAAGACTATCTATCTATCTTCCTCTAATGTCGAACCCCTCGCGGGGATGTAGAAATGTCCCTAAAAGACTTAGCTAACAGAGGTATGAATCAACATATCAAGTAATTTAATTAAAAAAGACAACGTGGGACAAATGGGGACGATGCATTCCGAATGTAAACAAGTGCGGACAGTGCGTTCCGGTTGTAAACAAGTGTGTGACCGATCGACTCGGGAAAGTCCTACTTTCGGTTTCGAGTTTGTTTTATCGCAAAACAACACTGTTTACCAAATGAACATAAGCATACAAAGTATAATGTTAGAATGTGTAGCAGCATTGCTACCCATACATAAAAATGGAATTTTTCAAATAACTTTTATTTCATACGATGTAATTCTGCTTTAACTAAATTAGGGCTCATTCTAGAAGCGAAATAGTTGTTGCCCTCTTACGTCGTTTCTCCCTAAAAATGTGTTTCTTTACAATTTTCGTACACATTTTTTTGTCATGTAAGATACACTGGCTCATTATAAAGCACTCCTTCCATTTAAATGTTGTATGGTCTTAATGTGTATTTTAGGGACGGATCTGGGGTCCAGTGGTTAACCTGTTAAATCCAGGGATCACAGGTTTGATCCCCCGCCTGACCCTAATAAAATTAACAGTCTTTCAGATGGGACTTTAAACCGAGGTCTTGTGTCGGTGCTGTACACTGTGCACGTAAAAGAACCAGAGGAGACTCTGGAATGGGTCTCTGTCTGTATCATTGCACTAGCCTCGAAAAATCTAAAATGACTAATCTCTTCAGGAAACGTCGCTCATATGGGCAACCGGTAGCTACGATAAATAAACATAAAACACAATGTGTATTTTAACCCAATCTTGTTGAAATTCATTAATAAGTACAATTTAAGGACACAATCATGTGGGCTTTCTCTCTTCTCCTAAGAAGTCTGACCAAGGATGAGCCCGTAAAGACATTTCACTCAAGATGCCAAAAAAAATAGAATACTTTTAATGTTCGAACTTTGGAATTTAGGTCGAATTGCAAGATGGTTTCCAAAATGGCCGACTAATGTTCAGAGCAGCGAAAACACCAGCGCATGGTTTAAATACTTGATAACACCTGGCAATTCTTTAATCTATGTAATTATACAAGCTTACAGACGAATACACCCAGAAGTTTCATGACACGCCCAGAGAATACAAGCAGAAAATGCTTCAATTCCAGATTGGAAAGCTAGAGTTCAGGAATTAAGCAAAAGGTTACATGCATGCAAGTTTAGCTTTCTGTCAGAAACCGGTCTCCATCAATGGCGTCCATTATGTGAATGCTGGCTCAGAATTATTTTGGCATACCAGTACTCAGCATACACAATGGGAGAAGCCTGTCCAATTAGAATATATACTGGGCAACCAACTTCTCCCAAATATACTCTACATGTATACAGTCAAACATGTCGTAAGCAGCCAGCCAAGGGAATCACAGAAAGTGGCTGTTTAACTCTTTCAACACCAAGTAACTGACATGGACTGGTCCATGATATTCTTAGACCAATAAATGAATAAGAAAATTACATTCGGACCAGTTCATTTATCAAGATGGGTAATTTTGTCTAAAATTAGTAATACTACTTGCAAAAAGTGCAGATCCTGATGAGACGGCTCGTCACGAGCCGGCTCATCTGGATCTACACTTTTTGTAAGCCTAGATAGAGGTATGTGGTGTTGAAAGGGTTAATAGAGTGCAAATATATAATAAAGCAAAATATTTGGAATCTGAAAACTGACTGCTTAATGGAGACGACAACTAACACAGACTTGACTGTACATACTTTAAGCCCAGTCTTTATATCGATTTAGATTTTATACTAACAATCAGGAACATCATTGTTTCTTGGTAGCAGTTCAGTGAGTGCTGTAATTGGCATACATACACCGGAATCAGTTTATACCCACTTACCAGGTACCAGTAAACCATCAAATAACTGATGATACCATACACAAGTTTTTCACGCATAGCTTTATTATAAATGCATTCTGGTACCTAGTCGAACGGATAAAAGCATGTACATTAACAGATCTATTTTACTGAAGATGGAAATAAGTTTGGCTGCTGATTAATTAATGCAATCGTCATTTAATTGTAGCCAATTAAAAAAAAGCCTGCAGTTAAATAAAATCAGAAATGGCAGAAGCACATAAAGGACTACAGTACATGTATTATTTACAAGCATGGCTGGTTTCAAAATATAAACAAATAGGTGTTATAAATGCTGGCATTTTAAACCAAGGTCTTGTGTCGGTGCTTTACAACGAGCACGTAAAAGAACCAGAGGAGAATCTGGAATTGGTCTCTGTCTGTATCATGCACTATCCTCCAAAATCTAAAATAACTAATCTCTTCAGGAGGCGTCGCTCATATGGGCAACCGGTAGCGACGATAAATAAACGTAAAACACACACACATATGCTGGCATGCAGATTGAGAATATCTTAAACGTAATCTACATGCTGACCACACCCTCCATGTCAGTCTTCTACACCCCCCACAACCACTTCCACACACAAAACACCGGCATTTAAACAAATATAACAGCATTATCAACCGATAAACGACGCACAACTGTTGTGGTATAACTAGAAACTAGGGTGTTGAAAATGTATGTTACCGATAATCGAATAAGTTGATATCCGAATATTACTACACTTGCATGGAAATATGTGCACATACATTGTGACAGTCATTGTTTCTGCAAGAGATCAACTTAAAACACACGGAATGATGATAAAAACAACGTAAAGTACTTGAAAACGTTTTGTCACGTAAAACAAATAGTAATTTATTTTTGATTTCACGCAGACTGTTGTTAATTGTATTCTGTGTACCAGGCGTCTTGATACGATCGACCAGGGAGTGAAACCAACAAGGTGCCGAATTGCTCTAATATGCCCAGAACATTGTCAATTGCTAAACATACAACAGGAATGTAACAATTGTAATTTGTCATCATGATTACTTGTAATCAATTACAATTTATGTAATCATATAATCTTTAAACAGTACATCAGTATGAAAGCAATAACTTGACATGTACATGTATTTATCTGTGAAGACAAATTATCTAGCTTCAGCCATTTTCTAAATAAATATCATTTTTTTATATGTTTGAACCTAAATAAATATCAACTTTCTCTTATATGTTTGAACCAACGTGTTTATTACATTATCAGGAATGTGACGGCAATGAGACTCACAGATTATGGATGTGGTGTGAAAAACTGAGAAATTACAATAAAGACTAATTAAAATGTGTGATTTGAACAGCAAATTTACAGTCAACGCCTCATTCTACTAGCGTTTCGGTCGATCATCGTCACAATGTGCACGTCGCAATAGCCTAAAACACGGATCATCAACATGCCACACTCTCTTCGGTCGTATCGTCTTGGAGTTACAAGTACTCACAGTCGCATCGGACGTAATCTAGTTGGCAAGAAGAGTGCAGCATAGGAAGCAAATTCAAGCAACAAAGCATTGATGTCTAACTGCATGGTCGGTTTATATGATAACCAACAGCGAGGAGGGTCGCCCAACAAGAACCTGTTTAAAGAGACCAGCACATCAGGACCTGTCACCTTGGGAAGGAAGAAGAAATTTACTCAAGATATCACCAGAACAGACGTAGGATGATAAACTAACTACTTGGAAACTTAGTATGCTTAACTCACCTGTTTTAAAACTATCGCTATGTCAATTGGAAACATGCACTAGAATTATCGAGAATCAAAATCGCATGTGCAAGATTCTGCAATATCAAGAATCGAATTTTGCAAGGGTGGATGGAACAATGGGTGCCCCAAAGGGTTTCCAACCAATATAGGGTTCTCTAGAGCGGAATGACAGGGCGCTGCGCACTGCCCATTTGCCCTTTATGCCTGCCCATTTGCCCGATTTGTTCCGCCCTGCTGCCCAAACTAGAACCACGACTCTTTGATCATGCTTAATTAGCTGTCAATCATCGTAAGGTAGGTTAACGGTCAACCGTATATTAGCCGATACGTGTGATCTGTTTAATTTATCAATAATTAGTATATACTGTACACAACAGCTGGGGGGCATAATTATGCCGATACAAAAGAAATCGATTTATCAATGGATTAATTGGTGATAATTGGATGACTGCAACTGTTATTGAATAAATGACATTTCATGCTAGTCCTATATATAAGACCTCTACATAATTGTGTTTCGATCTGTTATTTCGAGGTCTTACCTATAAAGCTCATTTTCGCATAGCACTTTCCGCTCTGATCCGATGGCAGGATTTCTGACCAAGATTTTGAAGCTTTCCGGATATGAACGGTTATAAATTTGTACATTGGTGTTAAGAATAATCATAGATATAAACACCATTTAAAATATATTGCCTGACCTGAAATCAACAGGAGAGATTCTCCCACCGTTTCTGTGCAATGGCCGGGCGTCTTCACAAAAGAAATCTGAATGAATTATGTGTTAGTACATTTCATGCGTATGAACAATTTGATATTGAACGAAATCTTATTAGATTTACCGTAATGGCATGAGAGATAAATCTTCAAAACAATTTCATCTAATGATTCTATTTTGGCTTTTCGTAATAACCAAATATTCAAAATGGACGAAATGGAATGGTGAAACTCACCCATGAAATTTAAACGTTGATTTATTGTACAATATTGTGTCAAGAGACAACATAGACTGTGCAGAATTCAAACAATGGTATGTGTGGTCATCTTGTTAACAGTTTTAATTTATAAAAACGACTATTTAGAATATAAAATATGCTACGCGTAATTGGGGTTTAGCGCTTACTTTGAAAAATGCCTGGAACAGTTGTGAATTTTTCAAATTTTGTGTTAAAATTATCGAGGAATGAATCAATAGTTTATTTATAACAACGTTTTACTTGTCTACATTGTAAATATTTGTGTAGTGAAGATCGGAATAGTATTCGGTTATGCTCTGGAACAACCCGAATGGCTAATCGAGTCGGGCCGATGGTTGGCAATAAACACTGACTGCTTTCGTATCCATTCTGGCTATATACACTTTATTTGTTTCATCTGCTGTGAACTTACAAATCTTAGAAGTAAAGTGACCAAGCAAAGAATGAATGGATTACAGAAAAGTGTGCGACCTGACATGGGACTTGAACCAAATGAGCCAGCCGATTACAATCCACTCTTTTATCGCTTAGGAACAGCACTCCTACTCCCTTGTTTGCATTCAACCAGATAGTCTCACCACTATTGAAGTGACGAAGAAAAGGACATGTTAGTGACCCAACATGGGGCTTGACTAGTTAATATTGAACACATAACTTCATGAATGCTAGTCAGACAACACTACCAACTGATTTGAACACTGGTAGTCCTGGCTAGTGAGGCAATCTCTTGAGATTTACTTTAGGCAACAGTCTAGGTCCCCAGCAGGGGTTTGACTATCAGGAAGATTGATAGATACTGTTATCAGTTTATTGAGACACATATTGACAATAACTTGATTTCTTTTATAAAATATAGATGTAGGTATACTGCCTATATAGATGTGTGTATCAGAATGAAACAGGTCACATAAATTGATAATAGACAATAGATAATGTATGAAAATTGAAATATCATGTTTTGCCCAGGAAGGCCAATGTTTAGCAAATTCGCAAAATTCAACAATATTGAGCCAGTGACAGTGCTATTAATACCCAAATAAAATTTACCCTCACTATTATCAAGTTTTGATGATTCCTTATTCTGTACAGATGGCTCCAAGTGAACGTTTTTCTTGGAAATTATAGGGTTTACTTCAACTGTTTCGGTGTTGGTGTCCATTTTCTTAACTGACTTCCGGTTTGTATCATAATTAATTTATGAATCATACTTATATCGTTGTCATCGTCATCACAACCATAATTATTCTAAATGTTTGATAAACCATTAACAGTCTTTCACCTGGGACGTTAAACCGAGGTCTCGTGTCGGTGCTTTACACCGTGCACGTAAAATTACCAGAGGAGACTCTGGAATGGGTCTCTGACTGTATCATTGCAATATCCTCCAACAATCAACAATCAATTGATATGGAGAAGAACTAGATAATATAAGTTTTCGTTCGTTCTAACCCCTTTCAGTTTACTGCTGTTCAATTATACGTAAAATGTTCATTTCTTGATTACATGTACAAATACTGATATAAATAATGTTTAAACTAATCAAAAATGACTAATCTCTTCAGGAGGCGTCGCTCATATGGGCATCCGGTAGCGACGATAAATAAGCGTAAGAACACACACACCTTTTTTGGATGACGGAATAACTTACTAAATACAGATAGTATGAGTAAAGACATTGGCATTTTGAAGACATACTAATAATAGTATACTCCAAATAAGTAGCCTTCACTTACATTTTTAAGTAACTAATAATAGATTTAACATTTCTCTATGGTAAAAAGCCCAGGCCGGTAGTACGGTCTCATATGAGTACTTGACAACCTCATTGTGCTTAAATTAGCATGGATCATGATAAAGTGTTGGGTAAAGACTCTATTTCTATTGATATATTTTTATTGATATATCTTCCCCAAATATACATGTGACTGCATCATAAAGTAACTCAACAAACAAGTGAATAGTAGTCAAACTGCAGTCAACCATACGTTATTATATAAATACGGAACAATGCATGACTCTGGAATGGGTCTCTGTCTGTATCATTGCACTATCCTCCAAAATCTAAAATTACTAATCTCTTCAGGAGGCGTCGCTCATATGGGTAACCGGTAGCGACGATAAATAAACGTAAAACACACGCATGACTTGCATAGCTCTACAACTAAATACCACACACGTTTTCCTGGACGTGTACAATTATACAATATTTTACAATGACAATACTAAATTCGTGTACACAACTTGAAAACCCCAAACAACAGTAACGCTGAAACGGACCCCAACAACAGCAACATAACTCAACAACCGCGACATAGCGTAACAATAGCAACATAAGCAACAACAACAACAGCAACCACAGAACACAACAACAATAATAACAACAACAACAGCAACACAACTCAACAACCGCGACATAGCGTAACAATAGCAACATAAGCAACAACAACAGCAACCACAGAACACAACAACAACAACAACAGCAACAGAACCCAACTGTAGCAAAATAATACAACATCTACATACCCGATATTTACCTAAATTGACATGTACTAACCAGACTGTACTAATTACTAACCAGACCACACTAATGTACAAACATACTAGGCTAACCAGAGCGTTGTAGGAACTAATAGTAGATCGTACAGAGCTCTATTATTAGTAACATTTTGATAATAATATGTCACAAAGAATATATCAAGTTGTTATGGAAAACGAGAGATAACTACTATTACATTCTGCTGTAGAATTATTTTGATTATCTCCCTTTGAACCCAGAATTCCTATGTGAACACTCCAAGAATATAAATGAATTCATATTTAGGAGAATGGACGTACCACAGAAGGTAATATCGTGACATTTAAACTGCATGTTTGGGGCAATGAGGGGAACATCCATTGCGAACAAACAAAAGCGCGCTTTTGTTAAATTATGAACAACTTGCGCACGAACAGTTTGAGTTTAGTTATTTTGCGCATTACGATTAGTTTGTGGCATTTTTTATACGACACCTACATTGCTATTTTGGATTTTCTGCAAGCCAGGTGGATAGCTTCCACACGTGTAAGCTCCAGTGGGATTCGATCATACAGCGGTACGGGGGCAATGGGACGTTGTTGAAAGTCAACGACCGTAACCACTTGGCCACAGAGACCCCATATATAGTTAAGCACGGTTTAATTCAGCAGGACACAAGGGACATTAGTTTTGCAGACCTACCTTTCCTGTATGGGCTAAGTCTAATGCCATAGCGTTGTTGTGTTTCTTATAACACGGCTCGATAGGAAACAAGTAGAGGAAAATTCAACTAGTTTACTATGTGATGATAACATGACCTGGGTGACATACGTATGTATATCTTAAATACCATACGCACCAGCAGAACAGCACACTGTTATCGTATGTATAGTCAGTAACATAACGTCCAGTGCTGTTTAGCTTTATTGGAGAGTAGCTAGGCCCCCCGTATTAAACATAGTATTATTGATACGTTTACTTATCGAAGCCTCCAGAAGCATATCAATCAATCATGTTTTGGAGGATAGTGCAATATACAGTATACATCCGTTATGCCAAAGTCGGTAATGTCCAATTATCCGGTTATCTCGAAGTCGGATCAAAGTCCCGTTTCAGACACTATCATTTTACATATACCGGGCTCCGTTTATCTAGAATTTCGTTAGTCAAACTTCGGTTATGTCGAAGTATTTTGTTCTGTCCGACGGATTTCGACATAACGGATGTAGACTGCACATAGGACGGTCAATTCCAGCACCCATAAACACCCTGTTGTTTTATTTGCATGCTCCGATACATGATACCTCGGTTTATAGTTCCAACGTGTTACCCACTGGGCCACTAGCCTGTCTAATTTTGATAAATGTTTATCAATCTAATACAGTAGGCCCTACATAGTTTACGTTCTCGACATTGTCACATATGGCATTTACATAACGTGCTTCCGTTCCATACGTGAGAAGTTCAAAGTTCAAATGATCAATGTTATCTGTACTTGTATAAATGTATGATCGTGTCGCATAGTACATCGTTGTTTCGGTGAGTTATTTGGATATATACGTACACATACAGGCATATACGTTTTACGGCTTGTAAATTCTGTAATTTTCAAAACGGATGAACACAAAAGCAAACTATTACAAAACAAAATATAGCAGCAATTACAATGCATTGGAAAGTGTTGACCGGGTTATTATGCAGTTTCGGTTTTATGAAAGAAATGCGCCCGTCTGAGGCATTTCTAACTTTATTCTTGACAGGAGAATGGAAGAATCTCACCATTGGAGAGGTCAACAACGAAATTTACCCTTGGTGGACTTACTCCTATCTCATATGGTTAGTGCCTGTATTTCTACTCACAGACTTCCTGCGATATAAGCCGGTTCTCATCCTCGACGGCGCTGCTGCTATAGGGGCGTGGTCCCTGTTGCTATGGACACAGGGTGTTACTGCAATGAAGTGTGTCGAGGTGTTTTACGGTTTGTTCACAGCAGGGGAAGTAGCCTACTTCGCGTTTCTTTATGTGGAAGTTCCAAAAGAACATTTCAAGAAGATATCAAGCTTCACTAGAGCTGCAACGTTAATTGGAAAATTCGTCTCTTTTCTTCTTGCTCAGATTTTGTATTCATTTAATGTACTGGATTATTATGATTTGCATATATTTTCTTTCGTTAGTTTATGTCTTGCATTTATAATACCACTTATATTACCGTGGCCGGCTCATTCCGAAATATTCCACAGAGCAAATATTGACAGCAACCGGCAAACTAATCAGACTACAAGTAGTGATATTAATAAAGCTTCGTCAAGTAATGACGCTGACAAAGACAGAAAGGAAATGGATGTACCAGATAATCAACAGAACAAGCCGATGGGACAGGCATCCGGTTGTCTGAATGGATTTCGCTTCATGTGGAGTGAAATGAAAGACGTATATACCTCTCAAGTCGTGCTTGTCTGGTCCGTTTGGTGGGCCATTGCTTCGTGTGGAAACTTTCAAATTCTCAATTATGTTCAGAATTTGTGGGTTGTGATATCGTCAAAAAATAGTCATGGAGACGAGAAAGATGTTTACAATGGAGCGGTGGAAGCGGCTTCAACCTTATTAGGTACGTTCCATATACAAGCTATTAAACAGCCGTATCATTGTTTTAGTTTATACTATAGTGTTAGTTTTTCCTGTGCGGCCCTGTTGATTCAACACATATACTAACACGAAAAAGAAAGTTTGCACTTTGTTAGAGGTAAACTTTTATACTTATATATAGAAGCAATAAATAGGCAAATTTAGTATCAAAATCTGCAAACATGTATTGGCTACACGATGTTGTACTTTTGATTGAAATTTGATAATTATCAGAACACTGTTTTACGTGTGAATATAAGTATATAATTTTCCCTCTAACCAAGTGTACACTTTCCTTTTCGTGTGAGTATATATTGAATCTTATATTAGGACGAAACACTCGATGTGGGAATGGTAACGTTTATATAAATAATTTCAAGCTTATTAACATCAGACAGAAATCAAATGTTCCCAATTCCGTTTGCAATGCTAAATTATGTAAAACATTGGACGTGACTAATTGACAACGAATTTCGAAATGAACGGAGACATATTACTCTGATTGACATTTTTTATATTATAAAACTATTTCAGAATAATTCAAATTTATTGTTACCCACGATCATCACTTTACTTAAGAAATAATAAGTATCAACCGTGGTATATCACGGTTGATACTTATTATTTCGATTCTAACACGACTTATTTCTAATAATTTTAGACGAGAATCAAAGGAGTATTTTCTTCAAACGCCGTGGTACTCTGCTGCATTTGGCTTTCGAAATTTCCTCCGATGACGTTATTTTTTATGGAAAATATCAATCTAGTGCATACATGAACAAAAGTTGTAACTGATCAATAATTTTATTTATTTTGTCAAATAAAACTGTACAGACTAGTAACTGAAACGTTACTTAACAGAAAAACAAGACGGACACGAGATTATCTGATTCTAAAAATAGCTCACTTTAATTCCCAAGGTAGTATTTAACACCACGTGCCTTTCATTCATAAAACTGTACACGCATTGTATAAATGGAAAAGCCAAAACACGGTGCGCGCAGCATAGTTCAAGGTAGGTATATCGCAGAATAACCCGAGGTAGATTTTACTATACAAGTATGTATGTTATTAGCTGGGTCGTGTTAGAATATGTAATACAACTTAATATGGAATTACTCACAGAGTTCCTTTAACGAAAGGAAATGTCGGTCCAAATGTGTGCAAATAATAATACATAACTACATATTATACATAAATATAGATAGATAAATGTTTATAAACGTCTCATTTTTGTACAAGTTGCATTTACATATATATATGCAAAAGTTAAATCGTAATAGTATTATGAAGCTGTTTGATTTCTATATACATGATTCAGGTTTTATATAAAATATTACGTCTTTCCATTAAAATGCTATTGCAGGTTTTGGCACATAATTTAGCAATATCTGTATCAGACATTAAATAAGCAAACTGTTCAGAGAAACTAAGAGTGTTGAATGGTGTATTAATATACTGCGCATATAATTTAAGTTCACTGTGTATACATGTGCGTTGTTTTAGGTAGTTGTACGGTTATGCTTGTCGGCTTTGTGTCTGTTGATTGGTCGAGGAGAGCGGAAGCTTTCATGGCATTGGTTTGTGCGGGAAATGCAGCATTTCTGATAGTCATGGCCCACACCTCTAATATCTGGGTTGCATATGCGATGTATGTCCTCTTCAGGACCTCATACGTTACAGTTATTACCATAGCAACGTAAGTGGTCATTTATTCATTTCTTGATTCTTTTATTCAAAGAAACGTGATATTAGTAGCACATTATGTATATCAAACCACAGGAACTTGAAAGTTTTATCCATAAGCCACCAAAGGTCTCGTACCTCTATCATAGGACACCCCCTCTATTAATCAAAGGTCTCGTACCTCTATCCTAGGACACCCCCTCTATTAATCAAAGGTCTCGTACCTCTATCATAGGACACCCCCTCTATTAATCAAAGGTCTCGTACCTCTATCATAGGACACCCCCTCTATTAATCAAAGGTCTCGTACCTCTATCATAGGACACCCCCTATATTAATCAAAGGTCTCGTACCTCTATCATAGGACACCCCCTCTATTAATCAAAGGTCTCGTACCTCTATCATAGGACACCCCCTCTATTAATCAAAGGTCTCGTACCTCTATCATAGGACACCCCCTCTATTAATCAAAGGTCTCGTACCTCTATCCTAGGACACCCCCTCTATTAATCAAAGGTATATCAAACCACAGGAACTTGAAAGTGTTATCCATAAGCCACCAAAGGTCTCGTACCTCTATCATAGGACACCCCCTCTATTAATCAAAGGTATATCAAACCACAGGAACTTGAAAGTGTTATCCATAAGCCACCAAAGGTCTCGTACCTCTATCATAGGACACCCCCTCTATTAATCAAAGGTCTCGTACCTCTATCCTAGGACACCTAGGATAGAGGTACGTGACCTTTGGTGGCTTATGGATAAAATTTCAAGTTCCTGTGATCAAACACTATATATCCATTCAACTGTGAACATAGTATCAGTGTAGATAGTATCAGTGTAGATAGTATCAGTGTAGATAGTATCAGTGTAGGGGTTTAGGGGGTTCCTAATATTTGACTGTTTCATTCTAAACGTATTGCATTGTGTTCCAAGAAAAGAAACATCTATATTTTGTATAATGTTTGTTTCACGGAATGTATGTATGTATGCCCCATTAATGTCAAACCCCTTGCGGGGACCTATACATGTTTTCCTGGGCAGGTTTAGCCGACCAAAGTGGTTAACCAGTACTAAGCAATGTGTGTGAGGTGCCTTGCTCAATGACACTACATACGTGGCCTGACCGAGTATCGAACCCGGGACCGTTCGATTCCAAATCCGACGCTCTACCACTGGACCACGGACGCCACACGAAATGGTCTACTTATATTTCACCGCTGGAGCCGTTACGAGTGTGCCCTTAGGCAAGGCATTTAAATGCCACGTTGCCTCTTCTCTCTCCCTCGTGGCAATGGATTCCACCACGAATGATGTCTCGAGAGTGATTAATATAAGTAACAATTTGTTTCGCAACAGAGCTAAAATAAATTTGTTTAAACTATATTTCACCGAATATAGGCCTACATTGAAAACAATATTAGCGGCAAGAGTGATGATAATAGCGTAAAATTTAAGCAAACATGTGTTCTTTTTAATTGAGGATTTTGAATCGGAATCGTTATATTAAGTTGGTTTAACCCATTCAACACCAAGTAACTCACATGGACTGGTCCATGATATTCATAAACCAATAAATGAATCAGAAAATCACATTTGGACAAGTTCATTTATCAAAATGGGTAATTTTGTCTAAAATTAGTAATACTACTTGCAAAAAGTGCAGATCCTGATGAGACGGCTCGTCACGAGCCGGCTCATCTGGATCTACACTTTTTGTAAGCCTATAAATAGAGGTATGTGGTGTTGAAAGGGTTTAAGCAGTATTTATTCCAATAAATTTACATGTATAATACAAAAAATGTTACAAATTACTTACATTGTGAATGGTTTGGATTGGAAAACAAGTTTTCAGAAAACTTATATTAATTCCTCTCCAAATATTATATATTATATATTAGGTTGAAGCGTAAAGATACGATACACGCTTCACAGATATGGAATTTATCTACCATGTATTAAGTATAGGATATAAGACGAAAACGATCCAATATGTAATATATTGGACTGTGTGCGAGGCGTTTGCGAAGAACACAGTACCCAGTATAATACATATTGGATCTGTTTGAGGCTTATATATTACTTAAAACATACACATACAGTCAAACCTGTCTTAAACAGCCAGCCAAGGGAGTCGTGGCCAAGGTGGCTGCTTAATAGAGGTCAAATCTAAAATAAAACAACCAATTGGGAATATGTAAGCTGGCTGCTTAATACAGGTTGGCTGCTTAATGGAGGTGACCACTAACACAGGTTTGACTGTATATTACAAGATCTTACTATATAAAATTGATAATTTCGTTCATTTATGTATAGGATTTGATATAATACTATACGACTATACTAATACTGGAAGTCGTGATTGCGCAGTAGTAGAGCGTTCGCTTCAGGTGCGAAAGGTCTGGAGTTCGAGCCCCACTGGAGCCGTTACGATTGTGCCCTTAGGCAAGGCATTTAAATGCCACGTTGCCTCTTTTCTCTCCCTCGTGGCGATGGATTCCATCAGGAATGAGGTCTCGAGAGTGATTAATATAAGTGGTAATATCCTGTTTCTCAATCGAGCTAAAATAAATTTGTATAAACTAATATAATACCTTGCCCTAAAAATAAAGTACAGCAAGTATATAAGGTATGACGTAATGACAGTGCTTTAATCATGTTTTCTTTATTATTTTAGAGTACAAATCTTGTGAAACAGAGATACGGGTTAGTGTTCGGATGCAACATGTTTTCTTTATTATTTTAGTGCACAAATAGCACAGCATCTTGTGAAACAGAGATACGGGTTAGTGTTCGGATGCAACATGTTTTCTTTATTATTTTAGTGCACAAATAGCGCAACATCTTGTGAAACAGAGATACGGGTTAGTGTTCGGATGCAACATGTTTTCTTTATTATTTTAGTGCACAAATAGCACACACAAACAAAACACACAACACAAACACAAAACCAACACAAACAAAACACACAACACAAACACAAAACACACACAAACAGAGATACGGTTAGTGTTCGGATGCAACATGTTTTCTTTATTATTTTAGTGCACAAATAGCCAACATCTTGTGAAACAGAGATACGGGTTAGTGTTCGGATGCAACATGTTTTCTTTATTATTTTAGTGCACAAATAGCGCAACATCTTGTGAAACAGAGATACGGGCTAGTGTTCGGATGCAACATGTTGTCTTTATTATTTTAGAGCACAAATAGCACAGCATCTTGTGAAACAGAGATACGGGTTAGTGTTCGGATGCAACATGTTTGCGTCGTTAGTTCTGGAATCCGTTTTAACAGTTGTGGTTGTGGACAAGGCTGGTCTCGGAGTTGGTGTTGTTGACCAGGTTTGATCATTATTTTGAAATATAAAAGTTAAAGTTAAAGTAAAGTGTTTGTTTGTTTATTATAGTGTCACCCCCAACTGAACGACTTTAGGGCACCTATGCACGGCGTGCATGGATTTTTTAAATTTATGCACGTGTAATTGTTGAATATATTATTTTGACTTAGTAATATCAATAACTAAATTACAACTAAAAAAAAATCTTTTTCTGGTTATTTGTACATCTTTTTCCAATTCGGGTAGCTACCTGAAATGCTTATAAACCGCATAATTTCGGTGCACAAAATTCTCCCATAAGTTGTCTGTTTATATTCGGCTACTGAACCAGTCAGGTGACAGTTGCATTAGGCTACCGGTACGCACAACGGAATGTTATTGAACCATGCTTCACCTCTGTCAGCGAAAATAGGCTAAAACTATTTGAATATTTTAAATACGGATGTAAATGGAAAAATACGCCGAGCATAGGTTCCAGATTTCCAGAATCCTATCCTCGTAGTCCAGGCACCAAGCTGAAGGCAATCGGTAACCATTATTTAAGTAGCTGGCGGCTCACCAACCGGCCATACCAGATTCAACTCCTGGCGAGTTTCGAACCTTCGACCTCATACTCTGTAGGCGATCGCCTTAAAAGAAACCGACTTTCTTTCGCATGGTTGTCAAACAAGTATAATTATGCAAATACGTCTTTTGAAACGCTTTACAATTAATTCAGACGTGCTTGTGGTTATTGAATTAATATTTTTATGATAATTATCCTGAACACATTCTAAGATTGGTGTTAAAACTGAAATTATTAAAACTTTAAACTTATATTAATCACTCTCGTTGGCGCGGATGAAAGCGTATATGCGGTCTTTCGTGTGGGAGGAAACCGGAGAAAACCCACCTGTCCGATCTGGCTACAACCGTACGATCTCACATACTTCCCGGTCCGAGGATCGAACTCGGGTTGCATTTGTGAGCGCTAACCACTGCGCTAATCGAACAGCCAACAACCCACCCCCAAGAAATTATTATAAGTGTTACAAGTGTCCGTCCGTATATATTTTTACGGGTGATGTGATAAGCATTGACATGGTAAGGTATCATCTTACAATCGTAAGAAATTTCTATCTGGGGGAGTCTTGTTATTCTCTATCCACTGTACCAGGATACATTTAGTTGTGAAAACATTGTAAGCAACATTGTTACAATCATATTATGTATAGCATAACATCCGAATGTTGAAACAGTTAATGCAACATGTAATGATGTGTAACACTATGTCCATGCAGTTAATCATGTTTATATGCTTATTTTGCAGTTTACAGTATATGGTGGATATTTCGCAATCATCAGCTGCCTGTTCTTCATTGCCTCCTTGTGTCGTTGCTTCAGATCATCGAACAGGACCCACTGATACGTGGATATGTTCAAATTCATACATTACATCTACAGTCAAACCTGTATTAGTGTCACCTCCATCAAGCAGCCAACTTGTATTAGGCAGCCAGTTTCCAGATTCCCAATATATAGTGTTATTATACACTTGACCTCTATTAAGCAGCCACCTGTGCTAAGCAGCCAATTTCTGTGATTCCATTGGATGGCTGCTTAAGACAGGTTTGACTGTATAGTAAAATCGGTAACCCCTTTCAATATGTTTTGGTGAGGGCCATTTTCTAACGTTGTTCAAACGTGTGGCCCAAGACATTTGTATCAGCATGCTGTGTCTTTCGTGCCACCGAAGGGAGGCATATAGTTTTCGCACTGTCCGTGTGTCCGAGTCAGTATTTCCAGTCCGTCTGTAAGCGGAGGCATTCGTCACCTACTGTGATATTTCTTATGTGTTTATGTTGTGTATGTTCTGTCCTGGTGAATGCAATCAAATATGATAAAACTATGCGTGTGTTTCGCGTTTATTTATCGTCGCTACCGGTTGCCCATATGAGCGACGCCTCCTGAAGAGATTAGTCATTTTAGATTTTGGAGGATAGTGCATGATACAGACAGAAACCCATTCCAGAATCTCCTCTGGTTCTTTTACGTGCACGGTGTAAAGCACCGACACGAGACCTCGGTTTAACGTCCCATCTGAAAGACTGTTAATTTTATTAGGGTCAGACGGGGGATCGAACCTGCGATCCCTGGGTTACCAGTCCAGCGTGTTACCACTGGACTACATATCCGTCTGTATGATGATTAAACTAAATAATTATGTTTAATTTTATGAAGTGTAGATCTACCAAAATATTGGCTTAAAATGATTTATTTTAAAATTAATGTTATACGTTGTATATTTTTACATTGATTAATCGAAAAAGTCCATTTGTACAGATTACTATGGAAACAACCAGAAAGTACGTAATGATCTTTAAATCCAAAATGTAAGGTTTGTGAAATAAGCTAATTTGTTTTGCTGAAAAACCGGAACAACATTGACAATAGATAGACAGATTTAGTTTAGGAAATGCACACATATTCATGTGTTTAGGGAATGCGCAAATAGTCCAGTGTTTAGTGACTGTGTAATTATTCTTATTCCGGAAATCCACAGCTATTGTGTGTTTAGGTTTGCATGGTAATTCTGTGTATTTCACATACATGTTTAATAAGTGCTTCGTCCTGTATTATGTCGATGACTCTACTCGATAAGGATATACGAAATGGTTGTATATAATAATAACAGTGTCAGTGGAGGGAATCTTAAAAACAAGCATTTAGTATGAGCTCTCCTGCGAAGAAAGATAACTCCAATATGCATGCCAAATGCTGTAATTGGAGTTATCGCTCTTGAATGAGCTATTATAGGCCGTACGCATTATGCAATCATTGCATTGTTAAAAAACGGTGTCATAATTCTTATGTTTTTATCTCATAGATAATAATGGTTGCAATGGTAACGCATTTTACGTTCCCTTGTACGAACAACTGTTAGATGTCTCAACTCAGGACAGTACTGCGGATACATGTACAAATGGCATTCGGACACATTACGACATCACTGTGATAATGGCTAAACAGTCAACATTATGTTGTTGTATTTCCTATTAAGATCTACCGTTTGCATAATAATTATAATATGACATTAATAACGTTATTTCTACAAATTATATGATCAATCTGCTATGTTCGTTTCCGCTTTCCATCCCAATTCAGTTGTCATAGCAGAAGAAGAACTATATGACCTTTATCTGTATTATTTCGTTTGCCAACATGTATGTATACATGTATATATATACTGTATATTGTTATGAATGTCACATTGTTTGCAATATACATATGTATATTTAGCAATAACATATGTCTATAATATGATCTTATTTATTTTCTTAATTAAAATATTAATTAATAAATGTCAAATTTAGTGACAGGCACTTCGTTGCCTGTACACATTTCTCGCTTGAATATGAGGGTACAGGCTGTAAAAATAAAACACAATTTCATTAACTACAGCGACTTAAATAATCTCTTTTCTTTTTCTAAAACATCACATAAATTGTTTATTTAAAAAATAACCGTAGACCGCATCGCACCGCCCCATAATGAACGAATGGTAAACAAAATTATTCTTATAATGGCGTTTTTAATTCCAACCTAATCGAATGGAAAAAAGCTGTGATTGCGTTTTGATTAAAATAAGTCTACGCACCGGTTCCTGAGCGTTACCTTTTATTAAAATAACTTTTTGGCCAGTGAGTTTATACAACATCTAATATGAAACTGAAATGACTTGTGAAATGAAAGGCAACTGTTTTTGATAGGATAAACATGATCGCATTAAATTGTAAACGTTTTAAGCCAACTTGAAAGTTTCATCTTGCATCCCGCAGCCCGCGCGTCTCGTATTAGGCGATACGATGAGTTACTTTAAATGGATGGGAATTAAATTTTGCTACAAGCTTTCAAATATAAAAGAAAAATGTGTAAATAAATTAGAAAATGCAACAGCTGGATACGGGGTTTAATTTGATATAGCAATGGGTCGTCAGGGTCAATAAATCCTGCATGCTTGAGTTGAATCACAGGAACGTGAAATTTGATCCATAAGCCACCAAATGTCTCGTACATCTATCCTAGGACACACCCTCTATTAAAAAAAGATAATATAGGGGGGGGGGGTGTCCTAGGATAGAGGTACGAGACCTTTGGTGGTTTATGGATAACATTTCAAGTTCCTGTGGTTGAGTGATTCGAGGGCATAATGTACTTTTTGTCGACTCCAAAAGATCATTTGATTTGTAAACTTCACCTTTAAATAAAATTACCGCTTTAATAAAAAATTCCATGTGTGTATAAACAAACTTAGTGTAGGCGAATAAATAAACTACGTCAATCCTGCCGTGGTGGTCACCTCCATTAAGCAGTCAACCTTTGCTACACAGCCACTTTCTGTGATTTCCTTGGCTGGCTGCTTAAGACAGGTTTGACTGTATTCACCTTTCCCCACCACAGAGTTTATCAGAAACGTGCATGTGCACAAAGAATAATTCTGCAGTCATGTTGTGTTTGCTTTTTTGGCTTAAAGTCGCACCATCGACAGTTTAGGTCACGAGGGGACACCCCAGTTGTTATTGGTGGAGGAAGTGCCGGGGGTAGAATCACAAACATACCAGAAACCAGTATGAATGACTTCGACAATCCCCGTGTGATTTGAACCTGCAGCGGGAGGGACAAGTGGATTGAAGTCAGCTACAGTATATAACCACCCAGTCACTGCAATAGCCACGGCATATATAATCGCCCAGTTACTGCAACAGTCACGCCGTATATAATCACACAGTCACTGCATCAGTCACGGCGTATATAATAACCCAGTCACTGCAACAGTCACGCCGTATATAATCACCCAGTCACTGCAACAGTCACGGCGTATATAATCACTCAGTCACTGCAACAGTCACGCCGTATATAATCACCCAGTCATTGCAACAGTCACGCCGTATATAATCACCCAGTCACTGCAACAGTCACGCCGTATATAATCACCCAGTCACTGCAACAGTCACGGCGTATATAATCACCCAGTCACTGCAACAGTCACGCCGTATATAATCACCCAGTCACTGCAACAGTCACGCCGTATATAATCACCCAGTCACTGCAACAGTCACGCCGTATATAATCACTCAGTCACTCCAACAGTCACGCCGTATATAATCACCCAGTCACTGCAACAGTCACGGCGTATATAATCACCCAGTCACTGCAACAGTCACGGCGTATATGATCACCCAGTCACTGCAACAGTCACGGTGTATATAATCACCCAGTCACTGCAACAGTCACGGGTATATAATCACCAGCCTATATAATCATCAGTCACTGCAACAGTCACGCCGTATATAATCACCCAGTCACTGCAACAGTCACGCCGTATATAATCACCCAGTCACTGCAACAGTCACGCCGTATATAATCACCCAGTCACTGCAACAGTCACGGCGTATATAATCACCCAGTCACTGCAACAGTCACGGCGTATATGATCACCCAGTCACTGCAACAGTCACGGTGTATATAATCACCCAGTCACTGCAACAGTCACGCCGTATATAATCACTCAGTTACTGCAACAGTCACGGCGTATATAATCACCAAGTCACTGCAACAGTCACGCCGTATATAATCACCCAGTCACTGCAACAGTCACGACACAATGCGGACTGTTCATTACAAAAGCATGCTGACACACTAAGCTATACAACAGGTATAATAAAAACAACCAATAGCCTCAGTATCGTATCTAAGGACCAACATTGACATACATTATTAGATCATGTCGGTACATAGGCAATTCATTCAATGTTAAACTGATAACTAAATTCAGTCTTGCTAGACATACATGTATATCGACACGAAACAAGGAATTTTACTATGCTGCCTACTCTGGACCTTGTGTTTCGTTTCGACAAGATTCAGAATTGGATGAATCTAATTTTATAATATTCTGTCAGCGAAATATTGAAACGACACTTTTTAATTTCATGCACATATGTACATACCATAATATGTATTTGTATTTTCTGTTTTGTTCCATGCTTTGCTTGTATATGTTCAACATAATTCTGATGCTCTCCCATTGTGGAGGTAATAAAGATATCTATCTAACTTTTAGCATGTTTTATTAAAAGTACAGTCAAACCTGTCTTAAGCAGCCAGCCAAGGGAATCACAGAAAGTGGCTGCTTAGCACAGATGGCTGCTTAATAGAGGTCAAATATATAATGAAACAACTGGGAGTCTGGAAACTGGCTGCTTAATGCAGGTTGGCTGCTTAATAGAGGTGACCACTAACACATGTTTGACTGTACTGGCATACAAAACCAGGACTCATATATAATATATGTAGTGTCACATGTGGAAGTCGTGATAGCGCAGTGGATTCGCGTTCGCTACAGGTGCGAAAGGTCCGGAGTTCGAGCCCCACTGGAGCCGTTACGATTGTGCCCTTAGGCAAGGCATTTAAATTCCACGTTGACTTTTCTCTCTTCCTCGTGGCGATGGATTCCATCAGGAATGAGGTCTCGAGAGTGATTTATATAAGTTGAAATAACTTGTTTCGCAATCGAGCTAAAATAAATGTGTATAAAACTAGTGTCATTTCATTTTGTCATAATATGAATATGATGCTAATGAGTAGTGTTTGAGCGATCAGAAGTAAGATAAGATAAGATATGTTTATTATAGTCTCACTTTACATGATACATATAATTACATAATATAGAAACTTTCATCATGCAAACATTTCTAAGAAGAAATATGAGAGACTTAAAACGTAGCAATATAATGAAGACAATTTTCTAAGACACAATAAGTAAAGTAAAAGCCTTCGCACAGCTCTAGTAAAATATTGAAACATTATATAACATCTTAATACTGATGTATTTACAACATTACTATATATACAATATGTTAAAATCTTCAGTTATACAACAATGTTTTTCTTCTATTTAAAATATTAAAACAGGTTTTGGCACTTAAAAATACAATATCTGGATTAGAAAGTAGATAAGCAATTTTTTCACCATCATTAAAAGCATTACAATTTCCATTCAGTGTAAACGCTTCATTTAACAATTCTGTTCGTAAACTATTGTACAGAGGACAATGTAATAACACATGAGTTTCATCTTCAACACAGTCAGTACACTGAAAACAAATTCGATCCCTGATTGGTAAACCATTATATCTGAGATATCGTGGTGGTTGTGACGCGATATCTGAAATGGCGCATCTACGTTGAATGCATACATGTGTACATCTGGCTTTTAAAGTATATCATAATATTATGCTTTGATTATGTTATTATCAGAGTAAACTCTTAACTGCGCCATTTCCGATACCACGGGGATATTGTGTATTGTGTGTGTGTGTTTTACGTTTATTTATTGTCGCTACCGGTTGCCCATATGATCAACGCCTCCTGAAGGTCATTTTAGATTTTTGAGGATAGTGCAATAATACAGACAGAGACCCATTCCAGAGTCTCCTCTGGTTTCTTTACGTACACGGTGTAAAGCACCGACACGAGACCTCGGTTTAAAGTCCCATCTGATATACTGTTAATTTTATTAGGGTCAGACAGGGGATCGAACCTGCGATCCCCGAATTACAAGTCCAGCGTGTTACCATTGGACTACAGATCCGTCTGTGATGTTGTGTATTAATCTGGGACTGGGATACAGAACATCACACTCCCAGCGCTTCATAATCCCCAAGACTGATCAAAACATCCCCGCTGAGTTAAGAAGCCAAACTTTGGACAGCCGTTTTAAGTGACTGAACACATTTATAAATCAATGTCTTATTATTTAAAATTCATGAAAGTTGAGTTTATTTTAAGGTGAATTATAAGGCACATTATTTTCCGAAGTGAAAGTTGGCATATCCATTTATTTTAACTCCATTGCGAAACATGTTCTTACACTTTAGTGTCATCGCACAGAGACCTCGTTCCTGAAGGAATCCAACGTCACGAGGGAGAGAGAAGAGGCAATGTGGATTTAACCCTTTCCTTCATAGAGATTTAAGTTAATATACTATTATATCTCCATACAAATGCCATCCATTTAGTTATCATGCAGTGGATAAATAGTTGCCATATCTATCCCACCTCCATAGATATAACTGGGACTACACACGATTCTGGCCTATATTATAAACATTGGCGTGGCTACTACTACATTGTCAATGCATGTCATATTGGTAATGGCGTCAAGAGGTGCTTATATGAGGGTTACATGTCTATCCTATGCACACAACAATGCAGGGGCGTCCTTGGCCGAGAAAGTTCGTTGGCTACACATTACTGTAGTTTCGAATTCCACTGTGTGTGTGCGCGCGCGTGTGTCCAAGTCTATTATGTGGAAGGACAGTGGGGCGATCCCTGGATTACCAGTCCAGCGTGTTACCAGATCCGTCCGTTCTTCTCCATGTGAAACAGTGACATTTAAAAAAATTATATTAAGTATTACCGTATTTGTTCCAATTAGTTACTGTAATGTTATATTACAATGTATATATATATATGATATTTTTTATTTATATTAAGTAGTACCGTATTTGTTCCAATTAGTTACTGTAAGTAATGTTATATTACAATATATATATATGATATTTTTTATTTATATTAAGTAGTACCGTATTTGTTCCAATTAGTTACTGTAAGTAATGTTATATTACAATATATATATATGATATTTTTTATTTATATTAAGTAGTACCGTATTTGTTCCAATTAGTTACTGTAAGTAATGTTATATTACAATATATATATATGATATTTTTTATTTATATTAAGTAGTACCGTATTTGTTCCAATTAGTTACTGTAAGTAATGTTATATTACAATATATATATATGATATTTTTTATTTATATTAAGTAGTACCGTATTTGTTCCAATTAGTTACTGTAAGTAATGTTATATTACAATATATATATATGATATTTTTTATTTATATTAAGTAGTACCGTATTTGTTCCAATTAGTTACTGTAAGTAATGTTATATTACAATATATATATATGATATTTTTTATTTATATTAAGTAGTACCGTATTTGTTCCAATTAGTTACTGTAAGTAATGTTATATTACAATATATATATAGTATGCCCCGAAGCCTGACTCAAGTTATGCCTTATCAGAAAACGTGCATACTGTTAATATTTTCTTTTGGTTGATCAACGTTGAATATTAAATTACATATATTCGGTCTAAATTGGCTTTATTCCTTTTTAAGTTACCTTGACAAAACATCCTTATAGGCACCTCTGTAAAAAGCTGATACATTTTTGAGAAAAAATGATAAATAATAAATAGACGATATTATCTTTTCTATTCACATATGGATTTGTAAAATGGAGAAAATGGACAATTAAACTGATCACATTTGTCACTAAACAGAATTGCCTGAAATGTGTAAAGGATTGGGTTTCAGCACTCTTACTTTAAAGAGTGCAACATTGAATGGGTACACAGACTACTGATAGCAAATGAACAATGGTAGCAGGATATGAAGAATTAAACAACTAAGAGTTCTATTACTGTCTATCTGGGAGGTGATCTATATGTCGCAACATGCAGACAAGCCGTAGCCGTGACCAAGGGTATAACAGCAATTCTGTTATTTTATATTTGAAATTGGACAGATGCATTTTGCGCCTGTACATTTCTAACTATCACAACCAATCAAGTGACACAAGTGTGTGTTTTACGTTCATTTATCGTCGCTACCGGTTGCTCATATGAGCGACGCCTCCTGAAGAGATTAGTCATTTTTGATTTTTGGAGGATAGTGTAAATGATACAGAAAGAGACCCATTCCAGTGTCACCTCTGGTTATTTTACGTGCACGGTGTACAGCACCGACACATGATCTCGGTGTAAAGTCCCATCTGAAAGACTGTTCATTTTATTAGGGTCAGACGGGTGATCGAACCTGCGATCCCTGGATTACCAGTCCAGCGTGTTACCACTAGACTACAGATACGTCTGATTATTAGGCGAGAAGACACGAGAGACACATAATATATATATATATATATATATATATATATGCCACGTTGGCGGTAGATGCACAACGATTTTACAATTCAATGACGCTCGCCCACATGGTTAGCCGAGGCGATGGTAAATAAGCTCAATCAGCATCACAATTCAATGTTCTAGTTCAAGTGTACACTCACTACGCACATACTGTTACAAAAATACGATAATACATAATTTATATATACATATAATTGACGAACAAATTTCTCTAATTTCCAATTCTGGATTAAAATGTGAAATATGTAAATTTGTAAATTTGGCAATGAAGTATCAGTTTGTGATATTCATAAGTAGATAATTAAAACGATGAACCCGATCACTGTTACCTTTTCAAAATATTAAGTAATAATATAGTAGACTTTAACGAATAGATAAGATCTACCATTACTTAAACCTATTTCAATTTAATTTATATTTCCTTAAGGGAGGGTTAATTGTGGTCTTCAAAATCTGAAATGATAGTAGATATGGAACAGACGTATTTACTGAGCACACAAAGGAACACTCGAGACGTCGACATCTCAAAAGGACATTCTGATTGAGATTTGCCACATATGAAACGTGACAGTAACGTCGTTAGTAGACACCACTGCGAGGTATGTGTGTTTTACGTTTATTTATCGTCGCTACCGGTTGCCCATATGAGCGACGCCTCCTGAATATATTAGTCATTTTAGATTTTGGAGGATAGTGCAATGATACAGACAGAGACCCATTCCAGAGTCTCCTCTGGTTCTTGTACGTGCACGGTGTAAAGCACCGACACGAGACCTCGGTTTAACGTCCCACATGAAAGACTGTTAATTTTATTAGGGTCAGACGGGGGATCGAACCTGCGATCCATGGATTACCAGTCCAGCGTGTTACCACTGGACTACAGATCCGTCAGAATAATCTACAACTCATACACATTACATTTATACTGCACATGCCATTGATTTTGCATCCGTCTGACAATAATAATATTAACCACAAACATGTTAATCACAACTAAAGTTTCTTTTGCAAATAGCACAGAACGTGTCATCTGATGAGGTTCTATGTTGTTTGCTATTGGGATAGTAGAGCTAAAACATTAGGCTGAATATGAAACAAGATCAAGTCTGATCAGACGCTCAGTTATGCGGCGGCTGATCTGAATCAATGATGTTTTGCACATTCCATTTAAAATTGACAATTAAACTAACTACACTGTACTCTCCTTATAAACAACTTATTTATGGACATAACTATTTATCTATATATCTGTATTCAATTCCAATGTAAAAATGTTTAAAACATTGTTCATAAATATGTTTATTTTTACATGGGGAGTAAAATTCAATAGCCGTAGCAGTGATTTATTTAGGATATAATAATTATTGTCTTGCCGTTTTTATCGGCGAATAAAGCACGGACTGACGTTCTGATGGTATGACTTAACCAATTTTTTTAAAAAGTTTATTTATCGTCGCTACCGGTTGCCCATTTGAGCGACGCCTCCTGAAGAGATTAGTCATTTTAGATTTTTGGAGGATAGTGCATGATACAGACAGAGACCCATTCCAGAGTCTCCTCTGGTTCTTTTACGTGCACAGTGTAAAGCACCGACACGAGACCTCGGTTTAACGTCCCATCTGAAAGACTGTTAATTTTATTAGGGTCAGACGGGGGATCGAACCTGCGATCCCTGGATTACCAGTCCAGCGTGTTACCACTGGACTACATATCCGTCTGTCTCTTAACCAATTGGGCCTACGGCATGACCCACTATAATGCTACGAACGTATAAATATGTATCTTATTTTATCGGCGGAGTAAATTGCAACAGCAATAAAATAGACCGGCTCTAGCCGTTGTTTATTGCAGATTTAACAACGGCAGATTTGTTCTTTGTTTATATGGGAATAAAATATCAAATCATGTTAGAAGTTTATATTTGAAATATCAACTGAACGATTTTGTAACACGTACTAGTTGCACTCAATTCACGAGGCGAATCTTATATACATCTATACTGATAACATTGATTATCCCACTCAAACCCAATTAATAATCAAAGGCACAAATCATCATAAATCGATAATAAGTTGACAAGTTTATTTTCAATATTCTATCAAGTCAATAAGGGCCATGAGGTTACATAGAACATGAACATGGTAAGACAAGTGCAAGACATATACAATACATGCATACATATACAATACATGCATACATGCATACATGCATACATGCATACATGCATACATATACAATACATGCATACATATACAATACATGCATACATATACAATACATGCATACATATACAATACATACATACATATACAATACGTGCATACATACATATACAATACATGCATACATATACAATACATGAATACATATACAATACATGCATACATATACAATACATGCATACATATACAATACATGCATACATATACAATACATGCATACATATACAATACATGCATACATATACAATACATGCATACATATACAATACATGCATACATATACAATACATGCATACATATACAATACATGCATACATATACAATACATGCATACATATACAATACATGCATACATATACAATACATGCATACATACATATACAATACATGCATACATATACAATACATGAATACATATACAATACATGCATACATATACAATACATGCATACATATACAATACATGCATACATATACAATACATGCATACATATACAATACATGCATACATGCATACATGCATACATGCATACATATACAATACATGAATACATATACAATACATGCATACATATACAATACATGCATACATGCATACATGCATACATATACAATACATGTATACATATACAATACATGCATACATATACAATACATGCATACATATACAATACATGCATACATATACAATACATGCATACATATACAATACATGCATACATATACAATACATGAATACATATACAATACATGCATACATGCATACATGCATACATATACAATACATGCATACATGCATACATGCATACATATACAATACATGAATACATATACAATACATGCATACATATACAATACATGCATACATATACAATACATGCATACACATACAATACATGCATACATATACAATACATGCATACATATACAATACATGAATACATATACAATACATGCATACATGCATACATGCATACATATACAATACATGCATACATGCATACATGCATACATATACAATACATGAATACATATACAATACATGCATACATATACAATACATGCATACATATACAATACATGCATACATATACAATACATGCATACATATACAATACATGCATACATACATACATGCATACATATACAATACATGCATACATATACAATACATGCATACATATACAATACATGCATACATATACAATACATGCATACATATACAATACATGCATACATATACAATACATGCATACATATACAATACATACATACATAACAATACATACATACATACATACATACATACATACATACATACATACATACATACATACATACATACATAACATACATACATACATACATACATACATACATACATACATACATACATACATACATACATACATACATACATACATACATACATACATACATACATACATACATACATACATACATACATACATACATACATACATACATACATACATACATACATACATACATACATACATACATACATACATACATACATACATACATACATACATACATACATACCTACATACATACATACATACATACATACATACATACATACATACATACATACATACATACATACATACATACATACATACATACATACATACATACATACATACATACATACATACATACATACATACATACATACATACATACATACATACATACATACATACATACATACATACATACATACATACATACATACATACATACATACATACATACATACATACATACATACATACATACATACATACATACATACATACATACATACATACATACATACATACATACATACATACATACATACATACATACATACATACATACATACATACATACATACATACATACATACATACATACATACATACATACATACATACATACATACATACATACATACATCCATACATCCATACATACATACATCCATACATCCATACATCCATACATCCATACATCCATACATCCATACATCCATACATCCATACATCCATACATCCATACATCCATACATCCATACATCCATACAACCATACATCCATACATCCATACATCCATACATCCATACATCCATACATCCATACATCCATACATCCATACATCCATACATCCATACATACATACATACATACATACAACATACATACATACATACATACATACATACATACATACATACATCCTACATACATACATACATACATACCCAATACAATACATACATACATACATACATACTACATACATACATATACATACATACATACATAACATCCATACATACATACATACATACTACATACATAACATACATACATATACAATACATACATACAATACATACATACATACACATACATACATACCAACATATACAAAACATACATACATACATACATACATCATACATACATATACATAATCATACATTACATACATCAACATACACATGCATACATACATACACATACATACATACATACATATACATACATACATACATATACAATACATACATACATATACATACATACATACATATACATACATACATACATTACATACATACATACATATACAATACATACATACATATACAATACATACATACATATACAATACATGCATACATATACACTACATACATACATACATACACAATACATACATATATATACATACAATACATACATACATACATATAAACTACATACATACATATACAATACATACATATATATACAATACATACATACATATACAATACATGCATACATATACAATACATACATACATATACACTACATGCATACATATACAATACATGCATACATATACAATACATGCATATATATACAATACATGCATACATATACAATACATGCATACATATACAATACATGCATACATATACAATACATGCATACATATACAATACATACATATACAATACATACATACATATACAATACATACATACATATACAATACATGCATACACATATAAAATACATGCATACATATACAATACATGCATACATATACAATACATACATACAAACAAAATACATGCATACATATACAATACATGCATA
>CM026397.1:67174996-67190933 GCA_014843695.1 Archivesica marissinica
CCCTCTAATATGATATCTGCTTGTTCAGTATGTAACGACGTAATGCTATGCCTAATGAACACCAATAACTATGATATCTGCTAGTTCAGTAAGTATCGAGGTAATGCTATGCCTAATGAACGCCACTACATATGATATATGCTAGTTCAGTAAGCAACGACGTAATGCTATGCCTCATGAACAACAATACATATTATATTTGCTAGTTCAGTAAGTCACGACGTAATGCTTTGCCTAATGAACACCAATACATATGGTATATGCTAGTTCAGTACCTATCGAGGTAATGCTATGCCTAATGAACACCAATACATATGATATTTGCTAGTTCAGTAAGTAACGACGTAATGCTATGCCTAATGAACACCAATACATATGATATCTGCTAGTTCAGTAAGTAACGACGTAATGCTATGCCTAATGAACCCCACCAATATGATATCTGCTTGTTCAGTAAGTAACGACGTAATGCTATGCCTAATGAACACCAATACATATGATATATGCTAGTTCAGTAAGTAACGACGTAATGCTATGCCTCATGAACACCAATGCATATTATATTTGCTAGTTCAGTAAGTCACGACGTAATGCTTTGCCAAATGAACACCAATACATAAGGTATATGCTAGTTCAGTAACTAACGACGTAATGCTATGCCTAATGAACACCAATACATATGATATATGCTAGTTTAGTAAGTAACGACGTAATGCTATGCCTAATGAACACCAATACATATGATATATGCTAGTTTAGTAAGTAACGACGTAATGCTATGCCTAATGAACCCCTCTAATATGATATCTGCTTGTTCAGTATGTAACGACGTAATGCTATGCCTAATGAACACCAATAACTATGATATCTGCTAGTTCAGTAAGTAACGACGTAATGCTATGCCTAATGAACACCAATACATATGATATATGCTAGTTTAGTAAGTAACGACGTAATGCTATGCCTAATGAACACCAATACATATGACATATGCTAGTTCAGTAAGTAACGACGTAATGCTATGCCTAATGAACCCCAATACATACGATATATGCTAGTTCAGTAAGTAACGACGTAAAGCTATGCCTAATGAACACCAATACATATGATATATGCTAGTTCAGTAAGTAACGACGTAATGCTATGCCTCATGAACACCAATGCATATTATATTTGCTAGTTCAGTAAGTCACGATGTAATGCTTTGCCTAATGAACACCAATGCATATGGTATATGCTAGTTCAGTACCTAACGACGTAATGCTATGCCTCATGAACACCAATGCATATTATATTTGCTAGTTCAGTAAGTCACGACGTAATGCTTTGCCTAATGAACACCAATACATATGGTATATGCTAGTTCAGTACCTAACGACGTAATGCTATGCCTAATGAACACCAATACATATGGTATATGCTAGTTCAGTAAGTCACGACGTAATGTTTTTTTTTTATTCCCCCCCCCCTATACTACTCATATACCATATGTATTGGTGTTCATTAGGCAAAGCATCACGTCGTGACTTACTGAACTAGCAAATATAATATGTATTGTTGTTCATGAGGCATAGCATTACGTTGTTACTTACTGAACTAGCATATATCATATGTAGTGGCGTTCATTAGGCATAGCATTACCTCGATACTTACTGAACTAGCAGATATCATAGTTATTGGTGTTCATTAGGCATAGCATTACGTCGTTACATACTGAACAAGCAGATATCATATTAGAGGGGTTCATTAGGCATAGCATTACGTCGTTACTTACTAAACTAGCATATATCATATGTATTGGTGTTCATAGGCATAGCATTACGTCGTTACTTACTAAACTAGCATATATCATATGTATTGGTGTTCATTAGGCATAGCATTACGTCGTTAGGTACTGAACTAGCATATACCATATGTATTAGTTTTCATTAGGCAAAGCATTACGTCGTGACTTACTGAACTAGGAAATATAATATGCATTGGTGTTCATGAGGCATAGCATTACGTCGTTACTTACTGAACTAGCAGATATCATATTTATTGGTGTTCATTAGGCATAGCATTACGTCGTTAGGTACTGAACTAGCATATATCGTATGTATTGGGGTTCATTAGGCATAGCATTACGTCGTTACTTACTGAACCAGCATATATCATATGTATTGGTGTTCATTAGGCATAGCATTACGTCGTTACTTACTGAACTAGCAGAAATCATAGTTATTGGTGTTCATTAGGCATAGCATTACGTCGTTACATACTGAACAAGCAGATATCATATTAGAGGGGTTCATTAGGCATAGCATTACGTCGTTACTTACTAAACTAGCATATACCATATGTATTGGTGTTCATTAGGCAAAGCATTACGTCGTGACTTACTGAACTAGCAAATATAATATGCATTGGTGTTCATGAGGCATAGCCTTACGTCGTTAGTTACTGAACTAGCATATACCTTATGTATTGGTGTTCATTTGGCAAAGCATTACGTCGTGACTTACTGAACTAGCAAATATAATATGCATTGGTGTTCATGAGGCATAGCATTACGTCGTTACTTACTGAACTAGAATATATCATATGTATTGGTGTTCATTAGGCATAGCATTACGTCGTTACTTACTGAACAAGCAGATATCATATTAGTGGGGTTCATTAGGCATAGCATTACGTCGTTACTTACTGAACTAGCATATATCATATGTATTGGTGGTCATTAGACATAGCATTACGTCGTTACTTACTGTACTAGCAGATATCATATTTATTGGTGTTCATTAGGCATAGCATTACGTCGTTAGGTACTGAACTAGCATATATCGTATGTATTGGGTTTCATTAGGCATAGCATTGCGTCGTTGCTTACTGAACTAGCATATATCATATGTATTGGTGTTCATTAGGCATAGCATTACGTCGTGACTTACTGAACTAGCATATACCATATGTATTGGTGTTCATTAGGCATAGCATTACGTCGTTACATACTGAACTAGCATAGACCATATGTATTGGTGTTCATTAGGCAAAGCATTACTTCGTGACTTACTGAACTAGCAAATATAATATGCATTGGTGTTCATGAGGCATAGCATTACGTCGTTAGGTACTGAACTAGCATATACCATATGCATTGGTGTTCATTAGGCAAAGCATTACCTCGTGACTTACTGAACTAGCAAATATAATATGCATTGGTGTTCATGAGGCATAGCATTACGTCGTTACTTACTGAACTAGCCTATATCATATGTATTGGTGTTCATGAGGCATAGCATTACGTCGTTACTTACTGAACTAGCATATATCATATGTATTGGTGTTCATAAGGCATAGCTTTACGTTGTTACTTACTGAACTAGCATATATCGTATGTATTGGGGTTCATTAGGCATAGCATTACGTCGTTACTTACTGAACTAGCATATATCATATGTATTGGTGTTCATTAGGCATAGCCATACGTCGTTACATACTGAACAAGCAGATATCATATTAGAGGGGTTCATTAGGCATAGCATTGCGTCGTTACTTACTAAACTAGCATATATCATATGTATTGGTGTTCATTAGGCATAGCATTACGTCGTTACTTACTAAACTAGCATATATCATATGTATTGGTGTTCATTAGGCATAGCATTACGTCGTTAGGTACTGAACTAGCATATACCATATGTATTGGTGTTCATTAGGCAAAGCATTACGTCGTGACTTACTGAACTAGCAGATATCATATTAGTGGGGTTCATTAGGCATAGCATTACGTCGTTACTTACTGAACTAGCAAATATCATATGTATTGGTGTTCATTAGGCATAGCATTACGTCGTTACTTACTGAACTAGCAGATATCATATGAATTGGTGTTCATTAGGCATAGCATTACGTCGTTACTTACTGAACTAGCTGATATCATATGTATTGGTGGTCAATAGGCATAGCATTACGTCGTTACTTACTGAACTAGCAAATATCATATGTATTGGTGTTCATTAGGCATAGCATTACGTCGTTACTTACTGAACTAGCAGATGTCATAGTTATTGGTGTTCAATAGGCATAGCATTACGTCGTTACATACTGAACAAGCAGATATCATATTAGAGGGGTTCATTAGGCATAGCATTACGTCGTTACTTACTAAACTAGCATATATCATATGTATTGGTGTTCATTAGGCATAGCATTACGTCGTTACTTACTAAACTAGCATATATCATATGTATTGGTGTTCATTAGGCATAGCATTACGTCGTTAGGTACTGAACTAGCATATACCATATGTATTGGTGTTCAATAGGCAAAGCATTACGTCGTGACTTACTGAACTAGCAGATATCATATTAGTGGGGTTCATTAGGCATAGCATTACGTCGTTACTTACTGAACTAGCAAATATCATATGTATTGGTGTTCATTAGGCATAGCATTACGTCGTTACTTACTGAACTAGCAGATATCATATGAATTGGTGTTCATTAAGCATAGCATTACGTCGTTACTTACTGAACTAGCAGATATCATATGTATTGGTGTTCAATAGGCATAGCATTACGTCGTTACTTACTGAACTAGCAAATATCATATGTATTGGTGTTCATTAGGCATAGCATTACATCGTTACTTACTGAACTAGCAGATATCATAGTTATTGGTGTTCATTAGGCATAGCATTACGTCGTTACATACTGAACAAGCAGATATCATATTAGAGGGGTTCATTAGGCATAGCATTACGTCGTTACTTACTAAACTAGCATATATCATATGTATTGGTGTTCATTAGGCATAGCATTACGTCGTTACTTACTAATCTAGCATATATCATATGTATTGGTGTTCATTAGGCATAGCATTACGTCGTTAGGTACTGAACTAGCATATACCATATGTATTGGTGTTCATTAGGCAAAGCATTACGTCGTGACTTACTGAACTAGCAAATATAATATGCATTGGTGATCATGAGGCATAGCATTACGTCGTTACTTACTGAACTAGCATATATCATATGTAGTGGTGTTCATTAGGTATAGCATTACCTCGATACTTACTGAACTAGCAGATATCATATGTATTGGTGTTCATTAGGCATAGCATTACGTCGTTACATACTGAACAATCAGATATCATATTAGTGGGGTTCATTAGGCATAGCATTACGTCGTTACTTACTGAACTAGCATATATCATATGTATTGGTGATCATGAGGCATAGCATTACGTCGTTACTTACTGAACTAGCATATATCATATGTAGTGGTGTTCATTAGGCATAGCATTACGTCGTTACTTACTGAACTAGCAGATATCATAGTTATTGGTGTTCATTAGGCATAGCATTACGTCGTTACATACTGAACAAGCAGATATCATATTAGAGGGGTTCATTAGGCATAGCATTACGTCGTTACTTACTAAACTAGCATATACCATATGTATTGGTGTTCATTAGGCAAAGCATTACGTCGTGACTTACTGAACTAGCAAATATAATATGCATTGGTGTTCATTAGGCAAAGCATTACGTCGTGACTTACTGAACTAGCAAATATAATATGCATTGGTGTTCATGAGGCATAGCATTACGTCGTTACTTACTGAACTAGCATATATCATATGTATTGGTGTTCATTAGGCATAGCATTACGTCGTTACTTACTGAACAAGCAGATATCATATTAGTGGGGTTCATTAGGCATAGCATTACGTCGTTACTTACTGAACTAGCATATATCATATGTATTGGTGGTCATTAGACATAGCATTACGTCCTTACTTACTGAACTAGCAGATATCATATGTATTGGTGTTCATTAGGCATAGCATTACGTCGTTAGGTACTGAACTAGCATATATCGTATGTATTGGGTTTCATTAGGCATAGCATTGCGTCGTTGCTTACTGAACTAGCATATATCATATGTATTGGTGTTCATTAGGCATAGCATTACGTCGTGACTTACTGAACTAGCATATACCATATGTATTGGTGTTCATTAGGCATAGCATTACGTCGTTACATACTGAACTAGCATAGACCATATGTATTGGTGTTCATTAGGCAAAGCATTACGTCGTGACTTACTGAACTAGCAAATATAATATGCATTGGTGTTCATGAGGCATAGCATTACGTCGTTAGGTACTGAACTAGCATATACCATATGCATTGGTGTTCATTAGGCAAAGCATTACCTCGTGACTTACTGAACTAGCAAATATAATATGCATTGGTGTTCATGAGGCATAGCATTACGTCGTTACTTACTGAACTAGCATATATCATATGTATTGGTATTCATGAGGCATAGCATTACGTCGTTACTTACTGAACTAGCATATATCATATGTATTGGTGTTCATAAGGCATAGCTTTACGTCGTTACTTACTGAACTAGCATATATCGTATGTATTGGGGTTCATTAGGCATAGCATTACGTCGTTACTTACTGAACTAGCATATATCATATGTATTGGTGTTCATTAGGCATAGCATTACGTCGTTACTTACTGAACTAGCAGATATGATAGTTATTGGTGTTCATTAGGCATAGCATTACGTCGTTACATATTGAACAAGCAGATATCATATTAGAGGGGTTCATTAGGCATAGCATTGCGTCGTTACTTACTAAACTAGCATATATCATATGTATTGGTGTTCATATGGCATAGCATTACGTCGTTACTTACTAAACTAGCATATATCATATGTATTGGTGTTCATTAGGCATAGCATTACGTCGTTAGGTACTGAACTAGCATATACCATATGTATTGGTGTTCATTAGGCAAAGCATTACGTCGTGACTTACTGAACTAGCAGATATCATATTAGTGGGGTTCATTAGGCATAGCATTACGTCGTTACTTACTGAACTAGCAAATATCATATGTATTGGTGTTCATTAGGCATAGCATTACGTCGTTACTTACTGAACTAGCAGATATCATATGAATTGGTGTTCATTAGGCATAGCATTACGTCGTTACTTACTGAACTAGCAGATATCATATGTATTGGTGTTCAATAGGCATAGCATTACGTCGTTACTTACTGAACAAGCAAATATCATATGTATTGGTGTTCATTAGGCATAGCATTACGTCGTTACTTACTGAACTAGCAGATATCATATGTATTGGTGTTCATTAGGCATAGCATTACGTCGTTACATACTGAACAAGCAGATATCATATTAGAGGGGTTCATTAGGCATAGCATTACGTCGTTACTTACTGAACTAGCATATATCATATGTATTGGTGTTCATTAGGCATAGCATTACATCGTTAGGTACTGAACTAGCATATACCATATGTATTGGTGTTCATTAGGCAAAGCATTACGTCGTGACTTACTGAACTAGCAAATATAATATGCATTGGTGTTCATGAGGCATAGCATTACGTCGTTAGGTACTGAACTAGCATATACCATATGTATTGGTGTTCATTAGGCAAAGCATTACGTCGTGACTTACTGAACTAGCAAATATAATATGCATTGGTGTTCATGAGGCATAGCATTACGTCGTTACTTACTGAACTAGCATATATCATATGTATTGGTGTTCATTAGGCATAGCATTACCTCGATAGGTACTGAACTAGCATATACCATATGTATTGGTGTTCATTAGGCAAAGCATTACGTCGTGACTTACTGAACTAGCAAATATAATATGTATTGGTGTTCATGAGGCATAGCATTACGTCGTTACTTACTGAACTAGCATATATCATATGTAGTGGTGTTCATTAGGCATAGCATTACCTCGATACTTACTGAACTAGCAGATATCATATGTATTGGTGTTCATTAGGCATAGCATTACGTCGTTACATACTGAACAAGCAGATATCATATTAGTGGGGTTCATTAGGCATAGCATTACGTCGTTACTTACTAAACTAGCATATATCATATGTATTGGTGTTCATTAGGCATAGCATTACGTCGTTACTTACTGAACTAGCATATATCATATGTATTGGTGTTCATTAGGCATAGCATTACGTCGTTAGGTACTGAACTAGCATATACCATATGTATTGGTGTTCATTAGGCAAAGCATTACGTCGTGACTTACTGAACTAGCAGATATCATATGTATTGGTGTTCATTAGGCATAGCATTACGTCGTTACTTACTGAACTAGCAAATATCATATGTATTGGTGTTCATTAGGCATAGCATTACGTCGTTACTTACTGAACTAGCAGATATCATATGTATTGGTGTTCATTAGGCATAGCATTACGTCGTTACTTACTGAACTAGCAGATATCATATGTATTGGTGTTCATTAGGCATAGCATTACGTCGTTACTTACTGAACTAGCAAATATCATATGTATTGGTGTTCATTAGGCATAGCATTACGTCGTTACTTACTGAACTAGCAGATATCATATTTATTGGTGTTCATTAGGCATAGCATTACGTCGTTACATACTGAACAAGCAGATATCATATTAGAGGGGTTCATTAGGCATAGCATTACGTCGTTACTTACTGAACTAGCATATATCATATGTATTGGTGTTCATTAGGCATAGCATTACGTCGTTACTTACTGAACTAGCATATATCATATGTATTGGTGTTCATTAGGCATAGCATTACGTCGTTAGTTACTGAACTAGCATATACCATATGTATTGGTGTTCATTAGGCAAAGCATTACGTCGTGACTTACTGAACTAGCAGATATCATATTAGTGGGGTTCATTAGGCATAGCATTACGTCGTTACTTACTGAACTAGCAAATATCATATGTATTGGTGTTCATTAGGCATAGCATTACGTCGTTACTTACTGAACTAGCAGATATCATATGAATTGGTGTTCATTAGGCATAGCATTACGTCGTTACTTACTGAACTAGCAGATATCATATGTATTGGTGTTCATTAGGCATAGCATTACGTCGTTACTTACTGAACTAGCATATATCATATGTATTGGTGTTCATTAGGCATAGCATTACGTCGTTACTTACTGAACTAGCAGATATCATATGTATTGGTGTTCATTAGGCATAGCATTACGTCGTTACATACTGAACAAGCAGATATCATATTAGTGGGGTTCATTAGGCATAGCATTACGTCGTTACTTACTGAACTAGCATATATCATATGTATTGGTGTTCATTAGGCATAGCATTACGTCGTTACTTACTGAACTAGCATATATCATATGTATTGGTGTTCATTAGGCATAGCATTACCTCGTTAGGTACTGAACTAGCATATACCATATGTATTGGTGTTCATTAGGCAAAGCATTACGTCGTGACTTACTGAACTAGCAAATATAATATGCATTGGTGATCATGAGGCATAGCATTACGTCGTTACTTACTGAACTAGCATATATCATATGTAGTGGTGTTCATTAGGTATAGCATTACCTCGATACTTACTGAACTAGCAGATATCATATGTATTGGTGTTCATTAGGCATAGCATTACGTCGTTACATACTGAACAATCAGATATCATATTAGTGGGGTTCATTAGGCATAGCATTACGTCGTTACTTACTGAACTAGCATATATCATATGTATTGGTGTTCATGAGGCATAGCATTACGTCGTTACTTACTGAACTAGCATATATCATATGTAGTGGTGTTCATTAGGCATAGCATTACGTCGTTACTTACTGAACTAGCAGATATCATAGTTATTGGTGTTCATTAGGCATAGCATTACGTCGTTACATACTGAACAAGCAGATATCATATTAGAGGGGTTCATTAGGCATAGCATTACGTCGTTACTTACTAAACTAGCATATACCATATGTATTGGTGTTCATTAGGCAAAGCATTACGTCGTGACTTACTGAACTAGCAAATATAATATGCATTGGTGTTCATGAGGCATAGCATTACGTCGTTAGTTACTGAACTAGCATATACCTTATGTATTGGTGTTCATTTGGCAAAGCATTACGTCGTGACTTACTGAACTAGCAAATATAATATGCATTGGTGTTCATGAGGCATAGCATTACGTCGTTACTTACTGAACTAGCATATATCATATGTATTGGTGTTCATTAGGCATAGCATTACGTCGTTACTTACTGAACAAGCAGATATCATATTAGTGGGGTTCATTAGGCATAGCATTACGTCGTTACTTACTGAACTAGCATATATCATATGTATTGGTGGTCATTAGACATAGCATTACGTCGTTACTTACTGAACTAGCAGATATCATATGTATTGGTGTTCATTAGGCATAGCATTACGTCGTTAGGTACTGAACTAGCATATATCGTATGTATTGGGTTTCATTAGGCATAGCATTGCGTCGTTGCTTACTGAACTAGCATATATCATATGTATTGGTGTTCATTAGGCATAGCATTACGTCGTGACTTACTGAACTAGCATATACCATATGTATTGGTGTTCATTAGGCATAGCATTACGTCGTTACATACTGAACTAGCATAGACCATATGTATTGGTGTTCATTAGGCAAAGCATTACGTCGTGACTTACTGAACTAGCAAATATAATATGCATTGGTGTTCATGAGGCATAGCATTACGTCGTTAGGTACTGAACTAGCATATACCATATGCATTGGTGTTCATTAGGCAAAGCATTACCTCGTGACTTACTGAACTAGCAAATATAATATGCATTGGTGTTCATGAGGCATAGCATTACGTCGTTACTTACTGAACTAGCATATATCATATGTATTGGTGTTCATGAGGCATAGCATTACGTCGTTACTTACTGAACTAGCATATATCATATGTATTGGTGTTCATAAGGCATAGCTTTACGTCGTTACTTACTGAACTAGCATATATCGTATGTATTGGGGTTCATTAGGCATAGCATTACGTCGTTACTTACTGAACTAGCATATATCATATGTATTGGTGTTCATTAGGCATAGCATTACGTCGTTACTTACTGAACTAGCAGATATCATAGTTATTGGTGTTCATTAGGCATAGCATTACGTCGTTACATACTGAACAAGCAGATATCATATTAGAGGGGTTCATTAGGCATAGCATTGCGTCGTTACTTACTAAACTAGCATATATCATATGTATTGGTGTTCATTAGGCATAGCATTACGTCGTTACTTACTAAACTAGCATATATCATATGTATTGGTGTTCATTAGGCATAGCATTACGTCGTTAGGTACTGAACTAGCATATACCATATGTATTGGTGTTCATTAGGCAAAGCATTACGTCGTGACTTACTGAACTAGCAGATATCATATTAGTGGGGTTCATTAGGCATAGCATTACGTCGTTACTTACTGAACTAGCAAATATCATATGTATTGGTGTTCATTAGGCATAGCATTACGTCGTTACTTACTGAACTAGCAGATATCATATGAATTGGTGTTCATTAGGCATAGCATTACGTCGTTACTTACTGAACTAGCAGATATCATATGTATTGGTGTTCAATAGGCATAGCATTACGTCGTTACTTACTGAACAAGCAAATATCATATGTATTGGTGTTCATTAGGCATAGCATTACGTCGTTACTTACTGAACTAGCAGATATCATATGTATTGGTGTTCATTAGGCATAGCATTACGTCGTTACATACTGAACAAGCAGATATCATATTAGAGGGGTTCATTAGGCATAGCATTACGTCGTTACTTACTGAACTAGCATATATCATATGTATTGGTGTTCATTAGGCATAGCATTACATCGTTAGGTACTGAACTAGCATATACCATATGTATTGGTGTTCATTAGGCAAAGCATTACGTCGTGACTTACTGAACTAGCAAATATAATATGCATTGGTGTTCATGAGGCATAGCATTACGTCGTTAGGTACTGAACTAGCATATACCATATGTATTGGTGTTCATTAGGCAAAGCATTACGTCGTGACTTACTGAACTAGCAAATATAATATGCATTGGTGTTCATGAGGCATAGCATTACGTCGTTACTTACTGAACTAGCATATATCATATGTATTGGTGTTCATTAGGCATAGCATTACCTCGATAGGTACTGAACTAGCATATACCATATGTATTGGTGTTCATTAGGCAAAGCATTACGTCGTGACTTACTGAACTAGCAAATATAATATGCATTGGTGATCATGAGACATAGCATTACGTCGTTACTTACTGAACTAGCATATATCATATGTAGTGGTGTTCATTAGGTATAGCATTACCTCGATACTTACTGAACTAGCAGATATCATATGTATTGGTGTTCATTAGGCATAGCATTACGTCGTTACATACTGAACAATCAGATATCATATTAGTGGGGTTCATTAGGCATAGCATTACGTCGTTACTTACTGAACTAGCATATATCATATGTATTGGTGTTCATGAGGCATAGCATTACGTCGTTACTTACTGAACTAGCATATATCATATGTAGTGGTGTTCATTAGGCATAGCATTACGTCGTTACTTACTGAACTAGCAAATATCATATGTATTGGTGTTCATTAGGCATAGCATTACGTCGTTACTTACTGAACTAGCATATATCATATGTATTGGTGTTCATTAGGCATAGCATTACGTCGTTACTTACTAAACTAGCATATATCATATGTATTGGTGTTCATTAGGCATAGCATTACGTCGGTACTTACTGAACTAGCAAATATCATATGTATTGGTGTTCATTAGGCATAGCATTACGTCGTTACTTACTGAACTAGCAGATATCATATGAATTGGTGTTCATTAGGCATAGCATTACGTCGTTACTTACTGAACTAGCAGATATCATATGTATTGGTGTTCAATAGCCATAGCATTACGTCGTTACTTACTGAACAAGCAAATATCATATGTATTGGTGTTCATTAGGCATAGCATTACGTCGTAACTTACTGAACTAGCAGATATCATATGTATTGGTGTTCATTAGGCATAGCATTACGTCGTTACATACTGAACAAGCAGATATCATATTAGAGGGGTTCATTAGGCATAGCATTACGTCGTTACTTACTGAACTAGCATATATCATATGTATTGGTGTTCATTAGGCATAGCATTACATCGTTAGGTACTGAACTAGCATATACCATATGTATTGGTGTTCATTACGCAAAGCATTACGTCGTGACTTACTGAACTAGCAGATATCATATTAGTGGGGATCATTAGGCATAGCATTACGTCGGTACTTACTGAACTAGCAAATATCATATGTATTGGTGTTCATTAGGCATAGCATTACGTCGTTACTTACTGAACTAGCAGATATCATATGAATTGGTGTTCATTAGGCAAAGCATTACGTCGTGACTTACTGAACTAGTAAATATAATATGCATTGGTGTTCATGAGGCATAGCATTACGTCGTTAGGTACTGAACTAGCATATACCATATGTATTGGTGTTCATTAGGCAAAGCATTACGTCGTGACTTACTGAACTAGCAAATATAATATGCATTGGTGTTCATGAGGCATAGCATTACGTCGTTACTTACTGAACTAGCATATATCATATGTATTGGTGTTCATTAGGCATAGCATTACCTCGATAGGTACTGAACTAGCATATACCATATGTATTGGTGTTCATTAGGCAAAGCATTACGTCGTGACTTACTGAACTAGCAAATATAATATGCATTGGTGATCATGAGGCATAGCATTACGTCGTTACTTACTGAACTAGCATATATCATATGTAGTGGTGTTCATTAGGTATAGCATTACCTCGATACTTACTGAACTAGCAGATATCATATGTATTGGTGTTCATTAGGCATAGCATTACGTCGTTACATACTGAACAATCAGATATCATATTAGTGGGGTTCATTAGGCATAGCATTACGTCGTTACTTACTGAACTAGCATATATCATATGTATTGGTGTTCATGAGGCATAGCATTACGTCGTTACTTACTGAACTAGCATATATCATATGTAGTGGTGTTCATTAGGCATAGCATTACGTCGTTACTTACTGAACTAGCAGATATCATAGTTATTGGTGTTCATTAGGCATAGCATTACGTCGTTACATACTGAACAAGCAGATATCATATTAGAGGGGTTCATTAGGCATAGCATTACGTCGTTACTTACTAAACTAGCATATACCATATGTATTGGTGTTCATTAGGCAAAGCATTACGTCGTGACTTACTGAACTAGCAAATATAATATGCATTGGTGTTCATGAGGCATAGCATTACGTCGTTAGTTACTGAACTAGCATATACCTTATGTATTGGTGTTCATTTGGCAAAGCATTACGTCGTGACTTACTGAACTAGCAAATATAATATGCATTGGTGTTCATGAGGCATAGCATTACGTCGTTACTTACTGAACTAGCATATATCATATGTATTGGTGTTCATTAGGCATAGCATTACGTCGTTACTTACTGAACAAGCAGATATCATATTAGTGGGGTTCATTAGGCATAGCATTACGTCGTTACTTACTGAACTAGCATATATCATATGTATTGGTGGTCATTAGACATAGCATTACGTCCTTACTTACTGAACTAGCAGATATCATATGTATTGGTGTTCATTAGGCATAGCATTACGTCGTTAGGTACTGAACTAGCATATATCGTATGTATTGGGTTTCATTAGGCATAGCATTGCGTCGTTGCTTACTGAACTAGCATATATCATATGTATTGGTGTTCATTAGGCATAGCATTACGTCGTGACTTACTGAACTAGCATATACCATATGTATTGGTGTTCATTAGGCATAGCATTACGTCGTTACATACTGAACTAGCATATACCATATGTATTGGTGTTCATTAGGCAAAGCATTACGTCGTGACTTACTGAACTAGCAAATATAATATGCATTGGTGTTCATGAGGCATAGCATTACGTCGTTAGGTACTGAACTAGCATATACCATATGCATTGGTGTTCATTAGGCAAAGCATTACGTCGTGACTTACTGAACTAGCAAATATAATATGCATTGGTGTTCATGAGGCATAGCATTACGTCGTTACTTACTGAACTAGCATATATCATATGTATTGGTGTTCATGAGGCATAGCATTACGTCGTTACTTACTGAACTAGCATATATCATATGTATTGGTGTTCATTAGGCATAGCATTACGTCGTTACTTACTGAACTAGCATATATCATATGTATTGGTGTTCATTAGGCATAGCATTACGTCGTTACTTACTGAACTAGCATATATCATATGTATTGGTGTTCATTAGGCATAGCATTACGTCGTTACTTACTGAACTAGCAGATATCATAGTTATTGGTGTTCATTAGGCATAGCATTACGTCGTTACATACTGAACAAGCAGATATCATATTAGAGGGGTTCATTAGGCATAGCATTACGTCGTTACTTACTAAACTAGCATATATCATATGTATTGGTGTTCATTAGGCATAGCATTACGTCGTTACTTACTAAACTAGCATATATCATATGTATTGGTGTTCATTAGGCATAGCATTACGTCGTTAGTTACTGAACTAGCATATACCATATGTATTGGTGTTCATTAGGCAAAGCATTACGTCGTGACTTACTGAACTAGCAGATATCATATTATTGGTGTTCATTAGGCATAGCATTACGTCGTTACTTACTTAACTAGCAAATATCATATGTATTGGTGTTCATTAGGCATAGCATTACGTCGTTACTTACTGAACTAGCAGATATCATATGAATTGGTGTTCATTAGGCATAGCATTACGTCGTTACTTACTGAACTAGCAGATATCATATGTATTGGTGTTCATTAGGCATAGCATTACGTCGTTACTTACTGAACAAGCAAATATCATATGTATTGGTGTTCATTAGGCATAGCATTACGTCGTTACTTACTGAACTAGCAGATATCATATGTATTGGTGTTCATTAGGCATAG
>CM026397.1:67191933-67220721 GCA_014843695.1 Archivesica marissinica
ACCGGTTGCCCATATGAGCGACGCCTCCTGAAGAGATAAGTCATTTTAGATATTTGGCGGATAGTGCAATGATACAGACAGAGACCCATTCCAGAGTCTCCTCTGGTTCGTTTGCATGCATATTGACTAGTTATAGGTGTTTGTAAAGTACTATTTATATGCAAACGTTACCATTCAATTTTATAGACTACAAAATAGTCAATTTGCATATGACATAGTAATATAAAAACACCAATAACAAGTCAATGGACTCTTGAGATGCACTGGATGGTTTCATGTACAATGACGGGAACACTTTCGTTCGCTAACTGTATATAATATACATGTATGTATGTCCTCATGGACTTGAAAGCTTACTGTAATTTAATAAAATATGTCTATGTCTATTTAATTGGTGTAATTATGCAATATAACCTATATCATTCTAAATACCATTAGTTACACTTAACAGTACATAAAAATAGAGAAATCGCTTTATTACATACGGTTGAAATTAACAGTCCTTGTTTCGTTTTGTGTCGTTGTTATATATATAGGTTTTCGTGGAAAACAATTTAAAGTTATCAAACAAAATAGATATTATGTAAGGCGCTTACAGGGAAAATAACAGATATTAACAGTCTTTCAGATGGGACTTTATACCGAGGTCCCATGTCGGTGCTTTACACCGTGCACGTAAAAGAACCAGAGGAGACTCTGGAATTGGTCTCAGTATCATTGCGCTATCCTCCAACAATCTAATATGACTAATCTCTTCAGGAGGGGTCACCCGCTCATATGGGCAACCGGTAGCGAGGATAAATCAACGTAAAACACACAATAACAGATACATTAGTAATTTTACATCTGAGTCAGTTGGAAAACCATATTATAAAAGCTGTCATTAATAATGAAAACGTTTTTTTAAAGAGGGAGTTTACATAACACCTGGCTAATACAAATAAGGCCCTCAACAAATATACAATGACATAGAAAACCTATCAATGAAAGAAACACTACATTGTAGCATGTTGATGCGGCATATTTAGACTATAATACACTGTATTAACCTTATGTAACAATACATACGTATGCTTGGGTTTAGGTGCAATGTTGATAGGTCTTTAACGACAGCTGCTACTCTTGGCGTTGGTGTGGGGAGAATCTCAATACTGCTGTCTACAACTAGATCCGGAAATGTATTAAAACCTAGTATTCAGGACATACGTTCACCTTATCATCTAATATGTGTCCTAACACACATATTCACTCATCAACCAAATTGGAGATGGTCCAACGCTGATCTACACCACCAGGACCAGTAGAGTCATCGAGAAGTCGAGTGGATTGAAGTTGGACACACTACATACAGCACCGACGGAACAAGTCCAGATTAGCAATACTCTACACTACACTACATACAGCACCGACGGAACAAGTCCAGACTAGCAATACTCTACACTACATACAGCACCGACGGGACAAGTCCAGACTAGCAATACACTACACTACATACAGCACCGACGGGACAAGTCCAGACTAGCAATACACTACACTACACTACATACAGCACCGACGGGACAAGTCCAGACTATCAATACACTACACTACACTACATACAGCACCGACGGGACAAGTCCAGACTAGCAATACACTACACTACACTACATACAGCACCGACGGGACAAGTCCAGACTATCAATACTCTACACTACACTACATACAGCACCGACGGAACAAGTCCAGACTAGCACTACTCTACACTACACTACATACAGCACCGACGGAACAAGTCCAGACTAGCAATACTCTACACTACATACAGCACCGACGGGACAAGTCCAGACTATCAATACTCTACACTACACTACATACAGCACCGACGGAACAAGTCCAGACTAGCACTACTCTACACTACACTACATACAGCACCGACGGAACAAGTCCAGACTAGCAATACTCTACATTACATACAGCACCGACGGAACAAGTCCAGACTAGCAATACTCTACACTACACTACATACAGCACCGACGGAACAAGTCCAGACTAGCAATACTCTACACTACACTACATACAGCACCGACGGAACAAGTCCAGACTAGCACTACTCTACACTACACTACATACAGCACCGGCGGGACAAGTCCAGACTAGCAATACACTACACTACATACAGCACCGACGGAACAAGTCCAGACTAGCAATACACTACACTACATACAGCACCGACGGAACAAGTCCAGACTAGCACTACTCTACACTACACTACATACAGCACCGACGGAACAAGTCCAGACTAGCAATACTCTACACTACATACAGCACCGACAGAACAAGTCCAGACTAGCAATATTCTACATTACATACAGCACCGACGGGACAAGTCCAGACTATCAATACTCTACACTACACTACATACAGCACCGACGGAACAAGTCCAGACTAGCACTACTCTACACTACACTACATACAGCACCGACGGAACAAGTCCAGACTAGCAATACTCTACACTACATACAGCACCGACAGAACAAGTCCAGACTAGCAATATTCTACATTACATACAGCACCGACGGGACAAGTCCAGACTATCAATACTCTACACTACACTACATACAGCACCGACGGAACAAGTCCAGACTAGCAATATTCTACATTACATACAGCACCGACAGAACAAGTCCAGACTAGCAATACTCTACACTACATACAGCACCGACGGGACAAGTCCAGACTAGCAATACACTACACTACATAGAGCACCGACGGAACAAGTCCAAACTAGTATTGCTCTACAAACCCATAATGAATTATAGTTGTATAGCACCATGATTGCTACAGTATTTTAACACTATTGCGAGATTACGGAAGATGATGATGATGGTGGTGATGATGATGATGATGCTGATGGTGGTGATGATGATGATTATTCAATACGTATACTATGAGCACAGTTGCATATACACAGGAACTTGGAAATGTTATGCATAAGCCACCAACGGTCTCGTACCTCTATCCTAGGACACCCCCTCTAGGATACCCCCCTCTATTAAAAAAAGAGGGGGGGTCCTAGGATAGAGGTACGAGACCGTTGGTGGCTTATGGATAACATTTCAAGTTCCTGTGATACATATGTACATGTCCGATACGCGCAATGAAGATGATGATGATGATGGTGGTGGTGGTGGTGTTGATGGTTATGATGATGATGATTATTCAATACGTATACTATGAGCACAGTTGCATATATACGTGCGTGTATGTCATTGGTACATATGTACATGTCCGATACGCGCAGTGGTTAGCACCCTCGCTTCTCGTTGTATCCTCGGACCCGGAAATGTATGAGACGGTACGGTGGTCGCCAGCTCGGACAGGTGGTGGGTTTTCTCCGGGTACCCCGATTTCCTCCGACACAATTGAACACATATATACTAATGATATAATATTAATTTACACGATTGATCATCCGACCAACAAGTGATTAATATAGTATAAAGTTGTTAAAGCTAGTTTCGCAATCGTTGTGAAATAAATAAAGTGTAATTTTATGAATCATAATTTCTATTATTTATCAACTTCGAAATCAAAAGAAATTACATTTATATAATAATCCATTGATACAATTATTGTTTCATGCAACATCTTACCAGATCTGGACAACTAAATATTCTCTCACACAGCGAACAAATAAATAAATAAATTAATTAATTAATTAACAAACACAAGACTTACTTGATGTAGCCATACTAAGTAACAGGTTCAGAATGAATTTCGTATTTCAAATAACTCAAAACAGAAAGTAGGATTTCTTTTCCCGATATTCCATGCAGCTACCGAAACAGAAACTAAGTATAATAAATTTCCTTGAAAACGAAAATAGATATTACTACATATCTATCATGGATGGTTCAGGTATGTTTGACATTTTAGCTAGTTGTTTTGTAATATTTAATTCATCATCATCATCATCTTTAGTAATCGCATCACTCTGTCTAGAGTATACTCGCAGGAATTATTTAAATAATTACATGCGGAAGTGTTATGTTTTGTTTGGTTTGTGTATTCATATGTAAATGTCTATAGAGGTATGTAGTCCAAATATTTAGACTTGAACAATGTAACATTTACATAACAGGTACACAAACAAAATATGTAGAGGTCTTATATATAGGACTATATAGTGGTGGAACTTATGCTCGGCGCATATCTATGCTCGGCGTATTTGTCCATTTACATCCGTATTTAAAATATTGATATAGTTCTAGGCTAATTATGCTGACAGAGATGAAGCATGGTTCAATAGCATTATGTTGCGTGTATCGGTAGCCTGTTGCAACTGTCACGTGACTGGTCCAGCAGACGAATATAAACAAACAAATAATTGGAATAGTATGTCCACCGACACTGATACGGTTTATGAGCAATTCGTGTAGCTATCCGAATTTACAAATAGGAAATAAGATATATAAGTTCTAAGAACTAATACATGTATATAGAGGATATTTGTTTGTTTCGAGTGAATATGGAATATATCTCACTGAGAAGTGAGAACATTTCAAATATTTTCACGAGCGCGTAGCGCGAGTGAAAATATGAAAATGTTCTCACTTCGAGGTGAGATATATTCCATATTCACTCGAAACAAACAAATTTTCTTTTTATTTTATGATAATTGTTGAAAAACAAACACAAAATGAAGAAATTAAAATAGCTGGCCGCCGTGTTTTTGCGCGGATGAATACATTAACGACTATACGTCGTGAGTCGAAAGAAACACAAATCTGCCGCCATCTTGAATTTAAAGTTGAATCGAGGAAAAATACATGAACAATCGCCAATCGCCAGCCTCGCCAATGGCTACAATATTGCAAAATTGGCTAATAAAAACTCAGTTTAATGGCTACAATATTGCAAAATTGGCTAATAAAAACTGTTTGGCGAAAATTATAAAAACGGCGAAAATCTGTAAAATATCCGAAAATTGGAAATTCCCCCGAGACTATTTTTGGAAAATTACTCGGGTCAAGGTGAAATCGAGTCGCGCGTGACTAATATCTCGGACTGGAGATCATGGAATGTATGGAATCATACAAGCGTGTTGTTTGTTTATTTAATGGGGCGTAATGTTTGATTAGTGTGCAAACACGGGACACACTATGAATGCTTATTATATTGAGCAGGGCGGCATTACATTGTTGCCCAAATCCTTTGTAGACGAAAATTATGCTACCAAATTGAAAAGCTTTATACGACTGTTAGACGCACAATATTTTTGGTGTATGGTGCCTGTGGTTAGACGTAAGTGTGTCGGCAACTTTTGTTTTGTTTTTGTTGTCGTTAATTGTGTATGTTAATTTGAATATCGCAAAGGAAAGCAGTATGTAACCCTTACCTCATTAATAGTTTATATATTATTATTCAATAGCAGACGGTTGATTTGTTGTTTGTTGTTGTTGTTGTTGTCTATGCATTTAAAGAGAGAGTAATAGTGCAAGAATAGTGTATTGGGAAGGGAGATAATAAAAAAGTAGTCCGGCAGTGAGATATAATCCATATCTCACCGATGAGATATGGATTATATCTCACTGATAGAACACTGTATTTCATCAATTAGCATAAAATAAAATTGTATATTATCAGTGTATTAGGTTATTGGTCTGTTCTTTGCACCACCTGATATATAAAGCTTTGAAGTGTGGAACAGAATGTGCTGTTTTGATGTGATAAGGGAGGGAATTCCACAAATGTGGCCCTGAATATAAGAAAGATTTTCTAGAAACTTCAGTATTTGGCTTAGGAGGGTATCATTGGAGATTGGCGAATGCTCGCACGTTTTGAGTTCGAGATCCAGACTCTTGCTGATAGACAGGTGCTAGGCCATTGAGTGTTTTAAACATTAAGACTGCTTTTTGAAATCTAATCCTTTCTGGGAAAGTCATCTAATTGAGAGTAGAGATATGTTCGGAAGGAATGTAAAAATATGTGTCAAGAATTAGTCTTGCGGCTAGTTTTTGGAATCTAACAAGTGTATCTTCTAAATATGCTGTCTGGAACATCATTGGTATCCACCTCCACGTCAATGAATTCAATCAGGAACGAGGTCTCGAGTCGAGGGTGATTAAAAACGGGGTGGTGTAAGAACTTGTTTCGCAATCGAGCTAGAAGAAGTTTGTATTAACTAACAACACTTGTAATACAACTCCATCCACCGAGCGTCCGCTGCGTCAATATTTTATAAACAGTACGTGCATGTTCACACCATTTTAATTCAGATGTCAAACACTGTTTCATTCATCATGTGAAGTGTTTGTAGCGTAGCAAAGCCGAAGTGACGTCTTACTGATAACGCAAGGACAACTGAATAAGAGTAACGACGATCGACAGACATGGCCCCGAGGTTATAAAACTGTTCTCCAATCTCAAAACTCAGTCTCAAGCGTCTGATTGGTTCAGCTGACAGTAACACTCGGAATCAACCAAGGTGATCATGTGAGCTTGAGTTTGAGAACCTCGGGGCATGGATGTGTTATCACTTTACTAACGCCAATAACACGTATCCGTTAAGTCATTAACGCTGTTAGTGGACCATAAGAAGATCCTTACTGCGTCATGTACAGACCACGATTCCGCTAGATGGGTTTTGAAGATGTCCACATTCTACGTAGGAGAAAATCGGTCTCCGGGTCCATGCCCTATCAATAAATGTTCCTTACTATTATTCATACTACGTTTTCTGGCTATTATTCATGCTACGTTTTCTGGCCATTATTCATGGACGTAGCATGATCGTCGTTGACGTAGCGCTGGGGTGACGGGGATATTCGATTCAAGTGAGTGACTCAGAACAAGTCTGTCATCTTATGTTTTCATAGTGTTTGAGCAAATGGTTGAAGACCAAGAAGTATCCTATAATATTTAACATTTTTTAGTTTCAACATCGACTGGCAGCGACGAGCTATATGAGCAACCGTGGAGAGAAAGGGACATAACGTGGCGTAGTAACAGTAGAAAAGTAAGCAACTGCTAAGGATTCTCATTGTCACACGTTCTGCTTGCCGTCTGAGTGTTCCGGGTGCATTGTCACACGTTCTGCTTGCCGTCTGAGCGTTCCGGGTGCATTGCCACACGTTCTGTTTGACGTCTGAGTGTTCCGGGTGCATTGTCACACGTTCTGCTTGCCGTCTGAGTGTTCCGGGTGCATTGGCATACGTTCTGCTTGCCGTCTGAGTGTTCCGGGTGCATTGGCACACGTTCTGCTTGCCGTCTGAGTGCTCCGGGTGCATTGTCACACGTTCTGCTTGCCGTCTGAGTGTTCCGGGTGCATTGGCACACGTTCTGCTTGCCGACTGAGTGTTCCGGGTGCATTGTCACACGTTCTGCTTGCCGTCTGAGTGTTCCGGATGCATTGTCACACGTTCTGATTGCCGTCTGAGTGGTCCGGGTGCATTGGCACACGTTCTGCTTGCCGTCTGAGTGTTCCGGGTGCATTGGCACACGTTCTGCTTGCCGTCTGCGTGTTCCGGGTACATTGTCACACGTTCTGCTTGCCGTCTGAGTGTTCCGGGTGCATTGTCACACGTTCTGCTTGTCGTCTGAGTGTTACGGGTGCATTGTCACACGTTCTGCTTGCCGTCTGAGTGTTCCGGGTGCATTGGCACACGTTCTTCTTGCCGTCTGAGTGTTCCGGGTGCATTGACACACGTTCTGCTTGCCGTCTGAGTGTTACGGGTGCATTGGCACACGTTCTGCTTGCCGTCTGAGTGTTCCGGGTGCATTGGCACACGTTCTGCTTGTCGTCTGAGTGTTACGGGTGCATTGTCACACGTTCTGCTTGCCGTCTGAGTGTTCCGGGTGCATTGGCACACGTTCTTCTTGCCGTCTGAGTGTTCCGGGTGCATTGGCACACGTTCTGCTTGCCGTCTGAGTGTTCCGGGTGCATTGGCACACGTTCTGCTTGCCGTCTGAGTGTTCCGGGTGCATTGTCACACGTTCTGCTTGTCGTCTGAGTGTTCCGGGTGCATTGACACACGTTCTGGTTGCCGTCTGAGTGTTCCGGATGCATTGGCACACGTTCTGCTTGTCGTCTGAGTGTTCCGGGTGCATTGGCACACGTTCTGCAACCAACTGAGTGTTCCGGGTGCATTGGCTCTAGGTAATATGTGTACAGTCAAACCTGTATTAAGCAGCCAGCCAAGGGAATACAAAAGTGGCTGCTTAGCACAGGTGACTGCTTAGTAGAGGTCAAATATATAATAAAACAATGGAATGGGAATCTGGAAACTGGCTGCTTAGTACAGATTGGAGGTGACCACTAACACAAGTTTGACTGTAATCTCATATAACATTGATACGTTTTGAGAAAATAATGTTATGTTCTGTTCGTAAGCAAACTATTCACAGTGGAGGGGGGCAATTGCAGGACGATAGTTATTATTGCTACACTTTAATAATTGCAGTTTATATTGGATATATATATACATATATTATATTGTCTTGTCGAAGATCTGAGTTATTTTCAGCAATAAATCTTCAACTTAAACAGTTCACATATCGGAATTTATGGTAATATGAACATATTATATGTGAGTGTAATTGTTAATGTATATAATGTATAATATGCTTGTATCATGTGGTGAAAACAATAATTAAATGAAGTATTTGGCTTCACCAAAAAAAGGGACGTTATCCTAAAATAATGTGTCCGTGATACAATTCGTTTGTTTAGTCTAGACGTATTGGTACCGAACATTCTAACACAGATTCTTAAGATGCAAATCGAATGTTTAATACAATCCGGCTCTCGTACTAATTCACCTGGTAAAGCTGCACTATATGAGTGTTCTTCTAATTTCTAGCGAATGACCACATTTACGCTTTCACCCGCGCCAACGAGAGTGATTAGTATAAGTTGTTAAAACTTGTTTCACAATCGTTGTAAAATAAATAAAGTTTAAAAACCTTTTTTTTTAAAATTCCTAACGTCAGTAATAAGTAATTTGTATAATAAAGGAATAGCAGGTAACGGTATGGAACATGTACGAGTTAGTTAGTAGTTACGTTAGTTATTTTATTGTGAGAAGAATTGGAGAGAATATATGTGACTGTATAGAAATCATAGGGTTAGGGTTAGGCAAGGCAATATCGCACCTCCGACAGAGTCATGAAGGTTACTGCATCTCAAAGTCGTCAACATAGTATGTATAGTTTAGTTCCGTTAGATGGTGTACTTTTTAGTTGATAGAAATGTTTCAAACATGTCTCCTGCAATGCTTGCTAACTATTGAATATGTCATGTTCCATGTCATATTGTTCTATCTTTCAAATGAGTTTGACGTACCTAGTATGTCGTAACACACATGTACACACCTCCAAATGAGTTTGACGTACCTAGTAGGTCGTAACACACATGTACAAACCTCCAAATGAGTTTGACGTACCTAGTATGTCGTAACACACATGTACAAACCTCCAAATGAGTTTGACGTACCTAGTATGTCGTAACACACATGTACAAACCTCCAAATCAGTTTGACGTACCTAATACGTGTAGTCGTAACACAAATGTGCAACATTGATAAACACTCGTCTATTTTAATAGCCCACATGACAAATGTCCTAAGACCCTATTGTTATAAATGTTAACCACGTCACCGACCTGATATTTTCCGCCACAACAATCCAAGGGAAACCATTAAGCATTTCATTTATAAAGAATTGGATCCAAGCATGTTGTCAGGTTTTATTTTAATTAGGAATTTCGTGGCAACATATATATTGTCAGGAAATACCAGCAGTCATTGTCGCTCGTCCACATGGTTCGCCGGTGGCGAGGGTAAATAAGCTCAATCATCATCAACAGCAGTCATGTGTCGATCGCCCACATGGTTCGCCGGTAGCGAAGGTAAATAAGCTCAATCATCATCAACAGCAGTCATGTGTCGATCGCCCACATGGTTCACCAGAGACGAGAGTAAATAAGCTCAATCATCATCACAAGCAGTCATGTGTCGCTCGCCTACATAGTTCACCAGAGACGAGGGTAAATAAGCTCAATCATCATCACCAGCAGTCATGTGTCGCTCGCCCACATGGTTCGCCGGTGGCGAGGGTAAATAAGCCAATTATCATAAACAGCAGTCATGTGTCCTGCATTCAATCCGTATTTGTAAACAGTATCCTGCTACGTCATGGATGAGAGAACATCTTGTTCATTATATAATGTATCGATTAAATACGAAATAACATGTGCCACATTGGCATATTCTGTAATAGAATATGCAATGCTATGATTCCTGGAGTGGTAGGTAGGATGTCAGCTTTATGATTAAGAGATCGCAGATCAAATCCCAACCGAACCATTGCTATGTTTACTGAACAAGGCTACACTAGTAAACACTTTGTTGACACCTTTCACTAATGACCACGCACAACAATGCACAATGGCAAACATAACATTGTCTTCAGATTATATTCTGATTAAACCTCTTTTATTGTGGACCTCCTAACAAGTCTGCACCTATACCGCATTGGCTCTAGAACAAGACCTGGCATGTAATGTCTGGGATCAGCATCCGGTAGATTGACATCAGTTGGTGGCATCGGTGTAAACGTCTGCAGTATGTTTGTCAGATAAAGAAATATTCGATCTAGAGCAATGTCTTTTCCAGCACACACGCGTTTTCCAACAGAGAAGGTAGCGATTCGTCTCATCTTGGCATCACTTGCAGGTAGAAGATAGCCATCATCGTCAAGAAATCGTTGCGGATAGAAATCCCACGGTTTGTCCCAGAAATGCGGGTCATGGTGTATAAACCAAATGTTTGACAGTAGAATGTCGTTATGACTGAAGTGGTAGTCATTCACATGTTGATTCGAAGTGACTAAATGCGGGACACCTAGAGAGCCGTGCGAGATGTATCGTAGCAGTTCATAGATGACGGCTCTTGTGTAGTGCATATTGAACTGGTCAGCCTCTCGTGGTGTCCTGTTGTGTCCTACTATTTGATCAATTTCATTTTGAATGACATTTATATGTTCTGGATTATTCAACAAGACGAGGAAACAAGCAGAAACGGCTGAATGCGTTGTTTTCATCGCGGCGACGATTAGATCCATAATCATTCCTTTGATGTTGTCATCTGTTATGTAATCATATCCTTTTTCAATATTTTCCTCTCTCTGAACTTGCAGCAGTGCATGTACAAGTCCATGATCTGCACCCGAACCATTGGTTTTGCATTTATCAAAGTATTTCCGAATTATCCAGTCCCTCAATAACATCATACTTTTATATACTGTTCCCAACTTTCCGGGAAGAAACCTTGCCAAAGGAAATTTCATAAGAAACAAGTTAACAGAAGTTTCTAATAAATATATTGTGTTGTCGTTGAATTCCCAAAGACGATTGCTTTCGTCGTTATTTACCTTTTCACCTGACATTAGTATTGATATAACATTAGCCAGGGAATGACGAAAGACTGAATTAAATTCTAAATCCTCTCCTCTGGAATCATGAAATGTGTCTAGAAGCCTTTTCATTTCCTCTTTGAAATCCATTTGAAACCTGTCATTCTGGCTAAGACGTTTAAGACAAGTTTGAAGATACCTCTTTAGTTTTAGGAACTTTTGATCAGTTTTAGTTGCTAGAATGACGTCAGATGCTTGAAAAATACCAAATCGTCCCATAAAAGTATCGGGTCTGCCATTAAAGAATTCAACCAAGTCCTTCCCAGCGAACAACTTTCGAACTAGATCAAAATCATTTAAAACAATAACAGTCTGTCCAAACATTTTGACTTTGAAAATCTGTCCATATTCCATAGCCCATTTGTAAAAGTTGAGGTGCATTTTTTCTGGATTTACAGACAGTGCCGATCCCAGCATGGGTAATCCGATCGGACCTGGAATGCTAGTGTCAGAAATGATATATGTTATCCACTGGCAAACCTTCCATGACACGATAACTAACACGACAGCGACGATATATATCAACGCACTGATCATGTTTTTGCCACAACGTAGGAAAACAAATTCAAATTTTCTTTATTACACTCGGTTTGTGAGTTCAGCAAGACATCAGTAAGTATACGTGTATATCCACTAGTAACACTAATATTTGCTATTTGGTAGTTTATCTGAGGAGGTTATGATTCAAGTTTATTTCAAGTTTCAGCTTGATTAATAATGCGCACTAACAAAGGATACTAATGCAAACTCACCAGAGCGTAATAATTTGAAATAACACACATTAAAGATGGGCAATCATGTTGCAAAGCCATTTTAAAAATATGTAATATAATCCAGAAAGCTATTTATGAAACTAATAAGTTGATTCTATTTACAATGGTCAGTCGAGCACAGTTTCTTCTGTGTATTACTTAAATTAGTGTCTTATCTCAAATACAGCTTAATGTATATACCATAGGCTTGTTATGCCAGTTTATACATATACAGTGCGTCTTAGTTGATTTACTTTGTAAATAAATAATATATAGTTCGCGGTGCTTTTTTCTTGGTGGCAAGGTAATTCCAGAATTCCAGATAGGTCCACTTGTTTTCAACAGTTGATGTATTTTCTCGATGGGGGCATTCGAGGTTGAGTGGTTACTGTCGTTTGCCCCTCTATAGGTTCGAATCCCACTGGGAGTATCGAATTCCTTCACGCGAGGAAGCTAGTCAGCTGTCTTGCAGAAGGTCGGTGGTTCTACCAGGGTGTCGGTCAGTGTCTGGAATAGTGCTCAGAGGGGCACCCGGAGTCTTCCTACACCAATACTAGCTGTTAAGTTACCGTATGACCTAAGATGTTTGTGCGACTCGACTATAAACTGTCCGCCTTCGTGGTCGAGTGGTTGCGGTCGCAGACTTGCATACCACTGTAACCCATCATCACTGATGGCCACGGGTTCCAGCCCAGCTCATACCGTGTATGTTTATATGAAAAGGTTGGTAGTTTCTGTGTATATGGATAGCACTGGGTAACCGCGTGGAGCCTGTCCAGAATGTATGTTATGTAAACTGCCCATCGCTCATATGGACAACCCGTAGCGATGTTAAATAAACTTAAAAAAAGACTTTATACTCTCAAAACAAACAAGCACATATATATGGATGAATGGGAATTCAAATACTTCATCCAACCGATCCACGTGTGTGTGTGTGCGTGCGTGCGTGCGTGCGTGCGTGCGTGCGTGTGTGCGTGTGTGTGTGCGTGCATGCGAAAATTGTATAAACGTTGGAAATAGAAATATTTCTCGATTCAAATTTGTTCAGTTTTATATATTAACTATATTTCTGCTTTGAATGATTCAGAGACACTGTCATTGTTGAAAATACTAATATAACTACAAGTTAAGCATAACGAAATTCCACATGTGTCCTGGCAGTATGTGTGCAACAAATATGTGTTTATTATTGTAATATTGGATATCGAGATGAAATAAAATCCTATCTTACGCTAATAAACACAAATATTCTTTTTATGTAAATGCACAACCAGTTATGTTAGTGTGAACGTTCGCATGTTTGTCGATGAATATTAGTATTAACTATATCAACAAAACAATACAGTAGTTTATTACACTGTGGACCAGCTTTAAATGGTAACAGCTGCAGTAATTGTATCCGATAAATGTAATTGTATCCGATAAATGTAATTGTATCCGATAAATGTAATTGTATCTGATAAATGTAATTGTATCCGATACATGTAATTGTATCCGATAAATGTAATTGTATCCGATAAATGTAATGGTATCCGATAAATGTAATTGTATCCGATAAATGTAATGGTATATGGTTGACATTTATATAAAACCCGCTTTCACAATGATTTTAGTAGGTGTTTTTATACAAAACTAACAAGCCTTGACGAATGTACTACATCATTAAGTATAGGATATAAGTCGAAAATGCACCACCAGTTATATTAGTGTGAACGTTCGCATGTTTGTAGATGAATATTAGTATTAACTATATCAACAAAACAATACAGTAGTTTATTACACTGTGGACCAGCTTTAACGGGTAATAGCTGCAGTAATTGTATCCGATAAATGTAATTGTATCCGATAAATGTAATTGTATCCGATAAATGTAATTGTATATGGTTGACATTTATATAAAACCCGCTTTCATAATGATTTTAGTAGGTGTGTTTATACAAAACTTACCAGCCTTGAAGAATGTACTACATCATTAAGTATAGGATATAAGTCGAAAACGTTCAAATATGTAAAATATTGGACTGTGTAAGACAGTACCACTGTTTTACATATTGGATCCGTTTGTGGCTTATATCTTACTTAAAACACACACTTATAAACAAGGTCCTATTAATTAAAATTGTTAATTTCGTACATGGACGCATAGGATTTAATATAATACGCTGATCCTTTGACAGCAGTCCAATATTATTAATAATGGAATGCAAGTACAACGGTATGACGTCACGACAGTGTTTTAATATCGGATATGGAGGTACAAGACAGCGACCTTAAAGCGACACTACATCGGTGAAAACGCAAATTGGTATACACTGTATTTTCCTATTATATGGTATAATTGTTTTCCAAATATGTGCCTCAAAAGCTGAGTATTTCAACTAATAAACAAACGTCGTATAAGCGGTTTGTTGGCATCCTGAATAACACGATTTATGTTAAAGATTTACCGTTAAATCTGTACCATTGTGCCTGTACATATTTATTTTTAGACTAATTCGATTTAAAATATCTCTAAGTGACAGTAGCACGCGCTTGGTATAGACTCCAATAATAAACGAAAGGTCAATTCAGTAGCGTAGCTGACTGTTATATGACATCCTACTTTCACTTTTGAGAGTTTGTATACCACAAAAACACTGTTTATGTATAGAAAGTTAGTGTTCGAATTATTTCGGATGCATTTGCAGTAGCAATGCTATATAAATACGTAAACAACCATGTTCAGAGCTTTTTGTGATGTAATGTCGCTTTAACTACTCGACCATGGAGGCGGTATGAAGTATTTGCAAGTATTTACAGGACTTCGTGATAGCTCAGTGGTAGCGCGTTCGCTTCACGTGCGAAAGGCCCGGAGTTCGAGCCCCACTGGAGCCGTTACGATTGTGTCCTTAGGCAAGGCATTTAAATTCCACATGCCTCTTCTCTCTCCCTCGTGGCGATGGATTCCATCAGGAATGAGGTCTCGAGAGTGATTAGTATAAGTTATAAGAACTTGTTTCGCAATCGAGCTAAAATAAATTTGTATAAACTAAGTATTTGCAATACTACTCGAGTTTATTTATACAAATTTATTTATCTCGATTGCGAAACAACTTATATTAATCCTGATGTTATCCATCGTCACGAGGGAGAGAGGAGAGGCAAGGTGGAATTCAAATACCTTTCCTAAGGGCACAATCGTAACGGCTACAAGTGGACACGAACTATCGACCTTTAGCACCAGAAGCGAAAGCGCTACTACTGCGCTATCACGACTTCCACAATACAATACTACTTTAAAGATTTAGTATTTTGTTAGAACAAATTGAGAAAAAAATATTTGTTGGGTTAAATATGCTCAAAAACAAAAAACATACACACAATCGAGTATGTAAATAAATCTTCACGTTAACCTCTGCCACCGTCACAGACTGTAGCAAGACGCTGAATTATGTTGTGTGCTTCGACCATGATGAGCTTGCGGTGACGAAGCATACGGACAAAACAGATGTAGCGGAACCGCATGTCTCAGCCAATGCACTGGTGACATCCTTTGTGGCTGCCTATGTCCAATTAGAATTGATCCCTGTTTCGGACCACTTGGGCATGAACGTCTTGCATTTCGACGCAGACAGTTGTATGCTATTTTCAAGAACTCAATACATAAAACATTCATATTGTCAATACTCGCCTTGGTTATTGTACTAATAAAGCTTCCGAAGGGAAATGGTGATATACAGTCTACATCCGTTATGTCAGTCGGTTATGTCGAATTCTCAAGTTATCTTGAAGTCCCGTTTCAGACAATATCATTTCACATATAACTGGATCGGTTTATATCGAATTTCGTTAAGTCAAATTTCGGTTATGTTGAAATTCGACATACCGGATGTAGACTGTATGTGGCAATCGGACACAAGAACCATGGTAACGAATACATTATTAATGGGGAAATACGCACCAAATGCAAGTTCATTGGTGTTATATTAATCTCGACTACGATACAGCATTACAAATCGAGATATTAACTAGTCCGTGGTTTTGTTTTATTAACTTATTACTCCTGTTGCTGTATGAAGTAATGAAAGACATTTCTAATTTTCTATTACCTCCCTTGGCATATCAAGTCTGATTTATTCCAAAATGTGAATAGGTCCTTTTAGTTAGAATCCTTTGTTTTTACCGTTGTTCCATAACAAGATGTTGCGGTATGATAATTGTGATTTTATCAAAATCGTATTAATTAACTGATAGCATTGTTTTACAAATAAGTACCCATTGCATACGCTGTAGGATATTTGTCGAGAAATAGTAATTTAATACTCATATAAAGCAACGGAAACAACGATAAAAACAGAGGGACACACTTAATAGGACCTATCTACTTTAAGGGAGTATTCAGGGGCAGTAACTGACAGATGTCTCTCATTATCCGATGTTTGTTCACCCCTATATCTGAGATATAGCAGTAATATTTATTTAAATCTTATCATTGTAACATTAAAAGTATAGATTACATCATAAAAGTACAATGCCACTCCAACATGGAGTTATAAGAGATGAACAAAATTATACACAATCATTTATCACAGTATGTTAGGGATAAAGCTGCAATATCACTGCTAATCGGATATTAAAATTAATTAGGTACTATTGCACACTGATTAAGAATTGGTGATATGAAATCTAACTTCGCTTTTATCAGATCGGCGAATATGATTAGTTTATACAAATTTATTTTAGCTCGATTGCAAAACAAGTTCTTACAACTTATATTAATCACTCTCGAGACCTCATACCTGATGGAATCCATCGCCACGAGGGAGAGAGAAGAGGAAAGGTGGAATTTAAATGCCTTGCCTAAGGGCACAATCGTAACTCCAGCGGGGCTCGAACTCCATACTGTTCGCACCTGAAGCGAACGTGCATCCACTGCGCTGTCACGACGTCCACAAATATGATTAGCAGAGATATTACAGACGAGATAACAAAAAAAGGTTAGTAATACATATATACATTGACTACCGAATAATACACACCATCGGTAACGAATAGTGGTTGTGATATTGTACCGAATAATACACACCCTCGGATACGAACAGTGGTTGTGATATTGTACCGAATAATACACGCCCTCGATAACGAACAGTGGTTGTGATATTGTACCGAATAATACAAGTCCTCGATAACGAACAGTGGTTGTGATATTGTACCGAATAATACACGCCCTCGGTAACGAACAGTGGTTGTGATATTGTACCGAATAATACACACCCTCGGTAACGAACAGTGGTTGTGATATTGTACCGAATAATACACGCCCTCGGTAACGAACAGTGGTTGTGATATTGTACCGAATAATACAAGTCCTCGATAACGAACAGTTGTTGTGATATTGTACCGAATAATACACACCCTCGGTAACGAACAGTGGTTGTGATATTGTACCGAATAATACACGCCCTCGGTAACGAACAGTGGTTGTGATATTGTACCGAATTCTGACCATTATAAATCAGTAGAGGAAACCGATTATTGGTACCGGAGCAAAGGCTTTCTTGGGCTCCAGAAGTTTCCAAATTGTGGGCCCAGATCACCACCATCTTCTACTTATGTAATGTCGTCTTATCAATCTAATGTTAATTAACACAACTTTCGCTTGTGATGATCCAGTTTATATTTATCAGCGACTATATTAATATTTCTTTCTTTCCAATATCTAATAAAGGATGCGTTTATGAAGGTTAATTGAAGCTATATAATGCTTAATCCTTTCAACATCACACCTCTAAATAGGCTTACAAAAAGTATAGATCCAGATGAGCTGGCTCTTATCGAGCCGTCTTATCAGGATCTGTACTTTGTTCCAGTAATATTACTATTTTTAGACAAAATTACCCATTTTGATTAAATGGACTAGTCCAAATATAATTTTCTTATTAATTTATTATTCTAAAAATATCATGCACCAGTCCATGTCAGTTTACTTGGTGTTGAATGGGTTAATATCATGCACAAGTCCGTGTCAGTTTACTTGGTGTTGAATGGGTTAAGCTGAAAACAAAAACTCCAAAAGAATATTCTCAGACAATATAGAAATCAAACAATAGAAAACCATGTCCTCATGAAAGTAACATATACATTTGCATTTTAATATCAGATGTTCTACACCATAATTTTTTTTATTCAAAAAATGAATTTCGTACAGTAAAATGAGTCATATGTTCCAATTTTAATATTTTTGTCGACATTTGACAGTTCACCGATTGTGCTTTTCGGTCACAGCGTAGTCGTTCATAATGTCGGTATAGTAATTGAAGAGATGCGCGTCACAGTTGTTAAGAATGCCCCGGAGTGTGAGGAGCGCCATGATGTCAATGCTTGGGTCCAACTCACATTCTCTCTCGTAATTCTTCATTGGGAATATCGCATTTCTCGGCAAACCGAGAACCTCCGACACCTACAATCAGAATGAACTCAATATATTTGAGTACAACTTGAACAAGAATTATATATGTTCCTTTATTCACTCTACCCAACTGTTATATTTCAACTAACAAACTATCTAATCAAAGATATACTAGAGGACATAGAAAAGGCACACCTACATTATATGATTATTATTAGTTATAAACGAAATACGAAGGAAGTCGTGACAGCGCAGTGGATGCGCGTTCGTTTCAGGTGCGAAAGGTCCAGAGTTCAAGCCCCGCTGGAGCCGTTACGATTGTGCCCTTAGGCAAGGCATTTAATGTCCACGTTGTCTCTTCTCTCCCTCGTGGCGATGGATTCCATCAGGAATGAGGTCTCGAGAGTGATGAAATAACTTTCGCAATCAAGCTAAAATAAATGTGTATAAACTATAAATACGACGGATTCCATAAAAGATATATCACATTTTTATTACAAAACACAAACTGAACAACTAAAACTATGATTTTCATGTAAAAACACAATTATCCGAAGTGTGCGTTTTCTATGTCCTCTAGTATATTTTTATTGCTTCTCACCAATGCAACCTGGGTTCGATCCTCGGACGGTGAAGTATGTGAGATGGTACAGTGGTCGCCAGATCGGACAGGTGGGTTTTCTCCGGGTACTCCGGTTTCCTCCCACACAAATGACCACAGATACGCTTTCATCCGCGTCAACGAGAGTGATTAATATAAGTTGTTAGAACTTGCTTCGCAATCGTTGTAAAATAAATAAAGTTTATCAAAACGATATTGATGTATCTAAAAGAACATTGTTTGAATGACTGAAAGTACAAAAATGTAATGATGCCATAACATAATTAAGCTTGTTTCATTTCAATTAAAAAATATCACAAATGTTCTATACATAATGAAACAGCACCTCTTATTCATCATTTACCTTTGCTACGCATTTCTCCACCTTAGGGCTTCGGAAAGTGTTGGCTGTGTCCCTTTTTGTATCCTCACAAATGTTGTCAATCTTCGTCAAAATAACAACCTGCGGAATATCTGTAGTATATAATAAATAAATGTTGAAAAGATATTTGATAGTTTTCAATAATAGAGTTAGACATCTTTGTATGTATACAAACATTGTGTGTCACAACAACAAGTTGGGCACGACAGTCGGATAATAGCAATCTAACAATCATGAATATCCATACCAAATATATAGACACTCCGTGCACTTAATATATAGGCATAGTTCCTACCCAGGCTATACAGGCCTGTATATAGACACTCCGTGCACTTAATATATAGGCATAGTTCCTACCCATGCTATACATACCTGTATATAGACACTCCGTGCACTTAATATATAGGCATAGTTCCTACCCAGGCTATACAGGCCTGTATATAGACACTCCGTGCACTTAATATATAGGCATATTTCTAACCCAGGCTATACATACCTGTATATAGACACTCCGTGCACTTAATATATAGGCATAGTTCTAACCCAGGCTATACATACCTGTATATAGACACTCCGTGCACTTAATATATAGGCATAGTTCTAACCCAGGCTATACATGCCCGTATATAGACACTTATTACACTTAATATATAGGCATACTTCCAACCCCGGCTATACATGCCTGTATATACACACTTATTACACTTAATATATAGGCATAGTTCTAACCCAGGCTATACATGCCTGTATATAGACACTCCGTACACTTAATATATAGGCATAGTTCCTACCCAGGCTATACATGCCTGTATATAGACACTTATTACACTTAATATATAGGCATAGTTCCTGCCCAGGCTATATATGCCTGTATATAGACACTCCGTGCTCTTAATATATAGGCATAGTTCCTACCCAGGCTATACATGCCTGTATATAGACACTCCGTGTACTTAATATATTGGCATAGTTCCTACCCAGGCTATACATGCCTGTATATAGACACTCCGTGTACTTAATATATAGGCATAGATCCTACCCAGGCTATACATGCCTGTATATAGACACTCCGTGTACTTAATATATTGGCATAGTTCCTGCCCAGGCTATACATGCCTGTATATAGACACTCCGTGCACTTAATATATAGGCATAGTTCATACCCAGGCTATACATGCCTGTATATAGACACTCCGTGTACTTAATATATAGGCATAGTTCTAACCCAGGCTATACATGCCTGTATATAGACACTCCGTGCACTTAATATATAGGCATAGTTCCTACCCAGGCTATGCATGCCTGTATAAAGACACTCCGTGCACTTAATATATAGGCATAGTTCCTACCCATGCTATACATACCTGTATATAGACACTCCGTGCACTTAATATATAGGCATAGTTCCTACCCAGGCTATACAGGCCTGTATATAGACACTCCGTGCACTTAATATATAGGCATATTTCTAACCCAGGCTATACATACCTGTATATAGACACTCCGTGCACTTAATATATAGGCATAGTTCTAACCCAGGTTATACATGCCTGTATATAGACACTTATTACACTTAATATTTAGGCATACTTCCAACCCCGGCTATACATGCTTGTATATAGACACTTATTACACTTAATATATAGGCATAGTTCTAACCCAGGCTATACATGCCTGTATATAGACACTCCGTACACTTAATATATAGGCATAGTTCCTACCCAGGCTATACATGCCTGTATATAGACACTTATTACACTTAATATATAGGCATAGTTCCTGCCCAGGCTATACATGCCTGTATATAGACACTCCGTGTACTTAATATATAGGCATAGATCCTACCCAGGCTATACATGCCTGTATATAGACACTCCGTGTACTTAATATATAGGCATAGTTCCTGCCCAGGCTATACATGCCTGTATATAGACACTCCGTGCACTTAATATATAGGCATAGTTCATACCCAGGCTATACATGCCTGTATATAGACACTTCGTGTACTTAATATATAGGCATAGTTCTAACCCAGGCTATACATGCCTGTATATAGACACTCCGTGCACTTAATATATAGGCATAGTTCCTACCCAGGCTATACATGCCTGTATATAGACACTTATTACACTTAATATATAGGCATAGTTCCTACCCAGGCTATACATGCCTGTATATAGACACTCCGTGCACTTAATATATAGGCATAGTTCCTACCCAGGCTATACATGCCTGTATATAGACACTCCGTGCACTTAATATATAGGCATAGTTCCTACCCAGGCTATACATGCCTGTATATAGACACTTATTACACTTAATATATAGGCATAGTTCCTACCCAGGCTATACATGCCTGTATATAGACACTCCGTGCACTTAATATATAGGCATAGTTCCTACCCAGGCTATACATGCCTGTATATAGACACTCCGTGCACTTAATATATAGGCATAGTTCCTACCCAGGCTATACATGCCTGTATATAGACACTCCGTGCACTTAATATATAGGCATAGTTCCTACCCAGGCTATACATGCCTGTATATAGACACTTATTACACTTAATATATAGGCATAGTTCCTACCCAGGCTATACATGCCTGTATATAGACACTCCGTACACTTAATATATAGGCATAGTTCCTACCCATGCTATACATGCCTGTATATAGACACTCCGTGCACTTAATATATAGGCATAGTTCCTACCCAGGCTATACATGCCTGTATATAGACACTCCGTGCACTTAATATATAGGCATAGTTCCTACCCAGGCTATACATGCCTGTATATAGACACTCCGTGCACTTAATATATAGGCATAGTTCCTACCCAGGCTATACATGCCTGTATATAGACACTCCGTGCACTTAATATATAGGCATAGTTCCTACCCAGGCTATACATGCCTGTATATAGACACTTATTACACTTAATATATAGGCATAGTTCCTACCCAGGCTATACATGCCTGTATATAGACACTTATTACACTTAATATATAGGCATAGTTCCTACCCAGGCTATACATGCCTGTATATAGACACTTATTACACTTAATATATAGGCATAGTTCCTACCCAGGCTATACATGCCTGTATATAGACACTTATTACACTTAATATATAGGCATAGTTCCTACCCAGGCTATACATGCCTGTATATAGACACTCCGTGCACTTAATATATAGGCATAGTTCCTACCCAGGCTATACATGCCTGTATATAGACACTTATTACACTTAATATATAGGCATAGTTCCTACCCAGGCTATACATGCCTGTATATAGACACTCCGTGCACTTAATATATAGGCATAGTTCCTACCCAGGCTATACATGCCTGTATATAGACACTCCGTGCACTTAATATATAGGCATAGTTCCTACCCAGGCTATACATGCCTGTATATAGACACTTATTACACTTAATATATAGGCATAGTTCCTACCCAGGCTATACATGCCTGTATATAGACACTCATTACACTTAATATATAGGCATAGTTCCTACCCAGGCTATACATGCCTGTATATAGACACTTATTACACTTAATATATAGGCATAGTTCCTACCCAGGCTATACATGCCTGTATATAGACACTTATTACACTTAATATATAGGCATAGTTCCTACCCAGGCTATACATGCCTGTATATAGACACTCCGTGCACTTAATATATAGGCATAGTTCCTACCCAGGCTATACATGCCTGTATATAGACACTCCGTGCACTTAATATATAGGCATAGTTCCTACCCAGGCTATACATGCCTGTATATAGACACTCCGTGCACTTAATATATAGGCATAGTTCCTACCCAGGCTATACATGCCTGTATATAGACACTCCGTGCACTTAATATATAGGCATAGTTCCTACCCAGGCTATACATGCCTGTATATAGACACTTATTACACTTAATATATAGGCATAGTTCCTACCCAGGCTATACATGCCTGTATATAGACACTTATTACACTTAATATATAGGCATAGTTCCTACCCAGGCTATACATGCCTGTATATAGACACTTATTACACTTAATATATAGGCATAGTTCCTACCCAGGCTATACATGCCTGTATATAGACACTTATTACACTTAATATATAGGCATAGTTCCTACCCAGGCTATACATGCCTGTATATAGACACTTATTTAATATATAGGCATAGTTCCTACCCAGGCTATACATGCCTGTATATAGACACTCCGTGCACTTAATATATAGGCATAGTTCCTACCCAGGCTATACATGCCTGTATATAGACACTTATTACACTTAATATATAGGCATAGTTCCTACCCAGGCTATACATGCCTGTATATAGACACTTATTACACTTAATATATAGGCATAGTTCCTACCCAGGCTATACATGCCTGTATATAGACACTCCGTGCACTTAATATATAGGCATAGTTCCTACCCAGGCTATACATGCCTGTATATAGACACTCCGTGCACTTAATATATAGGCATAGTTCCTACCCAGGCTATACATGCCTGTATATAGACACTCCGTGCACTTAATATATAGGCATAGTTCCTACCCAGGCTATACATGCCTGTATATAGACACTTATTACACTTAATATATAGGCATAGTTCCTACCCAGGCTATACATGCCTGTATATAGACACTCCGTGCACTTAATATATAGGCATAGTTCCTACCCAGGCTATACATGCCTGTATATAGACACTCCGTGCACTTAATATATAGGCATAGTTCTAACCCAGGCTATACATGCCTGTATATAGACACTCCGTGCACTTAATATATAGGCATAGTTCCTACCCAGGCTATACATGCCTGTATATAGACACTCCGTGCACTTAATATATAGGCATAGTTCCTACCCAGGCTATACATGCCTGTATATAGACACTTATTACACTTAATATATAGGCATAGTTCCTACCCAGGCTATACATGCCTGTATATAGACACTCCGTGCACTTAATATATAGGCATAGTTCCTACCCAGGCTATACATGCCTGTATATAGACACTTATTACACTTAATATATAGGCATAGTTCCTACCCAGGCTATACATGCCTGTATATAGACACTTATTACACTTAATATATAGGCATAGTTCCTACCCAGGCTATACATGCCTGTATATAGACACTCCGTGCACTTAATATATAGGCATAGTTCCTACCCAGGCTATACATGCCTGTATATAGACACTCCGTGCACTTAATATATAGGCATAGTTCCTACCCAGGCTATACATGCCTGTATATAGACACTCCGTGCACTTAATATATAGGCATAGTTCCTACCCAGGCTATACATGCCTGTATATAGACACTCCGTGCACTTAATATATAGGCATAGTTCCTACCCAGGCTATACATGCCTGTATATAGACACTTATTACACTTAATATATAGGCATAGTTCCTACCCAGGCTATACATGCCTGTATATAGACACTCCGTGCACTTAATATATAGGCATAGTTCCTACCCAGGCTATACATGCCTGTATATAGACACTCCGTGCACTTAATATATAGGCATAGTTCCTACCCAGGCTATACATGCCTGTATATAGACACTCCGTGCACTTAATATATAGGCATAGTTCCTACCCAGGCTATACATGCCTGTATATAGACACTCCGTACACTTAATATATAGGCATAGTTCCTACCCAGGCTATACATGCCTGTATATAGACACTCCGTGCACTTAATATATAGGCATAGTTCCTACCCAGGCTATACATGCCTGTATATAGACACTCCGTGCACTTAATATATAGGCATAGTTCCTACCCAGGCTATACATGCCTGTATATAGACACTCCGTGCACTTAATATATAGGCATAGTTCCTACCCAGGCTATACATGCCTGTATATAGACACTCCGTGCACTTAATATATAGGCATAGTTCCTACCCAGGCTATACATGCCTGTATATAGACACTCCTGCACTTAATATATAGGCATAGTTCCTACCCAGGCTATACATGCCTGTATATAGACACTCCGTGCACTTAATATATAGGCATAGTTCCTACCCAGGCTATACATGCCTGTATATAGACACTCCGTGCACTTAATATATAGGCATAGTTCCTACCCAGGCTATACATGCCTGTATATAGACACTCCGTGCACTTAATATATAGGCATAGTTCCTACCCAGGCTATACATGCCTGTATATAGACACTCCGTGCACTTAATATATAGGCATAGTTCCTACCCAGGCTATACATGCCTGTATATAGACACTTATTACACTTAATATATAGGCATAGTTCCTACCCAGGCTATACATGCCTGTATATAGACACTTATTACACTTAATATATAGGCATAGTTCCTACCCAGGCTATACATGCCTGTATATAGACACTTATTACACTTAATATATAGGCATAGTTCCTACCCAGGCTATACATGCCTGTATATAGACACTCCGTGCACTTAATATATAGGCATAGTTCCTACCCAGGCTATACATGCCTGTATATAGACACTTATTACACTTAATATATAGGCATAGTTCCTACCCAGGCTATACATGCCTGTATATAGACACTTATTACACTTAATATATAGGCATAGTTCCTACCCAGGCTATACATGCCTGTATATAGACACTCCGTGCACTTAATATATAGGCATAGTTCCTACCCAGGCTATACATGCCTGTATATAGACACTTATTACACTTAATATATAGGCATAGTTCCTACCCATGCTATACATGCCTGTATATAGACACTCCGTGCACTTAATATATAGGCATAGTTCCTACCCAGGCTATACATGCCTGTATATAGACACTCCGTGCACTTAATATATAGGCATAGTTCCTACCCAGGCTATACATGCCTGTATATAGACACTTATTACACTTAATATATAGGCATAGTTCCTACCCAGGCTATACATGCCTGTATATAGACACTTATTACACTTAATATATAGGCATAGTTCCTACCCAGGCTATACATGCCTGTATATAGACACTCCGTACACTTAATATATAGGCATAGTTCCTACCCAGGCTATACATGCCTGTATATAGACACTCCGTGCACTTAATATATAGGCATAGTTCTAACCCAGGCTATACATGCCTGTATATAGACACTCCGTGCACTTAATATATAGGCATAGTTCCTACCCAGGCTATACATGCCTGTATATAGACACTCCGTGCACTTAATATATAGGCATAGTTCCTACCCAGGCTATACATGCCTGTATATAGACACTCCGTGCACTTAATATATAGGCATAGTTCCTACCCAGGCTATACATGCCTGTATATAGACACTCCGTGCACTTAATATATAGGCATAGTTCCTACCCAGGCTATACATGCCTGTATATAGACACTTATTACACTTAATATATAGGCATAGTTCCTACCCAGGCTATACATGCCTGTATATAGACACTCCGTACACTTAATATATAGGCATAGTTCCTACCCAGGCTATACATGCCTGTATATAGACACTCCGTGCACTTAATATATAGGCATAGTTCCTACCCAGGCTATACATGCCTGTATATAGACACTATTACACTTAATATATAGGCATAGTTCCTACCCAGGCTATACATGCCTGTATATAGACACTTATACACTTAATATATAGGCATAGTTCCTACCAGCTATACATGCCTGTATAAGACACTTATTACACTTAATATATAGGCATAGTTCCTACCCAGGCTATACATGCCTGTATATAGACACTCCGTACACTTAATATATAGGCATAGTTCCTACCCAGGCTATACATGCCTGTATATAGACACTTATTACACTTAATATATAGGCATAGTTCCTACCCAGGCTATACATGCCTGTATATAGACACTTATTACACTTAATATATAGGCATAGTTCCTACCCAGGCTATACATGCCTGTATATAGACACTTATTACACTTAATATATAGGCATAGTTCCTACCCAGGCTATACATGCCTGTATATAGACACTTATTACACTTAATATATAGGCATAGTTCCTACCCAGGCTATACATGCCTGTATATAGACACTTATTGCACTTAATATATAGGCATAGTTCCTACCCAGGCTATACATGCCTGTATATAGACACTTATTACACTTAATATATAGGCATAGTTCCTACCCAGGCTATACATGCCTGTATATAGACACTCCGTGCACTTAATATATAGGCATAGTTCCTACCCAGGCTATACATGCCTGTATATAGACACTCCGTGCACTTAATATATAGGCATAGTTCCTACCCAGGCTATACATGCCTGTATATAGACACTCCGTGCACTTAATATATAGGCATAGTTCCTACCCAGGCTATACATGCCTGTATATAGACACTCCGTGCACTTAATATATAGGCATAGTTCCTACCCAGGCTATACATGCCTGTATATAGACACTTATTACATTAATATATAGGCATAGTTCCTACCCAGGCTATACATGCCTGTATATAGACACTTATTACACTTAATATATAGGCATAGTTCCTACCCAGGCTATACATGCCTGTATATAGACACTTATTACACTTAATATATAGGCATAGTTCCTACCCAGGCTATACATGCCTGTATATAGACACTTATTACACTTAATATATAGGCATAGTTCCTACCCAGGCTATACATGCCTGTATATAGACACTCATTACACTTAATATATAGGCATAGTTCCTACCCAGGCTATACATGCCTGTATATAGACACTCCGTGCACTTAATATATAGGCATAGTTCCTACCCAGGCTATACATGCCTGTATATAGACACTCGTGCACTTAATATATAGGCATAGTTCCTACCCAGGCTATACATGCCTGTATATAGACACTCCGTGCACTTAATATATAGGCATAGTTCCTACCCAGCTATACATGCCTGTATATAGACACTCCGTGCACTTAATATATAGGCATAGTTCCTACCCAGGCTATACATGCCTGTATATAGACACTCCGTGCACTTAATATATAGGCATAGTTCCTACCCAGGCTATACATGCCTGTATATAGACACTTATTACACTTAATATATAGGCATAGTTCCTACCCAGGCTATACATGCCTGTATATAGACACTTATTACACTTAATATATAGGCATAGTTCCTACCCAGGCTATACATGCCTGTATATAGACACTTATTACACTTAATATATAGGCATAGTTCCTACCC
>CM026397.1:67224221-67276721 GCA_014843695.1 Archivesica marissinica
CATACATATACAATACATGCATACATATACAATACATGCATACATACATACATACATACATGCATACACACATACATATACAATACATACATATACAATACATGCATACATATACAATACATACATACATATACAATACATGCATACATATACAATGCATGCATACATATACAATACATGCATACATATACAATACATGCATACATATACAATACATACATACATATACAATACATGCATACATATACAATACATACATACATATACAATACATGCATACATACATACATGCATACATGCATACATATACAATACATGCATACATATACAATACATGCATACATACATACATACATGCATACATGCATACATATACAATACATATACAATACATACATACATATGCAATACATGCATACATACATACATGCATACATGCATACATATACAATACATACATACATATACAATACATGCATACATATACAATACATGCATACATATACAATACATACATACATATACAATACATGCATACATATACAATACATGCATACATATACAATACATGCATACATATACAATACATGCATACATATACAATACATGCATACATATGCAATACATGCATACATATACAATACATGAATACATATACAATACATGCATACATGCATACATGCATACATGCATACATATACAATACATGCATACATATACAATACATGCATACATATACAATACATACATACATATACAATACATGCATACATATACAATGCATGCATACATATACAATACATGCATACATATACAATACATGCATACATACATATACAATACATGCATACATATACAATACATGCATACATATACAATACATGCATACATACATATACAATACATGCATACATATACAATACATGCATACATATACAATACATGCATACATATACAATACATGCATACATATACAATACATGCATACATATACAATACATGCATGCATATACAATACATGCATACATATACAATACATGCATGCATATACAATACATGCATGCATATACAATACATGCATACATATACAATACATGAATACATATACAATACTTATATAAGACGGAGAAGGTTTAAATAAGTATTGCATATTATTACTACTTACAATTTCTAAGGCACAGCTTACTAATGGTATACTTACACGTATGCCTTAAGACCAAACTTAAATATACATAATATTTAATAGCATCCCGATATCGATAAATGCCGCGTTATATAAGCCATAGTACAATGTGTTTGCTTCCAAGAAGTGTGCCACAGCGTGTAACCTATCCAGTGATTGAGTCAGTCGCCATATCGATTCCCCCGCTGTGACACCCTCCTCGGAATAATGTCACTTTATATAAGCCATAGTACAACGTGCTTGCTTCCAGGAAGTGTACCACAGCGTGTAACCTATCCAGTGATTGAGTAAGTCGCCATATCGATTCTTACGCTGTGACACCCTCCTCGGAATAATGTCACGCTATATAAGCCATAGTACACCGTGCTTGCTTCCAAGAAGTGCACCACAGCGTGTAACCTATCGTGACATTGTATCGTAACGTTCTATGTCACGAACGTATTTGTTGAGCTAAATCAAAACAAAGACGTCATGACCATGTGCTTAAAGCAGCATTACATCGTAATAAATGATGTTTTTGGTAAAATATTAATACTAATGTTTGTGTGTTTACAAAAATCGAAATAGTTGCTCAGAAATGATAAAATTCCAATAAATATAAACCGTCGTATACGCGAATATGTTTATCAACAAACGAAATGCAAACATGCACAGCGCGCATGCGTGAAACAACAGAGGATGTAGAGAATAACGTTGGAATGTCAACATATTTTGAACATGAAAGACTATCTATCTATCTCCCTCTAATGTCGAGCCCCTCGCGGGGTTGTAGACATGTCCCTAAAAGACTTAGATAACAGAGGTATTAATCAACATCTCAAGTAATTCAATTAAAAAAGACAACGTGGGACAAATGGGGACGATGTATTCCGAATGTAAACAAGTGCGGACGATGCGTTCCGATTGTAAACAATCTATTCGGAAAGTCCTACTTTCGGTTTCGAGTTTGTTTTATCGGGAAAAAACACTGTTTACCAATTGAACATAATTATACAAAGTATAATGTAAGAATGTGTAGCAGCATTGCTACCCAAACGTAAAAATTGAATTTTTCAAATATCTTTTATTTCATATGATGTAATGCTGCTATAATTGCATTCATCTCAGCAAATTCTTCAAGTTTTCTCAGAAATAAATAATAGTTTATTGTATATATCGTGGTCACCGTCCCTAGGCAAGGCACTTAAATCCACATTGCACCTTCTCTCTCCGACATGGCCACGGAATCCGTCAGGAATGAGGTGCCGAGATCGATTACACTGATGTTGTAAAAACTTGTTTCGCAATGGAGCTAAAGTGAATTTTCATAATTAAAAAAAAACATAAATAAATTTGGGTTTACACGCCGCAATATAGTAAAATAGACCTGTAAAAGGTAGTCGTCATTGCTATAGGCCTACAGCCTCGTCTGTTCATGGACAACTAACTCGTGCGTGTACGGCGTTGCATGGTGCCGGTAAATACATATTTAAAAAAACGGTTTAAGCTTTATTTATTTTACAACGAGTTCTAACAACTTATATTAATCACTCTCGTTGGTGCGGGTGAACGCGTTAGTGTCGTCATTCGTGTGGGAGGAAATCGGAGTACCCGGAGAAAACCCACGTGTCCGATCTGGCGACCATCGTACCATCTCACATACTTCCCGATCCCGATACATAGATGCAACATGATTCAATAATATGGATGCATGCCCTTAAAATATACCTTGCGAAAATTTCATGTTTGTAAAGCTTACCTACTGTTAATCTTTCTGTTTTGGTATTGAAACTCAGACAAAATAATATTTATACTTTTTATTTATCTGACACGATAGCCTTTTAATTTCAATATAATTTAACTTTTGACATTTTCTTTCAAAAATATAACTTCCTATTGTTGAGTACGTGTCAAGCTCACCCCTCCCACTTCAATTTACCTTGGTATTTTATATTGAAATCACAATGTTAGTATTTTGATTACGGACCTGTGACAATATGCTACATTAAGGCGACATTAGCGATTTCCATTTACCTCAGTAAAACGCGGTTATTTGTTTACTTTTAAGTCGTGAAATTGATTTTGGGCGGATCCCGACGGTCAGTTTACAGTGCTTATATAGAAATTGTTGCAAAAAGGCTTACTTTGTCAATTGTGTCTGCGTATTATTTGGTTACTTCATTCACAGACGCACAGTCATAGAATACGGAATAATGATGTGTTTGTTATGGGAACCAGCGGCATGTCACTCTGTATGACTTGTCATTGAACGGGTAACACTGAATAGAAATCTCTAAAGGTGATGGGGTGTAGTTGGTTTAAGCATATTTATGCCACTATATACATTCACAAAACAATACATGCACACAAAATCAAAGAATAGGAAAGGATCAAAATGGAAGCAGAGCTTATATAGTTTCTCTCCTTGAATGGGGTGTAGTTACTACTGAAAGATAGATAACTCATTAGCACTGCTATAACTCCGTGTGTGTCTACTCTCGTAGTTTCAACAGACGGATCTGTAGTCCAGTGGGTAATACGCTGGACTGGTAATCCAGGGATCGCAGGTTCGATCCCCCGTCTGACCCTAATAAAATTAACAGTCTTTCAGATGGGACTTTAAACGAGGTCTCGTGTCAGTGCTATTCACCGTACACGTAAAAGAACCAGAGGAGACGCTGGAATGGGTATCTGACTGTATCATTGCACCATCCTCCAACAATCTAAAATGACTAATCTCTTCAGGAGGCGGCGCTCATATGGGCAACCGGTAGCGACGATAAATAAACGTAAAACAAGCACACACTCGTAGTTTCATTCATCCAATATAGCAGACTGTAACATCTCTATATATAACACTTGACTAAACTATGCATTTTTATGTTTGAATATATGTAGCTTTTGTCTAATACTAATGTAAAACTAAAGTGTCCCAGCATCTCTTATATTATTAAGTGGTTACTTATCGCCCCGCTCCCCCCACACCATCGGGGTGACGCCTCCAGAAGTCCCACACCAGCGGGGTGACGCCCAAAGAAGCCCCACAACAGCGGGGTGACGCCTCCAGAAGTTAGCCATTTTAAGTTGTTGGAGGATAGTGCAAGATACATAAGGCATACCCAGAGACATCCCTGGTTATTTTACATGCCAGGAGGATAACACCGATACATGAGTACAATGTACTTTATTGCCCCATTCGAAATAAAGTTGATACTATATGGGTGAGACAGTGATCATACTCGCGACCCCTGGATTCGCAGCCCAACGTGTTAATCACTGGACCATTGAACCGACCCTCTCGTATAGGCTATGTAATGCATTTACGTAGAATATCAGCCTGTTAAAATAAAGACACCTGGCAGCATTCGGTACGGATTCTATTGTATATGGACTTTATTCTTTCCCATGAGAATGGCAATTCAACATAGGGCCTACCCAGCTAGTAGGGCCTACATACAAATTTAGTGCAAATGGCACTATGATAACGTATGCTGATATTCCATATGAGAGGGTCAGAAATGTCTGCGTTTGATTTATGTTAGAAACCGTAAATTACGTACATTCTCCTGTTGTTTTCAATACTATACTTTACACTCAATGTATACTGTTTACTAGAGTAGCTCATGGTGGTTGAGTATGCACTTTATTGTACAGACCTAAACTCTTCAGGAATCCACTAATTGAAGGTCCAGGAACAATATTTGGTTGGTAACACATTTGCCACCGACGGCGAAATAGCTGAAATGGCCACACCCCTTTTTGGGCCACGCCCCTTAACGCCGTGACTGTATCTACAGAACCGTTGGACCTAGGAGGTTGCCCGACCATTCAAAATTTGCGCAATGGCCACATTATGTGGGTCACAATACATTTTCATATCCAAAAGTCAATGGTTTTTGAGATAATTGCCAAAAACCGATTTCAGCATGTTAAAAAAACCGATTTCAGTGTAGCTTGACACAAACTGTCAACAACCTGTCAAGATCAAGACAGCTGATTGACATCATGAATAGGTTGAACTTAGCCATCAGCTATGATTCAATGAAGAGGATCAACGCTTCGGCTGCCCAAATGATGGTGGAGGATACCCTACCCAACAGATGTCCTGTATCGTCAATGATCTCTGAATGGCATGTTGTCCAAGGCGCAATGGACAATTTTGACCATACAGAGAACACAGTTTCAGGAAAAGATGGCAGTCATGACACTGTTCTAGTCATATTTCAGAACCAACCGAGAGATAGCGATTCTGAGGACATTCAGATGACAAGCTGCTCAACACCACTAGGAAAGAGAAAGTTGTGCTGCCATGTCAGGTCATGTAATGAGAATGTGAGGTACCGGAGCTTGTTTCTGGATGAGCTGTATCCTATCCTGAGAGATCTTACACACTATATTCGGCAAGGCGATTGGCATCTTTTCGTTTCAGCTGTGCGGAGGTGCATGCCTTTGTTCTTCGGGTTTGGCCGGACAAACTATAGCAGATGGGGTACACTGTTCCTTGAAGATTGCCTGGACCTACAAAGGAAGATCCCGGGTATCTACAGATGCTTTACAGATGGTGGATGGGTGATGTACCACACTCCCCGACAAGGCAGTGCAGTAGGGTTTGACATGGCACTCGAGAAGTGTTACAATAAACCCGCCAAGGTTGCTGGAGGTATCATTGGGATGACGGGACAGAAAGAAGCAGTAGCCTTATGGAATATCCTAAAGCATGAGAAAGATCTTCATGTGGCACAGCTGCTGGAATGGTGCAACTTGGGAGACAACGATGACAGTGAGCTGAGCCTACACCATGAGTTCAATCCAAGTTCTACGAAGATTGGCCATGTTCGTGCAAAGACGCTTCTGGATTACATAAAATCCATCAACAATCCGTTCGACGCTGGAATCAGACTTCAGAACATCTCTACAGGAGCTGACATTCCCCAGGAGGTTGTCAACGGATTACTTGAATGCCTGGAAATTGGTGAGAAGAGTTATGAAGAGTTTGTTGAGACCAGATTTCAGGATAAGGAGAAGCACCTACATGGTACAATCCCTACCAACCGCAAGACTGTTTTCGTGAAACGTACTTCTACTCCGTCCACAGCGAAGAAATCGATGGCGAAAAAGGATGCAGCGGAAACGAATAGGTACATTGACTATGCTAGAGAAAGAGGGTACAGCATGGTAGAACTCCTGAAGTATGAATTGACCAGCACATCCCAGTTCCTCACCACGGAATGTAAAGATGGCATCAAATTGAAGAAGCCCGATAAAGCCTCCTTAGCCAGGGAACTTGTCAGTCACCTTCCACAGGAGACGAGGAATGTAAAGAGTGACGCTCAGATGACAATAGTGGCACTTGTGCGTAAACTACCGATGAAAAAGATGGGCCTTCACACATTCGGGGAATTGGCTGAGAGTCTTTCCAACATGATTCTTGCTACAGGCTCCGTGTCCACAAGAATAGACATTATTTTTGATGTTTATCAAAAATCATCAATCAAACAAATGGAAAGGGCACAGAGAAGTTCCTCAGAACAAATCACAATCACCATTCGGTCTGACAATCAGAAACTCCCTGTCGATCTTGATATGTTCTGGAGCTCAATGTTGAACAAAGTTCGGTTGCAGGAGTATGTCTTCAAGTGGATGCTGCAGAATGTCGAGTCGGACAAGGAAATCTTCTTTGGAGGAGTATATGGGGGTGAATGCAGGAAACTGTTAGCTGGCACTGAAACACAGATCGCAGAGCTCTCAAGCAACCAAGAGGAAGCCGACGACAGAATCATGTTCCATATTAATGATGGTGTTGTGAAACACGGGGTTCAATCAGTCTTGGTCGACTCGCCTGACACATATGTCTTTGTCAACCTCATCTTCCACTTCAGCACAACCTGGCAACTACAAAAGCTGTACGTGAAGCTTGGTAACCGGAAAACAAAGAAAACTGTACCAGTCCACCTGTTGGTTGATCAACTGGACAACGGTTTGGTGTCGTGTCTCCCAGCCATTCATGCTCTCAGCGGTTGCGACAGTACCAGCAAGGTGGGTCCAAAGCTGTCTGGCCTGAAAGCATCCATCGATCTCTCCCTACTGGAAGGGTTTGGTGTAGAAGAACTGTCACCACAGATAATAAGCAATGCTGAAAAGTTCCTTGTGTCTGGATTAAAGAAGACCGACTGTTCCACTTTCGATGAATATCGATGGGAGCAGTACCACAACTCCAAGAAAGAACTGGACTTCAACCAGCTTGTGTGCTGTTCATCAACACTACGAGAACACATAAAGCGAGCATATATTCAGTGTAAGATGTGGTTGCAAGCCCCAACCCCTGCCGTCACCAAACCAGATCCACTCCAGTGTGGGTATGAAGCAACGGACGTTGGCATAACACCTGTGATACTGCCAGTATCGTGCAGGCCCGATGACCTGCCTCCTCCATGCAAATGCCCAAGAGCATGTATGAGTACCAAAAAGTGCACTTGCAGGACAGGAACATTAAATGTGTGACGTTTTGTGGCTGTAGTAAAGGCGAAAAGTGTAGAAATCCAAATAATTAAATTCCAAAATAGGAAGATGCAAAATATATATGGAAAATAAAATATATATGCAAAATAAAAGGTATAACAGGTTATGATAAAGTGTCATATAATGTTGTGGCCTTGGTGGTATCATACAATTGTAGTTCGTAACATGTTGAAATCGGATTTTGGCAATTATCTCAAAAACCATTGACTTTTGGATATGAAAATGTAGTGTGACCCCCATACTGTGGCCATTGCGCAAATTTTGAGTGGTCGGGCAACCTCCTAGGTCCAACGGTTCTGTAGATACAGTCACGGCGTTAAGGGGGCGTGGCCCAAAAAGGGGTGTGGCCATTTCAGCTATTTCGCCGTCGGTGGCAAATGTGTTACCAACCAAATATTGTTCCTGGACCTTCAATTAGTGGATTCCTGAAGAGTTTAGGTCTGTACAATAAAGTGCATACTCAACCACCATGAGCTACTAGAGTAGTTACCTAGTTACCATAAAAAACTGTGCACTTTTATATTGAGCGTTGTTTTTCGCTACACATTTTATAATTATGGATTTTACTATCAGAAATGAAGAAAATAATCCTTCACACATTGCACTATTTTACCCAACATTTCGCACATTTCATGACATATTATTCTTAATTACTAACTGAAATGTTTAATATGTGCATGTATGTGTATGTATGTATATATATATACATGTATATGTGTGTAATTTGTTCTTGTAATGACATGAAAAGGAAAATAAAAAATATTAATACAAAAAAACAACATTTCGCACATTTTGATACCAAATGTTTCCATTTTTAATATTTTTTTAATTTATACAAATTTATTTGAGCTCGATTGCGAAAGAAGTTATTTCAACTTATATTAATCACTCTCGAGACCTCATTCCTGATGGAATCCATCGCCACGAGGGAGAGTGAAGAGGCAACGTGGAATTTAAATGCCTTGCCTAAGGGCACACTCGTAACGGCTCCAGCGAGGCTCGAACTCCGGATCTTTCGCACCTGAAGCGCACGCGCATCCACTGCGCTATCATGACTTCCACAACTTATTTTATTTTTTATACAATGATGTAAATTTTATCTCTAAAGCAAGTATAAAGTGCATAGTTTCTTTTTGTGTCAGTATATAATGTAGGCGTACATTACATCGTTGATGGCGTTAACTAGTGAGCTACGTTAGGAGCACGTCTTAACCAGTTTTAGCACAGGGATTGAAGCGAAGTAAAAACTATATTTCTACATATAATATAGAAGATATTAAATTTGAATCAATCATTAATAAATAAATATACTGTATCAAATTGGTACAGACCTCCTCAACGCAACGACATAATTATAATATTTACACTAAACATTATTTAGTAAAAGAATGTCACCCCATTTCTATGTTACCTAAGTATAGAAAGTCACAATGCAATCAATCATGTCCATGCTGTAGCGGATACTTATATTCTAAAAGACTCATGTGAAGAAATTATCATTAAGCATGCTATCGAGTTAAGGTATCGGGAATACTCGTGACCATCAGTTCACAAATACAGACGTGGGACTTCTAGATAGTGTAGGTCTATATGCGGCTATTCTATGCACGGTATATATGCGGTAATTCTGTACACGATCTATGTGGCCATTCTGTACACGATCTATGTGTGGCCATTCTGTACACGATCTATGTGTGGCCATTCTATACACGATCTATGTAGCCATTCTGTACACGATCTATGTGGCCATTCTGTACACGATCTATGTGGCCATTCTGTACACGATCTATGTGGCCATTCTGTACACGATCTATGCGGCCATTCTGTACACGATCTATGTGGCCATTCTGTACACGGTCTATATGTGGCCATTCTGTACACGATCTATATGCAACCATTCTATACACGATATATATGCGGCCATTCTATACACGATCTATATGCGGCCATTCTATACACGATCCATATGTGGCCATTCTATACACGATCTATATGCAACCATTCTATACACGATCTATATGCGGCCATTCTATACATGATCTATATGCGGCCATTCTATACACGATCTATATGCGGCCATTCTATACACGATCTATATGCGGCCATTCTATACACGATCTATATGCGGCCATTCTATACACGATCTATATGCGGCCATTCTATACACGATCTATATGCGGCCATTCTATACACGATCTATATGCGGCCATTCTATACACGATCTATATGCGGCCATTCTATACACGATCTATATGCGGCCATTCTATACACGATCTATATGCGGCCATTCTATACACGATCTATATGCGGCCATTCTATACACGATCTATATGCGGCCATTCTATACACGATCTATATGCGGCCATTCTATACACGATCTATATGCGGCCATTCTATACACGATCTATATGCGGCCATTCTATACACGATCTATATGCGGCCATTCTATACACGATCTATATGCGGCCATTCTATACACGATCTATATGCGGCCATTCTATACACGATCTATATGCGGCCATTCTATACACGATCTATATGCGGCCATTCTATACACGATCTATATGCGGCCATTCTATACACGATCTATATGCGGCCATTCTATACACGATCTATATGCGGCCATTCTATACACGATCTATATGCGGCCATTCTATACATGATCTATATGCGGCCATTCTATACACGATCTATATGCGGCCATTCTATACACGATCTATATGCGGCCATACAATACACGATCTATATGCGGCCATTCTATACACGATCTATATGCGGCCATTCTATGCACGATCTTTATGCGGCCATTCTATACACGATATATATGCGGCCATACAATACACGATCTATATGCGGCCATACTATACACGATCTATACACGATATATATGCGGCCATTCTATACACGATCTATATGCGGCCATTCTATACACGATCTATATGCGGCCATTCTATGCACGATCTATATGCGGCCATTCTATACACGATCTATATGCGGCCATTCTATACAAGATCTATACGCGGCCATTCTATACACGATCTATATGCGGCCATTCTATACACGATCTATATGTGGCCATTCTATACACGATCTATATGCGGCCATTCTATACACGATCTATATGCGGCCATTCTATACACGATCTATATGCGGCCATTCTATGCACGATATATATGCGGCCATTCTATACACGATCTATATGCGGCCATTCTATACACGATCTATATGCGGCCATTCTATGCACGATCTATATGCGGCCATTCTATACACGATCTATATGCGGCCATTCTATACACGATCTATATGCGGCCATTCTATACACGATCTATATGCGGCCATTCTATACACGATCTATATGCGGCCATTCTATACACGATCTATATGCGGCCATTCTATACACGATCTATATGCGGCCATTCTATACACGATCTATATGCGGCCATTCTATACACGATCTATATGCGGCCATTCTATACACGATCTATATGCGGCCATTCTATACACGATCTATATGCGGCCATTCTATACACGATCTATATGCGGCCATTCTATACACGATCTATATGCGGCCATTCTATACACGATCTATATGCGGCCATTCTATACACGATCTATATGCGGCCATTCTATACACGATCTATATGCGGCCATTCTATACACGATCTATATGCGGCCATTCTATACACGATCTATATGCGGCCATTCTATACACGATCTATATGCGGCCATTCTATACACGATCTATATGCGGCCATTCTATACACGATCTATATGCGGCCATTCTATACACGATCTATATGCGGCCATTCTATACACGATCTATATGCGGCCATTCTATACACGATCTATATGCGGCCATTCTATACACGATCTATATGCGGCCATTCTATACACGATCTATATGCGGCCATTCTATACACGATCTATATGCGGCCATTCTATACACGATCTATATGCGGCCATTCTATACACGATCTATATGCGGCCATTCTATACACGATCTATATGCGGCCATTCTATACACGATCTATATGCGGCCATTCTATACACGATCTATATGCGGCCATTCTATACACGATCTATATGCGGCCATTCTATACACGATCTATATGCGGCCATTCTATACACGATCTATATGCGGCCATTCTATACACGATCTATATGCGGCCATTCTATACACGATCTATATGCGGCCATTCTATACACGATCTATATGCGGCCATTCTATACACGATCTATATGCGGCCATTCTATACACGATCTATATGCGGCCATTCTATACACGATCTATATGCGGCCATTCTATACACGATCTATATGCGGCCATTCTATACACGATCTATATGCGGCCATTCTATACACGATCTATATGCGGCCATTCTATACACGATCTATATGCGGCCATTCTATACACGATCTATATGCGGCCATTCTATACACGATCTATATGCGGCCATTCTATACACGATATATATGCGGCCATTCTATACACGATCTATATGCGGCCATTCTATACACGATCTATATGCGGCCATTCTATACACGATCTATATGCGGCCATTCTATACACGATCTATATGCGGCCATACTATACACGATCTATATGCGGCCATTCTATACACGATATATATGCGGCCATTCTATACACGATATATATGCGGCCATTCTATACACGATCTATATGCGGCCATTCTATACACGATCTATATGCGGCCATTCTATACACGATCTATATGCGGCCATTCTATACACGATCTATATGCGGCCATTCTATACACGATCTATATGCGGCCATTCTATACACGATCTATATGCGGCCATTCTATACACGATCTATATGCGGCCATACTATACACGATCTATATGCGGCCATTCTATACACGATCTATATGCGGCCATTCTATACACGATCTATATGCGGCCATTCTATACACGATCTATATGCGGCCATTCTATACACGATCTATATGCGGCCATTCTATACACGATCTATATGCGGCCATTCTATACACGATCCATATGCGGCCATTCTATACACGATCTATATGCGGCCATTCTATACACGATCTATATGCGGCCATTCTATACACGATCTATATGCGGCCATTCTATACACGATCTATATGCGGCCATTCTATACACGATCTATATGCGGCCATTCTATACACGATCTATATGCGGCCATTCTATACACGATCTATATGCGGCCATTCTATACACGATCTATATGCGGCCATTCTATACACGATCTATATGCGGCCATTCTATACACGATCTATATGCGGCCATTCTATACACGATCTATATGCGGCCATTCTATACACGATCTATATGCGGCCATTCTATACACGATCTATATGCGGCCATTCTATACACGATCTATATGCGGCCATTCTATACACGATCTATATGCGGCCATACAATACACGATCTATATGCGGCCATTCTATACACGATATATATGCGGCCATTCTATGCACGATCTATATGCGGCCATTCTATACACGATATATATGCGGCCATACAATACACGATCTATATGCGGCCATACTATACACGATCTATACACGATAATATGCGGCCATTCTATACACGATCTATATGCGGCCATTCTATACACGATCTATATGCGGCCATTCTATACACGATCTATATGCGGCCATTCTATGCACGATATATATGCGGCCATTCTATACACGATCTATATGCGGCCATTCTATACACGATCTATATGCGGCCATTCTATACACGATCTATATGCGGCCATTCTATACACGATCTATATGCGGCCATACAATACACGATCTATATGCGGCCATTCTATACACGATCTATATGCGGCCATTCTATACACGATATATATGCGGCCATTCTATACACGATCTATATGCGGCCATTCTATACACGATCTATATGCGGCCATTCTATACACGATCTATATGCGGCCATTCTATACACGATCTATATGCGGCCATTCTATACACGATCTATATGCGGCCATTCTATACACGATCTATATGCGGCCATTCTATACACGATCTATATGCGGCCATTCTATACACGATCTATATGCGGCCATTCTATACACGATCTATATGCGGCCATTCTATACACGATCTATATGCGGCCATACAATACACGATCTATATGCGGCCATACTATACACGATCTATACACGATATATATGCGGCCATTCTATACACGATCTATATGCGGCCATTCTATACACGATCTATATGCGGCCATTCTATGCACGATCTATATGCGGCCATTCTATACACGATATATACGCGGCCATTCTATACAAGATATATACGCGGCCATTCTATACAAGATATATATGCGGCCATTCTATACATGATCTATATGCGGCCATTCTATACACGATCTATATGCGGCCATTCTATACACGATATATACGCGGCCATTCTATTCACGATCTATATGCGGCCATTCTATACACGATCTATATGCGACCATTCTATACACGATCTATATGTGGCCATTCTATACACGATCTATATGCGGCCATTCTATACACGATCTATATGTGGCCATTCTATACACGATCTATATGCGGCCATTCTATACACGATCTATATGCGGCCATACAATACACGATCTATATGCGGCCATTCTATACACGATCTATATGCGGCCATTCTATACACGATATATACGCGGCCATTCTATACAAGATCTATACGCGGCCATTCTATACACGATCTATATGCGGCCATTCTATACACGATCTATATGCGGCCATTCTATACACGATCTATATGCGGCCATTCTATACATGATCTATATGCGGCCATTCTATACACGATCTATATGCGGCCATTCTATACACGATCTATATGCGGCCATTCTATGCACGATCTATATGCGGCCATACTATACACGATATATATGCGGCCATTCTATACACGATCTATATGCGGCCATTCTATACACGATATATATGCGGCCATTCTATACACGATATATATGCGGCCATTCTATACATGATCTATATGCGGCCATTCTATACACGATCTATATGCGGCCATACAATACACGATCTATATGCGGCCATTCTATACACGATCTAAATGCGGCCATTCTATACACGATATATACGCGGCCATTCTATACAAGATCTATACGCGGCCATTCTATACACGATCTATATGCGGCCATACAATACACGATCTATATGCGGCCATACTATACACGATCTGTACACGATACATATGCGGCCATTCTATACACGATCTATATGCGGCCATTCTATACACGATCTATATGCGGCCATTCTATACACGATCTATATGCGGCCATTCTATACACGATCTATATGCGGCCATTCTATACACGATCTATATGCGGCCATTCTATGCACGATCTATATGCGGCCATACTATACACGATATATATGCGGCCATTCTATACACGATCTATATGCGGCCATTCTATACACGATATATATGCGGCCATTCTATACACGATATATATGCGGCCATTCTATACATGATCTATATGCGGCCATTCTATACACGATCTATATGCGGCCATACAATACACGATCTATATGCGGCCATTCTATACACGATCTAAATGCGGCCATTCTATACACGATATATACGCGGCCATTCTATACAAGATCTATACGCGGCCATTCTATACACGATCTATATGCGGCCATACAATACACGATCTATATGCGGCCATACTATACACGATCTGTACACGATACATATGCGGCCATTCTATACACGATCTATATGCGGCCATTCTATACACGATATATATGCGGCCATACAATACACGATCTATATGCGGCCATTCTATACACGATCTATATGCGGCCATACAATACACGATCTATATGCGGCCATTCTATACACGATCTATATGCGGCCATTCTATGCACGATATATATGCGGCCATTCTATACACGATCTATATGCGGCCATTCTATACACGATCTATATGCGGCCATTCTATGCACGATCTATATGCGGCCATTCTATACACGATCTATATGCGGCCATTCTATACATGATCTATATGCGGCCAATCTATACACGATCTATATGCGGCCATTCTATACACGATCTTAATGCGGCCATTCTATACACGATCTATATGCGGCCATACAATACACGATCTATATGCGGCCATTCTATACACGATATATATGCGGCCATTCTATGCACGATCTATATGCGGCCATTCTATACACGATATATATGCGGCCATACAATACACGATCTATATGCGGCCATACTATACACGATCTATACACGATAGATATGCGGCCATTCTATACACGATCTATATGCGGCCATACAATACACGATCTATATGCGGCCATTCTATACACGATCTATATGCGGCCATTCTATGCACGATATATATGCGGCCATTCTATACACGATCTATATGCGGCCATTCTATACACGATCTATATGCGGCCATTCTATGCACGATCTATATGCGGCCATTCTATACACGATCTATATGCGGCCATACAATACACGATCTATATGCGGCCATTCTATACACGATCTATATGCGGCCATTCTATGCACGATATATATGCGGCCATTCTATACACGATCTATATGCGGCCATTCTATACACGATCTATATGCGGCCATTCTATACACGATCTATATGCGGCCATTCTATACACGATCTATATGCGGCCATTCTATACACGATCTATATGCGGCCATTCTATACACGATCTATATGCGGCCATTCTATACACGATCTATATGCGGCCATTCTATACACGATCTATATGCGGCCATTCTATACACGATCTATATGCGGCCATTCTATACACGATCCATATGCGGCCATTCTATACACGCTCTATATGCGGCCATACAATACACGATCTATATGCGGCCATTCTATACACGATCTATATGCGGCCATTCTATACACGATATATATGCGGCCATACAATACATGATCTATATGCGGCCATACTATACACGATCTATACACGATTATATGCGGCCATTCTATACACGATCTATATGCGGCTATTCTATACACGATCTATATGCGGCCATTCTATGCACGATCTATATGCGGCCAATCTATACACGATATATACGCGGCCATTCTATACAAGATATATACGCGGCCATTCTATACAAGATATATATGCGGGCATTCTATACATGATCTATATGCGGCCATTCTATACACGATCTATATGCGGCCATTCTATACACGATATATACGCGGCCATTCTATTCACGATCTATATGCGGCCATTCTATACACGATCTATATGCGACCATTCTATACACGATCTATATGTGGCCATTCTATACACGATCTATATGCGGCCATTCTATACACGATCTATATGTGGCCATTCTATTCACGATCTATATGCGGCCATTCTATACACGATCTATATGCGGCCATACTATACACGATCTATATGCGGCCATTCTATACACGATCTATATGCGGCCATACTATACACGATCTATATGCGGCCATTCTATACATGATATATATGGGTATTACTGCTCCTTAAAACATTCCAATTTCAGTTTCATTAGTAATTTGTTACATAGTTGTTACTTTATGAATGACGTTGATTTATAGGGTTTCCGATAACCTTTCAACTCCGTGCATATAATACAGGATATGCCATTGAGGTTTTAATTGAAATATTAAATATAAAATATATGATTTTTGCTTCTCCTTTGAAGGTATAGGACAGGAGTCGATATATCGTTAATTAAATGTACCAATATAGATACACCGCGTGCTCCAGACATAATCATAGGGGCGGATAGGACCACCTTTATATGCTTATATAGCCCAATTGTAAGATGTAACAAGTATATATGAAACGTTATATATATATATATCTACATTTATATAAGCTAGCAAACTATAATTGCTCTTTACTATTGAAACTGTCACGCTATTGTAACATTTGTGGGATGAAGGATCTATCGTTGAAGGGGATGAAGAATCTATCGTTGAAGCGGGTGAAGGATCTATCGTTGAAGCGGATGAAGGATCTATCGTTGAAGCGGATGAAGGATCTATCGTTGAAGCGGGTGAAGGATCTATCGTTGAAGCGGATGAAGGATTTATCGTTGAAGCGGATGAAGAATCTATCGTTGAAGCGGGTGAAGGATCTATCGTTGAAGAGGATGAAGGATCTATCGTTGAAGCGGATGAAGGATCTATCGTTGAAGCGGGTGAAGGATCTATCGTTGAAGCGGATGAAGGATTTATCGTTGAAGCGGATGAAGAATCTATCGTTGAAGCGGGTGAAGGATCTATCGTTGAAGCGGATGAAGGATCTATCGTTGAAGCGGGTGAAGGATCTATCGTTGAAGCGGATGAAGGATCTATCGTTGAAGCGGGTGAAGGATCTATCGTTGAAGCGGATGAAGGATCTATCGTTGAAGCGGGTGAAGGATCTATCGTTGAAGCGGATGAAGGATCTATCGTTGAAGCGGGTGAAGGATCTATCGTTGAAGCGGATGAACGATCTATCGTTGAAGCGGATGAATGATCTATCGTTGAGGCGGGTGAAGGATCTATCATTGAAGCGGGTGAAGAATCTATCGTTGAAGCGGGTGAAGGATCTATCGTTGAAGCGGATGAAGGATCTATCGTTGAAGCAGGTGAAGGATCTATCGTTGAAGCGGATGAATGATCTATCGTTGAGGCGGGTGAATGATCTATCGTTGAAGCGGATGAACGATCTATCGTTGAAGCGGATGAATGATCTATCGTTGAGGCGGGTGAAGGATCTATCATTGAAGCGGGTGAAGAATCTATCGTTGAAGCGGGTGAAGGATCTATCGTTGAAGCGGATGAAGGATCTATCGTTGAAGCAGGTGAAGGATCTATCGTTGAAGCGGATGAATGATCTATCGTTGAGGCGGGTGAATGATCTATCGTTGAAGCGGATGAATGATCTATCGTTGAGGCGGGTGAAGGATCTATCGTTGAAGCGGATGAAGGATCTATCGTTGGAGCGGGTTAAGGATATATCGTTGAAGCGGATGAAGGATCTATCGTTGAAGCGATGAAGGATCTCTCTTTGAAGCGGATGAAGGCTCTATTGTTGAAACGGATGAAGGATCTATCGTTGGAGCGGGTGAAGGATCTATCGTTGAAGCGGATGAAGGATCTATCGTTGAAGCGGATGAAGGATCTATCGTTGAAGCGGATGAAGGGTCTATCGTTGAAGCGGATGCAGGATCTATCTTTGAAGCGGATGAAGGGTCTATCGTTGACGCGGATGAAGGATTTATCGTTGAAGCTGGTGAAGTATCTATCGTTGAAGCGGGTGAAGGATCTATCGTTGAAGGGGATGAATGATCTATCGTTGAGGCGGATGAAGGATCTATTGTTGAAGCGGATGAAGGTTCTATCGTTGTAGCGGATGAAGTGTCTATCGTTGAAGCGGGTGAATAATATATCGTTGAAGCGGATGAAGGATCTATCATTGAAGCGGGTGAATAATATATCGTTGAAGCGGATGAAGGATCTATCGTTGAAGCGGGTGGAGGATCTATCGTTGAAGCGGATGAAGGATCTATCATTGAAGCGGGTGAAGAATCTATCGTTGAAGCGGGTGAAGGATATATCGTTGAAGCGGGTGAAGGATCTATCGTTGAAGCAGATGAAGGATCTATCGTTGAAGCGGATGGAGGATTTTGACGCGCAACATGTGTACGTCCCCGCGAGGGGTTCGACACAAAAGGAAGATAGAAGAGAGGTAGGATCTATCGTTGAAGCGGATGGAGGATCTATCGTTGAAGCGGATGAAGGATCTATCATTGAAGCGGGTGAATAATATATCGTTGAAGCGGATGAAGGATCTATCGTTGAAGCGGGTGGAGGATCTATCGTTGAAGCGGATGAAGGATCTATCTTTGAAGCGGGTGAAGGATCTATCGTTGAAGCGGGTGAAGGATCTATCGTTGAAGCGGGTGAAGGATCTATCGTTGAAGCGGATGAAGGATCTATCGTTGAAGCGGATGGAGGATTTTGACGCGCAACATGTGTACGTCCCCGCGAGGGGTTCGACATAAAAGGAAGATAGAAGATAGATAGGATCTATCGTTGAAGCGGATGGAGGATCTATCGTTGAAGCGGATGGAGGATCTATCGTTGAAGCGGATGGAGGATCTATCGTTGAAGCGGATGGAGGATCTATCGTTGAAGCGGGTGAAGGATCTATCGTTGAAGTGGATGGAGGATCTATCGTTGAAGTGAATGAAGGATATATCGACTAAATTAAGATGTCAAATACAGAGAGGATATTTGCTTGTTTCAGGATATGATCGAATCATATTTCAGATAATAAATATAGAAAGCATTATTATCACGAGTGGCGTTAGCTTTCTATGTTCATGAGTGAAATATAATCAACTAAGCAAATAAATGGTCTTTTCAGCTTATGCTGAAACATGCTTTTATGATTTACGTTTATTTATCGTCGCTACCGGTTGCCCATATGAGCGACGCCTCCTGAAGAGATTAGTTATTTTAGATTTTGGAGGATAGTGCATGATACAGACAGAGACCAACTCCAGAATCTCCTCTGGTTCTTTTACGTGCACGGTGTAAAGCACCGACACGAGACCTCGGCTTAACGTTAATTTTATTAGGGTCAGACGGGGGATCGAACCTGCGATCCCTGGATTACTGATAGAAAACGATGCAACCATGCGCTATATGTATATGCAACTAGAATGTCGCGTTTGTATGACGACATAAATAAATCGGAACACGTTAACGGTAATAATATTTCAAACTACAGTTGTTGGGAACCATGACTCGTTCCCAACCCCCTTCACCAAATCCATGCCCCGAGGTTATAAAACGTTTCTCAGATCTCAAACTCGGACTCAAGAAATTTGATTGGTTGATTGTGAGCTTCACACTCAGCTGAACCAATCCAAAGCTTGAGATTGCCGTGTGGGTGTCAGGAAACGTTGTTCCAGGGATGTGATATACTTTCAAACCCTACTTAGAAAACGTAGACCCACATACAAGAAATACCAGATAGTCGCTCCTCCTCTGTGTGTTCTCAGATATGTGCTAATATTATAATCATGCTGCTATGCGTGTTATGTGATTTAGAATGTTATGTATGTACATATGATAATGCTAATTATGTTTGCTGTATGTAAACATTATGCATGTATGAAATAAAAAGTATGAAACAGTTTGAGACTGAGTTTGAGGATGGAGACACGCTTTATAACATCGGGGCCACGTCTATATCCCAACCCGTCCCAAACCCAATCCAAGTCGGTATCCATCCCCGTCCATATATACTGATCATTCCCCAACCCTCCCTCGCACACATTCACAGTCCCAGTGAATCATGTAGCAATCAGCTTAACTAGTTGAAATCCTCTAAACTTTTGTGACAAATACATAAATAATGATTTCACGACATCCTTACTATGGCAGAATACCGGTGTGTATTTGAACCATGCATCTTTCCAATAAATGTCCATATTTAACTAATTAAAGTTGTCACTGAAAATGAAATTGACCGTCTCTATAGAGTTCCCTTTGTCGTACCAAACCCTTTGCACCATTTAAAGGGACAGGTGAAACCCTTATCTGTTACCTGTCAAATTATATGTGAAATATTGCCAACTCAGATCAAGCCTATTAATAATACCTATTGAAATTGTTATAAAATAGCGTTATTTTGTATGATTTAATTTGAGACACTCCGGACGCGCGCGCCGCTGATCGTCTGTTTCACAGCAGTATTTACATCAAGCACGCACGTTCATCATTGACAATTGATGAAAATGTTTAAGTTTCGTTCGGAAAAAAATAGAGATATAGCGATAAGAAACATTGGGAGATAACAGATGGTGAAATGACCAGCCATAATATGGTTAAAGTCTATTATATGAACACGACTATTACAACGATAATAACTGGGTGTAATTAATATTTTATTTGTTTGTCTTTACAATATGATATTTTGAATGAAAAAATAACGTTAATGGTGAACATGCAATATATAGTAATAATTTATACTAGAGGAAATAGAAAACGCACCATTCGGATAAGTGTGTTTTACATGAAAAACAATAACTATATAAATACATAGATAAAACATTTTGGAATATTTTTAGTTGTTCAGTTTGTGTTTTGTAATAAAGATGTGAAACACAAACTTTTCCTCCTTCAACAAATGAAAAATATTCTTGTCACTTCCTATCCTATCCACAAGAAATTGGACAATCCACTCGGTATAATGTTAGTAATTGTGATAATCTGTTAACTAGTCCAGCTAAGATCACCCTAGACTCAAATTGCTTCCTTCCATCGGTACTTCGTGAAAGACGAGGCTAATGATATTCAAACACTGGATTATGTCAATACGTTTCGCAACACTAACAAAGTTAAAATGGTAAATTGTTTTACTACGGGAAAAGATGATCACAGATTCTACATACACGACTTAGAGCTAAATGCAGTTCACTGAACCACCATCTTTTCATAAAGAACATTGTAGATTCTATTGAAGACAAGTTCCACGTTTTTCTTTCATAATGCAATTTCTACGATCAACACCGTATGTTTCTCTTCAATAATCTGTCCACAATTGGCTATGTCAAATTAAACACACTCCTTCTCTGTGGCACTTCTAAGGATCTCGCAACCTGCACCTTAATTTCCATTGCTGCATACGAATATATTATTGTCAGAACGAAGGTTGGGACATACTAGCCGACCGTGCCCGGCTGTGATGTCCTGTGATACGTGATCCAATAAAATAAATTGATAGCAAGCACCGTTATACCATTGTACCAAGTAACGTTATACCATTGTACCAAGTAACGTTATACCATTGTACCAATCAACGTTGTACCATTGTACCAAGTAACGTTATACCATTGTACCAAGTAACGTTATACCATTGCACCAAGTAACGTTATACCATTGTACCAAGTAACGTTATACCATTGTACCAAGTAACGTTGTATCATTGTACCAAGTAACGTTGTATCATTGTACCAAGTAACGTTATACCATTGCACCAAGTAACGTTATACCATTGTACCAAGTAACGTTATACCATTGTACCAAGTAACGTTATACCATTGCACCAAGTAACGTTATACCATTGTACCAAGTAACGTTGTATCATTGTACCAAGTAACGTTATACCATTGCACCAAACACCGTTATACCATTGTGCCAAGTAACGTTGTATCATTGTACCAAGTAACGTTATACCATTGTACCAAGTAACGTTATACCATTGCACCAAGTAACGTTATACCATTGTACCAAGTAACGTTATACCATTGTACCAAGTAACGTTATACCATTGCACCAAGTAACGTTATACCATTGTACCAAGTAACGTTATACCATTGCACCAAGTAACGTTATACCATTGTACCAAGAAACGTTATACCATTGTACCAAGTAACGTTATACCATTGCACCAAGTAACGTTATACCATTGTACCAAATAACGTTATACCATTGTACCAAGTAACGTTATACCATTGCACCAAGTAACGTTATACCATTGTACCAAGTAACGTTATACCATTGTACCAAGTAACGTTATATCATTGTACCAAGTAGCGTTATACCATTGTACCAAGTAACGTTATACCATTGTACCAAGTAACGTTATACCATTGTACCAAGTAACGTTATACCATTGTACCAAGTAACGTTATACCATTGTACCAAGTAACGTTATACCATTGTACCAAGTAACGTTATACCATTGCACCAAGTAACGTTATACCATTGTACCAAGTAACGTTGTATCATTGTCCGTTTTTCTCCGGCTACTCCGGTTTCCACCCACACGAATGACCAGTCAAACACTGCATTATATATCGACAAATAATGAACCGACCCAGTTCTATGCAGATAATTGGCTGATCAGCATTTATACTTTTAGTCTTTTGTTCTAGTTTAAATAATCATGTTATTGTCTCCCACGACACTCATCTAACTATGACAGCTTGCATAGACACTATTGAATGTTAAAAATCTATCTCTTGAAATATTAACGTTAAAGTATTACACTGCGGAAATATCATGCACTATGACCATAATGATTATTAATTATATCTACAGCGAAGTTGAACAATCTATACATGTATAGCTGTACGAACATACCCACATAATCGTGTTATTTGGAAAAATATATTCAATCATGTTAATATTGTGTAACCTGATTCTAAATAATAGTATATGTTGTTGTTGTAACAGTTATATTATTATGTTATGTTATATTTCGGGTTTTACGCCTGCATCGGCACCATTTTGGGCTATATCGCCGGCGGGCAGTTTACCTAACAACACCTTTCCTGGGCAGGCTCCAGCGGTTAACCAGTACTTGGGTGCATCAACTTCCGTAAGAAACTGCCAACTTTTTCATATAAATGAGACACGGCCTGAGCGTGTTGTAACAGACGTGCATGTTGTTGCATGTATATCACTATGTCATACATGATGCACTTATGCCAAAGTTTACATTTGCCTTAGTTGCCATGAAACAGAACTTTTATTCCTCTATCAATGAAACCATTTGCATTGGAAACGTGTATTTTTAAAGAAATCAGAGAAAAAGAGAAAAACAATAATTTTGTTGTTGTTTTTTATTTGTTTTTTAATCTTATTTTACAAAGATTGTGAAGCAAGTTTTAACAACTTATATTAATCACTGTCGTTGGCGCGGATGCATGCGTAAATGTGGTCATTCATTTGGGAAGAAACCGGAGTACTCGGAGAAAACCAACCTGTCCGATCTGGCGACCACCGTACCATCCGAGGATCGAACCCGGATTGCATTTGTGAGTAGCGATATGTGTGAAGATATATTGGGATATTTGATTTATAAGTGTTATGCTCTTTTTAATGAATGTTAGTTTATACAAATTTATTTTAGCTCGATTGCGAAACAAGTTATTTCAACTTATATAAATCACTCTCGAGACCTCATTTCTGATGGAATCCATCGCCACGAGGGAGAGAGAAGAGGCAACGTGGAATTTAAATGCCTTGCCTAAGGACACAATCGTAACGGCTCCAGTTGGGCTCGAACTCCGGACCTTTCGCACCTGAGGCGAACGCTCATCCACGGCGCTATCACGACTTCCACTTAATGAATGTTGTGTGTACACTTGTCTCGTACATGCTATTGATAGGCGGTGTAACTCTGAGCTGACCTTCGACCTTGCAGGGCTTTCCCCGTAGTATACAATGTCTTGCAATGATGAGGTACTATACATGGATGAAATTGAAATAACGATTAAATATATAATAAGTTCGACCACAAGGTTATGTACAATGTCCATCGCGAACCTTATTTAGGAACCTCTACAACACAGAATATCCGAGTTATGATTATGTATGGCGTCAGTCGAGGACTTATGTATATCCTTGGCGAGATACATCTCCATCCAGTCACACTCTCTACCTGAGGTCGTACTTGCTGCCATGTACTTATAGACATCCTCGGCGAGATATATCTCCACCCAGTCACACTCTCTACCCGAGGACGTACTCTACGATACTTGCTGCCATGTACTTATAGACATCCTCGGCGAGATATATCTCCGCCCAGTCACACTCTCTATCTGAGGACGTACTCTACGATACTTGCTGCCATGTACTAATAGACATTCCTGGCGAGATATATCTCCATCCAGTCACACTCTCTACCCGAGGACGTACTCTACGATACGTGCTGCCATGTACTTATAGACATCCCTGGCGAGATATATCTCCATCCAGTCACACTCTCTACCCGAGGACGTACTCTACGATACGTGCTGCCATGTACTTATAGACATCCCTGGCGAGATATATCTCCATCCAGTCACACTCTCTACCCGAGGACGTACTCTACGATACTTGCTGCCATGTACATATATACATCCTCGTCGAGATATATCTCCATACAGTCACACTCTCTACCCGAGGACGTACTTGCGGCCACCCCTTCATTGGTAATCGACCAGGGAACCAGTTGTCAGAGCATGACGCCACTTCCCAGACATTGGACGCATTCATAGCTGGGTTAGCAGGCATCTGATAGTTACATGCATGGCGAACCTATCTGCTTTTATCAATTCTAACGGCATATAGCCTGCTATACAACAACCCATTACATACTCGTATATATGCGGCCATGCATCAGAGTGAACCCAGTCTACTAGTATTATTTTGAAGAATGTGCCTATTAGTTTGGAGAATGTGCCTATTATTTTGAAGAATGTGCCTATTATTTTGGAGAAGGAGGTATGGAGAAAAAGCTCGAGTAATCGGCACAATATTCGTTTTTTAAATTTTTGTTTGTTATTTAAGTTTATTTAACGTCGCTACCGGTTTCCCATTTGAGCGACGGGCAGTTTACCTAACAACACCTTTCCTAGGCAGGCTCCAGCGGTTAACCAGTACTTGGTGCATCAACCTCCGTAAGAAACTGCCAACTTTTTCATATAAATGAGACACGGTCTGAGCGGGGCTCGAACCCGTGACCATCAGAGACCTTAACCACTCGACCACAGGGGCGGACCACAATATTCGTATTTCATTCTGCACTATATATACGGATACCATAAACAAACTGTGCACTTTTATATTGAGCGTTACCAATTCGCTACAAATTTTAGAATTATGGATTTACTATCAGAATGAAGAAAATAATCCTTCACACATTGCACTAATTTACCCAATATTTCACACATGTTCATACCAAATGTGCCTATATTCTGTTCTAAAAGGATAGAAATGGCAAGTGCACTGTTTGTGTGATTTACGTTTATTTATCGTCACTACCGGTTGCTCATATAAGCGACGAATCCTGAAGAGATTAGTCATTTTAGCCGGAGGATAGTGCAATGATACAGACAGAGACCCATTCCACAATCTCCTCTGGTTCTTTTACGTGCACAGTGTAAAGCACCGACACGAGATATCGGTTTAAAGTCCCATCTGAAAACCTGTTTATTTGTATTAGGGATTAGGGTCAGACGGTGGATCGAACCTGCGATCCCTGGAATCCCAGTCGATTCGTGCACAGTTTATTGTTGGTGTTAGTATAGATAGGAAGTGCCACCAAGCATGCATATGCAGTTCTTTTGTTGGGCGGTTACCAAGAGCTAACATCTGCAATGCCAATTAAACATCCTTTGTACAAACTGAATATGCATAACCTCAAATATATATGCTATTTCAATTTATTATTCGGCAAAGTGTGAGATTTACACCCCTTTGGCATATATTTACTGATTTAAAAACTGCAATATAAGCACATGATTGCAAACGCTGATTTTTATATACTTATATTACAACACATTTAAATGGTATAATTTTGACATTTAAAGCCTGAATCTAAATGGATAACAAGTGGTTTTCCCTCAAGATGTCGCCGTGACAAATGATCTTTGACGCCCATTGTCATATTCGGGAGCACCAATACAAGCCAGTTTCTTGGAGAAGAAAGCTAAATTAATTCAGTTTTTTATGACGTTTTCAGTTATTAAGCCTATTTACGAAATATGACAATTTTATTTATTTGATTTGAATCAAATTCTATTTTACATAACAAATCGAGATAAATAAATAATAAATAACGTCACACACTTTGTTTGAATAGTTTTGCATTACCGGTAATTAGACTCGATGCCATGAGATAGGTATCCGTTGTGGTTATTTGGTCCAAACTCTTCAATAATGGAAAACGATTTAGTATAAACATTTAACTTCCACGACAGCGACATCATTATTACATATCATTTTTGATAAAGAAAAATTGACAAAAATACTAAATTATAAATTGATATAAAAACGAAAAGCTACAAGATACAAATGCACATGTAATTTGTACATATCCGACGTTGGCGTATTTATAAGTTGCAAATATTGTAGTGATAGTTTACTTTTCTTTATGGAATTAACAAAACGCTGTTATACTATCATTCTTAATTAGTGTACTATTGTAGTGGATGTTCTATGAACTAAGCCGGTTTAAGTCTTTATACCTCACGTGACGAACCCATGCAAAATGTGCTACATACCAGAGTGGGCGAAATGTTACCTCTGAATAGCCTCATTCGGAACAAAATCACGCTACTCGGACTTTACCGTTTAATTTCAATGTGATTTTATTTGTTATGCCGCCATCTTGTTTTCATGTATTCTATAAGAATGTTTTGTTGAAAAATTGTTCGGTAAATCCAGGGATCGCAGGTTCGATCCCCCGTCTGACCCTAATCAAATTAACAGTCTTTCAGATGGGACGTTAAACCGAGGTCTCGTGTCGGTGCTTTACATCGTGCACGTAAAAGAACCAGAGGAGTTTCTGGAATTGGTCTCTGTCTGTATCATGCACTATCCTCCAAAATCTAAAATGACTAATCTCTTTAGGAGGCGTCGCTCATATGGGCAACCGGTAGCGACGATAAATAAACGTAAAGCACACACAATTGTTCGGTAGAGCAGAAACATGTAAATAGGCCATCGGTAATTATTTTATCAGTCAACATAGTTCGTACATCGTTTAGCGGAACAGCATATTGTTCAGTATAACAAAACATCTCGGTGGATAGTGTCAACCCTCGGAAAAATAATGTCGACCTCGACCACCATTATTTCGCCGAGATGAAATATTTATATAATATTAATTTCCAGGTGAACAATTATTATAAAGAACAACTATTAATTTGATACACTGCTTTTAGTTTCTGTCGATATTAATTTGTATACGTTCTGATACATTTGGGACCGTGATTGGTATGTTTTATTATTCTTTTTAAATATTTTTCAATTGTATTTGCATATTCAATAGTTTTATTGTTCTTTTAAATATTGTTTCTAGTGTTTGCATATTAAAGATTAAATACATCATTAATATTTATTTCGAATATCCACGCCCAATCAGAACCACAACACGTAATTAATCAGTTATCCGGGACCATGTTCGTACACTGTGTTATCCGGGACCATGTTCGTACACTGTGTTATCCGGGGCCATGCTCGTACACTGTGTTATCCGGGACCATGTTCGTACACTGTGTTATCCGGGGCCATGCTCGTACACTGTGTTATCCGGGGCAATGTTCGTACACTGTGTTATCCGGGGCAATGTTCGTACACTGTGTTATCCGGGACCATGTTCGTACACTGTGTTATCCGGGGCCATGTTCGTACACTGTGTTATCCGGGGCAATGTTCGTACACTGTGTTATCCGGGACCATGCTCGTACACTGTGTTATCCGGGGCAATGTTCGTACACTGTGTTATCCGGGACCATGTTCGTACACTGTGTTATCCGGGGCCATGCTCGTACACTGTGTTATCCGGGGCAATGTTCGTACACTGTGTTATCCGGGGCAATGTTCGTACACTGTGTTATCCGGGGCCATGTTCGTACACTGTGTTATCCGGGGCCATGTTCGTACACTGTGTTATCCGGGGCAATGTTCGTACACTGTGTATCGTTAGTGTAGTTTTATTTACTCATCACTGTATGTTGGGACATATGGGCGACTGGTACTGTTTATTTAATGGCTTTTAATTTCCTTTGCAAATTCTATGATACTATTGCATCATCGGACTCCTATATAACCATCGTCACACTATCTACACAGTGTCACAGACGGATCTGTAGTCCAGTGGTAACACGCTGGACTGGTAATCCAGGGATCGCAGGTTCGATCCCCCGTCTGACCCTAATACAATTAACAGTCTTTCAGATGGGACGTTAAACCGAGGCCTCATGTCGGTGCTTTACACCGTGCACGCAAAAGAACAAGAGGAGACGCTGGATAGGGTCTCTCTGTCTGTATCATTGCACTATCCTCCAACAATCTAAAATGACTAATCTCTTCAGGAGGCGTCGCTCATATGGGCAACCGGTAGCGACGATAAATAAACGTAAAACACACGCATAGTTTTATCATATTTGATTGCATTCACCAGGACAGAACATACACAACATAAACACATAAGAAATATCACAGCAGGTGATGAATGCCCCCGCCATAGCCGAAGAAGTTATTCACCAGGACAGAACATACACAACATAAACACATAAGAAATATCACAGCAGGTGATGAATGCCCCCGCCATAGCCGAAGAAGTTATTCACCAGGACAGAACATACACAACATAAACACATAAGAAATATCACAGCAGGTGATGAATGCCCCCGCCATAGCCGAAGAAGTTATTCACCAGGACAGAACATACACAACATAAACACATAAGAAATATCACAGCAGGTGATGAATGCCCCCGCCATAGCCGAAGAAGTTATTCACCAGGACAGAACATACACAACATAAACACATAAGAAATATCACAGCAGGTGATGAATGCCCCCGCTTACAGACGGACTGGAAATACTGACTCGGACACACGGACAGTGCGAAAACTATATGCCTCCCTTCGGTGGCACGAAAGACACAGCATGCTGATACAAATGTCTTGGGCCACACGTTTGAACAACGTTAGAAAATGGCCCTCACCAAAACATATTGAAAGGGGTTACCGATTTTACTATACAGTCAAACCTGTCTTAAGCAGCCATCCAATGGAATCACAGAAATTGGCTGCTTAGCACAGGTGGCTGCTTAATAGAGGTCAAGTGTATAATAACACTATATATTGGGAATCTGGAAACTGGCTGCCTAATACAAGTTGGCTGCTTGATGGAGGTGACACTAATACAGGTTTGACTGTAGATGTAATGTATGAATTTGAACATATCCACGTATCAGTGGGTCCTGTTCGATGATCTGAAGCAACGACACAAGGAGGCAATGAAGAACAGGCAGCTGATGATTGCGAAATATCCACCATATACTGTAAACTGCAAAAATAAGTATACACAGTGTCGTAGCGGGTCAGTGGTGCAGTGGTTACAACGTTGTAATCCAGGGCTAGCAGGTTCGATCCCCCGCTATGTCATACTAAAATGACTCATATCATAGTCTTTCGGATGAGACTTTAAACCGAGGTCTCGTGTCGGTGTTTTACACCCTGCACGTAATAGAACTAGATGGGACTCTGAAATTGGTCTCTGTCTTTATTATTGCACTAACCCCCTAATTTCTTCAGAGACGTAGCTCATATGGGCAACCGTAGCGGCGATAAATAAATGCATGCCAAACAAATCATTCATGTTACGGATCAGTGGATCAGTGGTTAAACACAGGGGTCCGATTAGCGAAGTGGTTAAGCGCGCTCGCTTCTCACCAATGCAACACGGGTTCGATCCTCGGACCGGGAAGTATGTGAGATGGCACGGTGGTTGCCAGATCGGACAGGTGGGTTCTCTCTCGCGCCAATGAGAGTGATTAATATAAGTTGTCAAACTTGTTTCGCAATCGTTGTAAAATAAATAAAGTTTAAACATTAAACACAGGGGTCGCAGGTTCGACCCCCCGCTATACCATATTAAATCTACTCATATCATAGTCTTTCAGATGAGACTTATAAACCGAGGCATCGTGTCTGTGAAGTCGTGGAAAAGGTTATAACTCTTTCGAAATCTACGAGAGATTTAGACGGAATGTTGGGCAACGCAACAACACAGAACGGCGATTTTCAGAGTCTGGCTAAATATTTATTAAGACGTCATGTGTACCATTTCGTACCACAAAACTGGTATTAAGAATTTAAGATGCAGCTATTATCCACACGGAAATGCCTCCAGATGTCAGGAACATGCCCCGGACTCCCCTAGGCATGTCACACCTTCAGTGCTCCTAATGGCATTGTAACTCGTTTCCCAATCATAACTATGCTATTGTAACTATTCCTATGCTATGTACCATTCTTGAATACAATATTGTTTAAACTAATGGCATTGTAACTTTATTTGTATTATACTTTATTTGTATTATACTTTGTGATATTGTTATTTATGCAAAGTGATGAGACTTAAATACAGATTAAAACTCTACCTGCTATTGTGTTATTGTGACCTGGATTTAATAGATCTAATCAACAGTTATATTCCAATTAGTCATAATTTATTAGCAGTGGTAATGTTATCAGCCCTTTCTTCAACGGTTCCATCAGACACACAACTGTATTCTTACCGTTATAAGCACATCAACATAAGCATGTCACCTCTCCATACATACTCTCAAAATAAATTAATATTTACCCAATTAAAAGTGATAAATTGCTACCATAAAATTAATGTTTCAGAGACTTGTTCAGTTTGATCTACAGCGACATCAAAGTGATTTTGAACAAAGAGACCATACCCTTTGTACACATTGTTTCAAAATGTGAACATTAAGGTGAATATAGTTCGGTATATACGTCATGTATTTTGAATAAATAACATTCTAACAAATTATACGGTCACACACAAGCCCATTTATATATCAATAATGTGAGATAAAGTTGGACATAATTCATGTTTAACAAGTTCTGTCACATTAAATTGTCCGTCTCGTGCCCCCTTCACATTCTTATATACAAATAAGTGAATGGGTTATAACTTGACTTCGTTTATATCAGGACCATTTTAAAAGCGATAAATGTTCCGATTGTCCTCACTTGATCTTTATCGATATTTTAGCAGGGTATACTTTATGACTTGTGCTCATTTTAAGAAAGTATACAAATGACTTTATCATACATTACAGCTATAGCCCACTCAATTTAAACTCATTTCATCTGAGATAGGCACAACTATTCAATAAGGTAGATGTATATCTCATAAACTGTTACTTTCATCAGTGAATCTTTTTCCTGTCCAGTTGATAAATGACCAACTGGCAACCAAGCATTGCACGTTAATCTCTCTCACAACCGCACACATCAGTGATCATATGCTCAAACACTGAAACGAAACGAGAAATGTAACTAGTTTTCGTTGTTTAGGAAGCAATATTGAATTATTATCATTATAAAATGGTGTACGCATATGGAAATTTATCCAAATCTCCCGTACGCTATCCATTACCCACACTCATGCATAGAAACACACTCTGGTTTAGGGTATATACCTACACTATCAACCAAAATAATGAGCCGTCTTGGTGGCGTGGTCTAGCCGTTGTCTAGCATTTCATCGCCATCATGAGGACCGCAGGTTCGCTCCCTATCGGCGACAAGTGATAAAGTGATGATATGTGATCACGTTGTCAGTCGCGTGCGATGGTTGGAGAATTGAGTCCTGTACCAAGGATCATGGAGGTCCTCTCTCTTATAGTGATATCTCTTTAGTGACGTCAGCTATGTATAAGATATATTGTAGTGTTCTTAATAGCCGTTTTAGTACATGGGCTCTGGACAATAATACAATTGCAGATGAGCGGAACGGACTTAGAAATAAACGAAGTATATTAGACCATATCTCAATTTTGAAACAACGGTGAAATTTAAGACATTTTTAAAATACTTTTACCGCTTTCATTGATTTCAGCACAGCATTCGATTTTATCAATAGAGATAAACTATGGACTCAAGAATTCAAGTATCGCAGATTCGACCCAAGCTCTACCGATGCTACTTTAAACCGAGGTATCGTGTCGGTACTGTATGTGTAAATCAACCAGAGGAGCCTCTAGAATGGGCCTCTGTCCGTTCCGTATCATTGCAGCATGCTCATATAGCTAACCCGACTAAATATGTAGCCTACGGAAGGAGTAGCTCAAGTGAGGATTACTTTAATCATAGTTGATTGCCTGCAGCATGATAATTTGTGTCTTACGTTTATTTATCGTCGCTACCGGTTGCCCACATGAGCGACGCCTCCTGAAGAGATTAGTCATTTTAGAGTGTTGGAGGATAGTGCAATGATACAGACCGAGACCCATTCCAGAAACTCCTCTGGTTCGTTTACGTACACGGTGTAAAGCACCGACACGAGATCTCGGTTAACGTCCCATCTGAAAGACTGTTAATTTTATTATGGCCATATGGGGGATCGAACCTGCGATCCCTGGATTACCAGTCCAGCGTGTTACCACTGGACTACAGATCCGCCAGTGTGATACTATTGAGACATATTAAATACTAGTTATGAAATTATGCTGTCAGATCCGTAGAAAAAAACCGTAATATAACAATGACATAATGTTGCAAACAAATAATATTTACCTTCAAATTATGGAACCTGACACATTTACCGTATACACCACACCCATCACTGTCCAATAACGACAGCATTTCAACGTGCTGTCTATATAATAACATAAAGCTGAAATTTGATAATGGAAAAAAGTGCCAGATGCTATGATAAAGGCTGGTGTGCTCGCCAAATTATGAACTGGAGTTTAAATTGACTACGGTAGGATACACCGTTTATATCTTCAGACCAGATAAGCGCACAATTCAGGTTGTTAAGACTGTCTCTCACCACGGGCAATTGAATTAGACAATATTGACAAACATTTGCTGGAAGTAAACGGTTTAGACATCGCTTCATTGACTGTGTACAACACAAGTAGTGACGGCGATAGTGCATCTAGTGTTGCATCTTGCGTTGCAATTAGGAGCATACAGAAAAACATAGTCCATAAATCTTAACATAAAAGTAGTTCCAGTCATACTAAATGCGCATTGATATAGTATATATAGTAACTTAGTAAGTGATTAGACAAGATATGATAACTACTCACATGATTAAAATTAAAGGGTTTATTAGGGAATTTAATCTAATTTGATATAATGCTAATGAAGATGACTTAATCGTGGAACTCGTTATCTGCGCACCCATATTTGGGGTTGTGATTGCACCGCAATCGGTGGAGGGGTCATGCATGATAGATTTCGTCTGTATAATTTGACAGTATTTGATGAGAATGCATGCAGGAAACATAACTTTTGAAATCATTGTCGAACACCCTGAATAGATGATCACCAGGGTACATGTTGCACACACGTCTTCACATCCATGCAGGAAACATAACTTTTGAAACCATTGTCGAATACCCTGTACAGATGATGACCAGGGTCCATGTAGCACACACGTCTTCACATCCATGCAGGAAACATAACTTTTGAAATCATTGTCGAACACCCTGAATAGATGATCACCAGGGTACATGTTGCACACACGTCTTCACATCCATGCAGGAAACATAACTTTTGAAACCATTGTCGAATACCCTGTACAGATTATGACCAGGGTCCATGTAGCACACACGTCTTGACATCCATGCAGGAAACATAACTTTTGAAATCATTGTCGAACACCCTGTATAGATGATCACCAGGGTCCATGTTGCACACACGTCTTCACATCCATGCAGGAAACATAACTTTTGAAATCATTGTAGAACACCCTGTATAGATGATCACCAGGGTACATGTTGCACACACGTCTTCACATCCATGCAGGAAACATAACTTTTGAAATCATTGTCGAACACCCTGTATAGATGATCACCAGGGTCCATGTTGCACACACGTCTTCACATCCATGCAGGAAACATAACTTTTGAAATCATTGTAGAACACCCTGTATAGATGATCACCAGGGTACATGTTGCACACACGTCTTCACATCCATGCTGGAAACATAACTTTTGAAATCATTGTCGAACACCCTGCATAGATGATCACCATGGTCCATGTTGCACACACGTCTTCACATCCATGCAGGAAACATAACTTTTGAAATCATTGTAGAACACCCTGTATAGATGATCACCAGGGTACATGTTGCACACACGTCTTCACATCCATGCTGGAAACATAACTTTTGAAATCATTGTCGAACACCCTGCATAGATGATCACCATGGTCCATGTTGCACACACGTCTTCACATCCATCGCCATCGTGCTTATAATACACATATATAGTCTACAACCGTTATGTCAAAGTCGGTTATGTCGAATTCTCCGGTTAACTCGAAGTCGAATCAATGTCCCGTTTCAGACACTATCATTGTACATATAACTGGCTCCGTTTATATCGTATAAATTCAGGCTGTTAGACTATGAACTTAGGTTTTATATTTACATGTAGCTCCTTTGTTTTCACGGTTTGTATTTAGGGGGTTAAAATCGCAACAACAGCTTAGGCCATATGGCGTCTCTCCAGTTAATATCGGTGGAGTAAGACCACGAGTGCCCAGTGCCTCCGAGCAGTATTTGTTGCACGGACGGGCACCCAGCTAGAACAACCGACCTTCCCTAAAACCAGCTGGATAGCTTCATAACTTGGAAACGACCTTGATCACTCGGCAACAGAGCCCTCCCTATATGTAGTTACATATACATGTAATATCGCCGTAGTATAATAGTATGTGAGATGCTATGTGAACACTTATATTTGAAAGAAAAACATTTCCATTGGTTTGGTGGTGAGCCCCGGGTGGACAACACGTGGGTAGCTCAAATATATCATGAACAATTTGTTTATGGCTTACATGGACAATGCATTTTCTGGACGAATGGGAATTTATGTGATAAGAATTACTGCTATGTATTCGTATTATAGGTATTGAAATTGTCCAATTGTTTTCAAGGAACTAGTTCCAAGCTTTCACTGGTGTGCGCATAGAAATACAGACTTGAGCTGGAATCCAGAAATGGCCAGGTCGATCTATTTACGCAGTTGAAATTCTGCAACAATAATTGGTTCCCATATGATTCGCGGATGTTCCAGTAGGGGTGTGATAGATATATACTATTATGTTGGACAGGGTTTCATGTTGTTGTCATATGTTTGCATTTAATTACTAAAGTATGCACTTTATAATTTATATACATTCACTTAATACACTATCCGAGTGATATATAGATAGATATATAAATGTTTATTTACGTCTCATTTTTTGTACAAGCATACACAACATATTGAAACAGTAATATTAAAACAATGTACACAACCACTCATGTTTGAGTTATATGTTATATTGAGTGTGTATTATGCAGAGCGAAATTTCAATCGTCCTTCTATTACATATTTATATGTATAAATATGTAATAGTTTTTTCTTGTTAGTTATATTTCTGGGGAGTTAGGTAAATAAGGTAACTGTTGGCTTATCAATATGTATTTTCTTATATATTTACAAGCACTTCATTATTCTAGTAATTAGATTGCATTCATAATGTGTAAATAGATGATTCACTTTGCATTTGAATAACACTTTACGTCACATGACACCTTTGGTTTTAAGTTTGACTTTTAAACAAACGGCTGACAGTATGCAAATGGAAGAAGCGACTTGTCAAACTATCTCGGCGCCAGTTGTCCTACAAACTACTCTTTCATTGGAGTGCCTCATCGCCTTAAATGGTGGTCTTTCTGGCGATTCTTATACTTTGATATTATGTTACATTTACACAGCTCTTGTGAATGCTAAAATTATTGAATAAATATTGAATGTTCTTCTGGATGGCCATATCAATTTGTCATATTAAGTAGCTTCTATTTGTCTTTTCAAGCTTATTATGTTCCAAACAGCTACTTATTTCAGTTTAGTCCCTGACGAGCACCTCTTAAGGCAAATAAAAGATGAATTATTTGGGATATTACGTGCTTTTAAAAATATGTTTCTTACATAGGACTTGTCTTTCTTTCTTAAATTAACACTTAACGCATGCAAAGAAAAATAACATGTTCCAAACATTGAATGAAGAAGATTTCTATATGGTGATCAAATTGAGAAATTTAATACGACACACCGAAAGCCTGTGTCTCACGTCAATGCTTTATAGTCGGGTCAATATATGAAAAATAATGGCCTTACCCCAAAAAAATTGCAACAAAAGGTTTTATTGTTTTAAATGCATTGAGGGGTCATACTGAACCTCAGAAAAAAAGTCTTCGAAAATCACACCACGGGAAAGGGGTTAATTAGCATAAATTCAAAATGGCCACGCCCTGAAATTTCAATGTACTACAAACTTTTTTATGGATGGAATTAGACCCTATAAATGTATTACCAATATATAGAAACATGATACCTCTTAACCAAATAAGCATGTTTAAAATGTTCTATGATGTCACTGTGATGTAGAAATGACGTCACCATGACGTCACAGGTACCTATTGTAAGCCTACGCAAACATGGACAAAAAAGTTGAAACAGAAGGTTAATTGAATAATTTTCATAAGAGTTATTGTCTGATATTAACTCTTGCTGATGGTGATTGATTCTTGTCTTTATTTTATTAATATTCAAAACGAATAAAGTAGGGTAGGGTGGGGTGGGGCAAGATGCCCACATGAGGTAAAAGGCCCACCCCTCATATCTTGTGTTTACAAGCTTTGTCCACCAGGGTTTGTTTTTCACATTGGTGCTGCCACCTTGTAGATCAAACAGTCAAAACATCCTGCAAGTGCAGACAACAGTAAGTACACAAATATGCAGTTTTGCATTTTATGCACAAACCTTAGTCATAACATGCATTACCATTTTGTGGATAACATCACAGGGAATTGGCATTCTGTCTGGATAAATGGAAATGTGACAAGCTAAAATACTTATTAGTGATATTGCAAACGACACTTGGGTGATAATGGGCGAAAGTAGAGTGTGACCTTTCTATTGTTTTAGTGGGTCAAATGGGGCAAGAGGCCCACCATGCTATGGGGCAAAACGCCCACCCATGGGCCTTTTGCCCCACCCATGGGCCTTTTAAATGGCATGATAGTGTCTGATCTCATTGACAGTGACTCTGAGTTTGCTACCTTAGTCGATCACTATGAGGATATTTACACCTCACTGATTGCAGGAGAAAGCAATTTGGAATCCCTAGCTACATCTGATTTGAAGATTAAAATTGAACAAGCACTGGAGAAAAGGAGACAAGAACTCACTAGTCGATCAAGGACAGGTAAACTGTGGCTTTCCTACATTAATATGGTTAAAGTGGGTAGGATGCTGATCATGGCCGATCGTATGGGTTCGTGGAAGGCACATCTTTCTGCTGTGGCTGAATGCCTGCCAATATTCGCTGCTGCAGGCCATTTCAATTACTTGAAATCAGTATATCTGTATCTACAAAACATGCAACAACTGGAAAAGACGAACCCGACTGTCCATAGAAAGTTTGAAGATGGTTTTCATGTTATTCGCCGAACCGATCAATTCTGGGCTGGTCGTGGTTGTGATCTTGTGATCGAACAGACATTGATGAGATCACTGAAGTCAACTGGTGGTCTGACAAGGGGTAGTGGCATGACGGAGGAGCAGCGTGCACTGTGGACACTGTCATCCCCAGTATGTTCTTTATATAATGCTTAATAAAGATTTCAATAATCTTGGTTTTACAACAAGTGAACAACACAAGGACTCCATGGAATCGCGGATGAAACGGGATCAGTCAGACCTGGCAAAGATTAAAGATAAACTTGAATCATGCACACCTTTCACAGTGGATCTCAGCTTGCGAAATATTGTAACTGGAGTTGTTGCAAAAGATGATGTGAATGTTGATGATTTTCAATCAGTTGTGAAAAAAGTCATTGAAAAAATGACTGGACAGCCAGTATTTACATATACATGCAAACGGAAGGAAAAGGCTAAAACAATGGGTGACGCATCCGCAATCAAAGTTACTGCAGATCGCACTATAGACCCTGCTCTGTTGTTTCAGAGGCTTCTTGTCATTTCTAGAGCAGGGGACGTCTCTTTGGAGAAGGCTCTTAGTTATGAACTTAGTCCATTTCCTCCAGCCCTCTTTGATGCAAACAACATATTCAGGAAAGCAGACAAACCCCAGCTTGCTAAAGCAATTGATGAATATTCAAGTAGTTCTTCAGATGAGGCTGTTTCAGACAAAATACCAAAGACTGAACATTATGTGTTAGATGGTGGTTCACTAATGCACCGCGTTAAATGGACAAAGGGAAGTACCTATGGCGCGATAGCTAATGACTATGTGGACCTTACCCTTCACAATTATGGGAAAGCTACAGTTGTCTTTGATGGATATCTTGATAAAGGACAACGCCCATCTGCGACGTCCTATAGAGCATCCTATAGTAAACTTTACAGCAGAGACTGTATTCATGGGGGAAAAAGAAGAGTTTTTGTCACGAGGTTGCAACAAGCAAGGTTTAATCAACATCACCAGCCAAAGGTTAAGGGAGAAAGGATGCAATGTAATCAATGCACGTGGAGATGCTGACTGTGATATTGTACAAGCAGCCATTGCAGCATCAGAGTTTCAGTCAACAACTCTCATAAGTGAAGACACTGATTTGCTCATTCTCCTCCTCTACCATTCAAAACCAGAAAGAAAATGTCTATACTATCGTTCGGACAAGTCTAAAAGCCAAATTCGAGTTTACAACATTAAGAAGCTAAAGTGCCTGTTGGGTAACGAGTTATGTTCTCTGCTGCTCTTTGTTCACGCATTTACAGGGTGTGATACCACCTCACGCATCTTTGGGATAGGGAAAAAGGTACTGTTTCAGAAAATTTCTAAAGGCATTGCGTTCACTGAACCAGGCCAAAAAAGTGACACTATTGAAGAAAATGGATTGAAAACGATGATTCTTCTGTTTGGCGGAAAGGTTACATCTGACACTCTCACCTCATTGTGACATAGCATCTTAACAAAGAAAGTAGTTTCTGCCACATCATTTGTAACACCAAAACGGCTTCCACCAACTGCATCTGCAACAAAATACCATTCCTTACGAGTCTACTATCAGATCATGACATGGATGGGAAAAGAGACTAGCCTCGATGCAACAGACTGGGGATGGAAATCTGAGGCCAATCAATTCATCCCAGTAATGACTGATAAGAATGCCGCACCAGACAATCTACTAAAAGTAGTCCATTGCAACTGCACAACAGGCTGCAGTACACAACGCTGCACTTGTCGAACCTATGGATTACCCTGTACATCTGCTTGTGGACAGTGCCAACTTGATTCATGCAACAACCCTCATAACCATTCGCAGGCGGATCAGGATACTGGCAATGACGATGACAATGATGACCTGTAATCTATCGTATGTGGCAATGTGGCACTACTATTGCTCATTTTCATTGGTTTTTGAAAATTTAGTGCAACACATTAGCCGTGCCATCATTTCTACGTCATGGTGACGTCATTTCTACGTCACAGTGACGTAATTTCTACGTCACAGTGACGTCATAGACAATTTTCAACATGCTTATTTAGTTAAGAGGTATCATGTTTCTATCTATTGGTAATACATTTATAGGGTCTAATTCCAACCATAAAAAAGTTTGTAGTACATTGAAATTTCAGGGCGTGGCCATTTTGAATTTATGCTAATTAACCACTTTCCCGTGGTGGGATTTTCGAAGACTTTTTTTCTGGGGTTCAGTATGACCCCCAATGCATTTAAATCAGTAAAACCGTTTGTTGCAATTTTTTTGGGGTTAAACCGTATATTGACCCGGCTGTTAACTCACGTAGGTTATGTTATGTTATATTTCGGGTTTTACGCCTGCATCAGCACCATTTCGGGCTATATCGTCGGCGGGCAGTATACTTAACAACACCTTTCCTGGGCAGGCTCCAACGGTTAACCAGTACTTGGGTGCACCAACCTCCGTAAGAAACTGCCAACTTTTTCATATAAATGAGACACGACCTGAGCGGGGCTCTAACCCGTGACCATCAGTGATGATAGGTTACAATGGTATACAAGTCAGCGACCGTAACCACTCGACCACAGGGGCGGACAACTCACGTAGGTAGAACACCAGAGGAGCACCCGGAATTGGACTGTACGGTATCATGCACTGGTACCCAAACTAATTATGTTCTAATGTGGGCCAAACGAGGGTGACCACAAATATGCACAACAAATAAAACAATATTACAATTTCTTTTGCTACCGTAATGTTTGGCAGTTCATTCGTATATTGCAACCTAAATAGCTACACCTCCGTGATCTAAATAGTAGTATGGTAAGGTATATCTGATTAGTGCAGTGGTTACCGTCCTCACTTCTCACCAATGCAACCCGGATTCTGTCCTCGATACAGGAAGCATGTGAGATGATACGGTGGTCGCCTGATCGGACATGTGGGACTTCTCCGGGTTTCTCTGTGGGTTTTTTTTTGCGTTTATTTATCGTCGCTACCGGTTGCCCATATGAGCGACGCCTCCTGAATAGATCAGTCATTTTAGTGTTGGAGGATAGTGCAGTGATACAGACACAGACCCATTCCATAGTATCCCCTGGATCTTTACATGCACGGTGTATAGTACCGACACGAGACCTCGGTTTAGACTCTCATCTGAAATACTGTTAATATCATTAGATCAGATGGGGGATCTAACCTGCGATATCTGGAGCCGCAGTCCAACGTTTAACACTGAACTACTGACCCGTCTATAAAATACTCTTCAATACACTTCAAACCTCTAAAACCTGTCTCGCAACGGTTCTTGTAATATACTAGAGGACATAGAAAACGAGGACATAGAAAACGCACACTTCAGTTAAGTGAGTTTGCACATGAAAAACAAGAATTATATAAATACATAGTTTTAAACATTTTGGAATATTTTTATGAATATATGATATATCGTTGATGGAATCCTTCGTATTTCGTTTTCATGTAATAATAATCATATACTGTAGGTGTGCGTTTTCATGTAATAATAATCATATACTGTAGGTGTGCGTTTTCATGTAATAATAATCATATACTGTAGGTGTGCGTTTTCATGTAATAATAATCATATACTGTAGGTGTGCGTTTTCATGTAATAATAATCATATACTGTAGGTGTGCGTTTTCATGTAATAATAATCATATACTGTAGGTGTGCGTTTTCATGTAATAATAATCATATACTGTAGGTGTGCGTTTTCATGTAATAATAATCATATACTGTAGGTGTGCGTTTTCATGTAATAATAATCATATACTGTAGGTGTGCGTTTTCATGTAATAATAATCATATACTGTAGGTGTGCGTTTTCATGTAATAATAATCATATACTGTAGGTGTGCGTTTTCATGTAATAATAATCATATACTGTAGGTGTGCGTTTTCATGTAATAATAATCATATACTGTAGGTGTGCGTTTTCATGTAATAATAATCATATACTGTAGGTGTGCGTTTTCATGTAATAATAATCATATACTGTAGGTGTGCGTTTTCATGTAATAATAATCATATACTGTAGGTGTGCGTTTTCATGTAATAATAATCATATACTGTAGGTGTGCGTTTTCTATGTCCTCTAGGATATACTGTAGGTGTGCGTTTTCTATGTCCTCTAGGATATACTGTAGGTGTGCGTTTTCTATGTCCTCTAGGATATACTGTAGGTGTGCGTTTTCTATGTCCTCTAGGATATACTGTAGGTGTGCGTTTTCTATGTCCTCTAGGATATACTGTAGGTGTGCGTTTTCTATGTCCTCTAGGATATACTGTAGGTGTGCGTTTTCTATGTCCTCTAGTATATACTGTAGGTGTGCGTTTTCTATGTCCTCTAGGATATACTGTAGGTGTGCGTTTTCTATGTCCTCTAGTATATACTGTAGGTGTGCGTTTTCTATGTCCTCTAGTATATAATGTAGGTGTGCGTTTTCTATGTCCTCTAGGATATAATGTAGGTGTGCGTTTTCTATGTCCTCTAGGATATACTGTAGGTGTGCGTTTTCTATGTCCTCTAGGATATACTGTAGGTGTGCGTTTCTATGTCCTCTAGGATATACGTAGGTGTGCGTTTTCTATGTCCTCTAGGATATACTGTAGGTGTGCGTTTTCTATGTCCTCTAGGATATACTGTAGGTGTGCGTTTTCTATGTCCTCTAGGATATACTGTAGGTGTGCGTTTTCTATGTCCTCTAGGATATACTGTAGGTGTGCGTTTTCTATGTCCTCTAGGATATAATGTAGGTGTGCGTTTTCTATGTCCTCTAGGATATACTGTAGGTGTGCGTTTTCTATGTCTATGTTCTATAATATATAACAAACTTATAACCTTAAGATATAATAAGACCTGTGACGTTGTCAAGTTTAATTCATAAAACAGAATATAAGTGATAATATCATCTCTTAGATCATCAATTTAAATTACGTATAAGAAGCAATAATGTGGCTATCACAAACATAGCACACTAATCTGCTCACAAGATGATGAATTACAATTTACAATCATAATAAACGCCAACGATTACATTGTGTAAACCTTCACTGATAGCTGGAATAGAAGGTGAAATTGAAGATTGTAATATGGATAAGACAATCATTTGCCAATTCGATTTGTAATGGTGATAACCTTTCCATAGGGTAATAGTAACTTGAATTATTAAATGCGCACATGGACAGAAGGTGCAACTTAATTTGTGATTTATGAGTGTCCAATTGACACAATGATTTAGATGCTTTTGTCAATGAATAGAAAAAATCTACTAGTATTAATAACTACTCAAAATATGATTCAATTACTTATCAGAAAGAAGAATAGTAGCTTGCATTTAATTGTCATCAGTTTGCATCTTAAATAAGACTAAGTTTCCCTTTCAATAGATTGATAGACCATTTTTGTATTTATAATTCTAAAGTTGAATTTTCACATTAACTATGAACAAAAGCGGATCAGATTTCCATCTGCAAACGGACATATTTAGCAATACATAGTAGCCGCAAACGGGTTCTTTCTTGCTTTAAATAGCACGCTGTACATCAATTATCAATGTAATTGGTGTATATTACATTTTGTTTCTCATGCCATGTATAATCTTATATGTGTACAGTGTATTCCCAAAGGCAATAAAATATGTTCTGTTCCAAAAAGTATGGCAGATGACTTCTCGAAAATGGAAAGGTATAGTCTACAACCAGCAAACATTGATGCGTTGTTAGTACAGCCTAACCAAAAGTTAAGTGATTTGAAATCGAGAAGAAAAATGTCCTGATCTTTAATAATGTAATTCCATGTATTGACTATGCGCACATCTTGGGACGAAGAAATGACGTCGTATCGCTGAGGACAGAAGATATAACGAAAGAGTGTGTTTTACGTTTATTTATCGTCGCTACCGGTTGCCCATATGAGCGACGCCTCCTGAAGAGATTAGTCATTTTAGAATTTTGGAGGATAGTGCAATGATACAGACAGAGACCCATTCCAGAGTCTTCTCTGGTTCTTATACGTGCACGGCCTACAGCACCGACACGAGATCTCGGTTTAAAGACTGTTAATCTGAAAGACTGTTAATATTATTAAAGTCAGATGAGGGATCGAACCTGCGATCCCTGGATTACCAGTCCAGCGTGTTACCACTGGACTACAGATCCGTCTGTGGAGAACAGAAGATGCGAACAACAACAAACATAAAATCAAGAACAACTGTCTATAAGTTCATTCCGACCGGTCGTCATGGAAATAATGAACTCGATCCAACTACAGCTACTGAAGCAAATGGTGTCACTAACACAAAATATACCTGATGTTGCCGTTTATATTTGTATCTGAGCTCAGTCCTGTGGAAACAGAATTACATAAAAAGGCGTTAACTTTATTCAATAACGTGTGCAGACAGGATGAAAATTGAGCAACAGCAAGACGACACATCGCAGTGAAGAGCAATACAAGTAACAGCTGGTTTATTGAACCGAAGAATTGTAAATATGAACTCGGTGAAGCTGAACTATTAATGATCGAAGAAATCTAAAAGATTAACTAAAGAAGCCCACCAAAATAATGCAGTGATTGAAGAACGAGACGCTATCCGTTGCAGACACGCTTAAGTAATTAAACTAGTTCATGATTTGAAGTTGGTAAGCTTGGAAAGCCACACCCACCGCTCCATGTTGAAACTAAATCATACAATGGATGTAATAGAACCCCAGTGTAGCTAACTAATGATTGGAAACTATACCCTTCAAGCCAACAGAGTAGCATACAACCAACAGTATGTTTGTTTTATTTAAGTATATTTAACGTCGCTACCGGTTTCCAATTTGAGCGACGGGCAGTTTACCTAACACCTTTCCTGGGCAGGCTCCAGCGGTTAACCAGTACTTGGTGCACCAACCTCCGTAAGAAACTGCCAACTTTTTCATATAAATGAGACACGGTCTGAGCGGGGCTCGAACCCGTGACCATCAGAGATGATAGGTTACAGTGGTATACAAGTCAGCGACCTTAACCACTCGACCATGGAGGCGGACAGCAGTATGTTGATCCACTGTGTCCGTTATGTTGTTCTGGGAATGAGACAATCGAACACTACCTGTTGGACTGTGAAATGTTTGATGTGACCAGAAGATCCATAATAGGTGATATTGTGCACGAGCTCCAGCTCGTGGGGTATGCTACTGAGGAGCTCCAAATATTGAAAGACAAATCTGGCCTGCAGACTGGGTGTGAACGATGTATACAACGGCTAGCCAACATTGACGTCCAATGTCTCGTTCAATCTCCAATCCGAACGATACACACATTTCTTAAACATAACAAAAAAAGTTAACAAAGAAATAGTGGTATTTTATGTGTTTACATTTTTAGCAGTATTTTTTATCAAGACAGTATAGTAAACTTCTGTGATATAAACGTTTGATTGGACGGGACATAGTGCACATACTGTAAACGTTTGCTGAACTACCAACGGTTCTCCTATCCCGGATGAAACGACTCCGAATGTAGAATACATAGCCATCACGAATGTCCTTATATTACCAGCGTGTATTAGTGTATTATAGGAAACAGAAGTACATTACCCGTATCACGCCGCATGGTTACAAACAATGCTGTGTGGCGTCCGTGGTCCAATGGTAGAGCGTCGGATTTGGAATCGAACGGTCCGGGTTCGATACTCGGTCAGGCCACGTGTGTAGTGCCATTGAGCAAGGCACCTCACATACAATGCTTAGTACTGGTTAACCGCTTAGGTCGGCTAAGCCTGCCCAGGAAAACATGTCTAAGTCCCCGCAAGGGGTTTGACATTAATGGAACATACATACATACAACCACTTAGGTCGGCTATGCTTGCCTAGGGAAACATGTCTAGGTCCCCGCAAGGGGTTTGACATTAATGGAACATACATACATAACACACATGAACTAAAATGCGATTCTATTTAATGTATGTCACATGTCTCAATTTGAAGACTAATATTTATTATATATACATGTATTTATTTATTTATAAGTTTGGTTGAATACGTTGAAATGAAATAAAATGGTAGAGTGGCTCAACGATAACGTGTTATTTTTGTGTTTTACGTTATTTATCGTCGCTACCGGTTGCCCATATGAGCGACGCCTCCTGAAGAGATTAGTAATTTTAGATTTTGGAGGATAGTGCATGATACAGACAGAGACCCATTCCAGAATCTCCTCTGGTTCTTTTACGTGCACGGTGTAAAGCACCGACATGAGACCTCGGTTTAACGTCCCATCTGAAAACTGTTAATTGTATTAGGGTCAGACAGGGGATCGAACCTGCGATCCCTGGATTACCAGTCCAGCGTTTTAACACTAGGCTATAGACCCGTCTGTGATAACGTGTTATTTACAAGCATTACTATAATTAGGTTTGGAATAACCCAACTCAATACGTAGGGTGTAATAAATAATCCTGTGTGCCAAGTAATGCATACATAAATGATAATAAACTTCTTTTTACCCGTTATAATAATATTAGCCCGTGCTATCTTTTTCGCGGGAATCACGTTATCGTTGGGGTACAGTACATTTATAGTGACTACTTTACGCATATATATACGCATACATGTGTTGTTAAGTCAATGAATCTAGCGTGGCTGTGGGAATATCGTTTAAAATGATGCTTTAAAAAACAGCAGTTCGTGTAATTAATAAATTGTGTGATTCGCTTCCGTTTCACATGGTATCTTTATTTGTATGACCTATGTAGTATGTACTACTGATTTGCAATAAAATATGATTACAATTTATCATTAAATATATAAATAAACTATTAATAAAATCATCTAGAAAAACATGTTATTAAGCTCTTAATAACATTGTTTTCTGATCTCGTTTACTAAATGTTTATAGAAATGTGTATATTCACGTACTAATAGATGTGTCCACATTACATGCAGCAAGTTAACGACATGCCGAGGCTAGCTGGCCTTTGTGGGTCTATGTCCTCATTACATGCAGCAAGTTAACGACATGCCGAGAGTAGCTGGCCTTTGTGGGTCTATGTCCACATTACATGCAGCAAGTTAACGACATGCCGAGGATAGCTTACCTTTGTGCGTATATGCCACATTACATGCAGCAAGTTAACGACATGCCGAGGCTAGATGGCCTTTGTAGGTATATGTCCACATTACATGCAGCAAGATAACGACATGCCGAGGATAGCTTACCTTTGTGCGTATATGTCCACATTACATGCAGCAAGTTAACGACATGCCGAGGCTAGATGGCCTTTGTAGGTATATGTCCACATTACATGCAGCAAGTTAACGACATGCCGAGAGTAGCTGGCCTTTGTGGGTCTATGTCCACATTACATGCAGCAAGTTAGCGACATGCCGAGGATATATGGCCTTTGTGGGTATGTGCCCTCATTACATGCAGCAAGTTAACGACATACCGAGAGTAGCTGGCCTTTGTGGGTCTATGTCCACATTACATGCAGCAAGTTAACGACATGCCGAGGATAGATGGCCTTTGTGGGTCTATGTCCACATTACATGCAGCAAGTTAACGACATGCCGAGGCTAGCTGGCCTTTGTGGGTCTATGTCCACATTACATGCAGCAAGTTAACGACATGCCGAGAGTAGCTGGCCTGTGTAGGTATATGTCCACATTACATGCAGCAAGTTAACGACATGCCTAGAGTAGCTGGCCTTTGTGGGTATATGTCCACATTACATGCATCAAGTTAACGATATGCCGAGAGTAGCTGGCCTTTGTGGGTATATGTCCACATTACATGCATCAAGTTAACGACATGCCGAGAGTAGCTGGCCTTTGTGGGTATATGCCCTCATTACATGCAGCATGTTAACGACATGCCGAGAGTAGCTGGCCTTTGTGGGTATATGTCCACATTACATGCATCATGTTAACGACATGCCGAGGCTAGCTGGCCTTTGTGGGTATATGCCCACATTACATGCAGCAAGTTACCGACATACCGAGGCTAGCTGGCCTTTGTGGGTATATGTCCACATTACATGCAGCAAGTTAACGACATACCGAGGCTAGCTGGCCTTTGTCGGTATATGGCCACATTACATGCAGCAAGTTAACGACATACCGAGGCTAGCTGGCCTTTGTAGGTATATGGCCACATTACATGCAGCAAGTTAACGACATATCGAGGCTAGCTGGCTTTTGTGGGTATATGTCCACATTACATGCAGCATGTTAACGACGTATCGAGGATAGCTTACCTTTGTGCGTATATGCCCACATTACATGCAGCATGTTAACGACATGCCGAGGCTAGCTGGCCTTTGTGCGTATATGCCCACATTACATGCAGCAAGTTAACGACATACCGAGACTAATTGGCCTTTGTACATTCACAGTCTAGCCCTTGGTTTATTGGTTTATTCAGAGTTGCACACATACGACAACTATCTACATCATAGTTATCCACATATTGGCGTCGAGTCGGACTAATACAAGTCAACATACAGTATTGTCTTCATTATTTTGGTTTTCGAGTCGGGGATTCATTCAATGACACAGACCATAGGTGTCCGTATATTGGTTTCGGGTCGGACTAATTCAATGACACAGAACATATGTATCCGTATATTGGTTTCGGGTCGGACTAATTCAATGACACAGCACATATGTATCCGTATATTGGTTTCGGGTCGGACTAATTCAATGACACAGAACATATGTATCCGTATATTGGTTTCGGGTCGGACTAATTCAATGACACAGAACATATGTATCCGTATATTGGTTTCGGGTCGGATTAATTCAATGACACAGAACATATGTATCCGTATATTGGTTTCGGGTCGGACTAATTCAATGACACAGAACATATGTATCCGTATATTGGTTTCGGGTCGGACTAATTCAATGACACAGAACATATGTATCCGTATATTGGTTTCGGGTCGGACTAATTCAATGACACAGAACATAGTTATCCGTATATTGGTTTCGGGTCAGGACTAATTCAATGACACAGAACATAGTTATCCGTACATTGGTTTCCAGTCGGGATTAATTCAATGACACAGAACATAGTTATCCGTATATTGGTTTCGGGCCAGGATAATTCAATGACACAGAACATAGTTATACGTGTATTGGTTTCGAGGCGGACTAATTCAATGACACAGAACATAGGTATACGTGTATTGGTTTCGTGTCGGGAATAATTCAATGACACAGAACATAGGTATCCGTACATTGGTTTCGTGTCGGGACTAATTCAATGACACAGAACAAGACTATCTATATGGACTAATACAACACTATGACATACACGTTTTCGATCGTACGCATGTGCGTATGCAGAACCGACACTTGCAGATGTAAATGCGAGTGAATTCTTGGATGACCGCCCTGACCACAGGCCTAGATTTGAGTTATATACAAGCATGCATAATGTACTATGGAAGTAAATGGGAGTGGACACTTCCCTGACCGCCCTGGACACAAGTCTACACCGATTTCTCCCAAAATCATCCAATCACGTTCCCCTATATATATATATATATATCCTCTATTCTATATAGCCGTTTCAGTTGTATCAAAGTCCATCTACAACTTTGTGAGTTATCCTTGCCATAGACAGACACAGAGACAGACGCCGCCAAATACAATAAACCCAGTTCAGGTGAAATGCCAAGAGTAACACTACTTCATAATCACCAGAATTTAAATACATGCAGAAGAAGATGTCTCCGTGGCCCAGTTGTTAATGTCATTGACGTCAAATCACATGTCCCAGGTTCGAATCGAGATTTGATGTTGGTCGTTAAAACTATTTGGGTCGATCCAAGCACAGTCAGGATACAAGAAATAAGTCGATAATGCTGACCGGATCACGCTCTCAATAATAGTTTAATAATAATATACAAATATACACAAATAGTATTCCAAACAATCGTTATCCCATTCAACACTCCAAACAATCGTTATCCCATTCAACACTCCAAGCAATCGTTATCCCATTCAACACTCCAAACAATCGTTATCCCATTCAACACTCCAAACAATCGTTATCCCATTCAACACTCCAAACAATCGTTATCCCATTCAACACTCCAAACAATCGTTATCCCATTCAACACTCCAAACAATCGTTATCCCATTCAACACTCCAAACAATTGTTATCCCATTCAACACTCCAAACAATCGTTATCCCATTCAACACTCCAAGCAATCGTTATCCCATTCAACACTCCAAGCAATCGTTATCCCATTCAACACTCCAAACAATCGTTATCCCATTCAACACTCCAAACAATCGTTATCCCATTCAACACTCCAAACAATCGTTATCCCATTCAACACTCCAATCAATCGTTATCCCATTCAACACTCCAAACAATCGTTATCCCATTCAACACTCCAAACAATCGTTATCCCATTCAACACTCCAAACAATCGTAAGTAACTGACATGGACTGGTGCATGCTATTTTTAGAGCAAATAAATGAATAGGAAAATTTCATTTGGACAAATTAATTTAATTTTTACTGGCAACAAATGCAGATCCTGATGAGATGGCTCATCACGAGCCGGCTCATCTGGATCTACACTTTTTGTAAGCCTATTTAGAGGTTTGTAATGTTGAAAGGGTTAAATGCAGGTGAAAATATATGTTGCACGGCCTATTGGACCACCCATCTTGGTAGCATCCCTAGTTGCTTCCCAATCCATTTTACTTGACAGAATCAATCAAAAAATAGTAATCGAAATAAAGGTACTGCATTTTCTATGTTTGATCATTGTGAAGAACAAAATAATATAAAGATACCAATTCTAGTTTGCATTATATAATGACGAATGTTGCTGCATATTGTTACAGCCGACACATACAGTCATTCATGTGAACACTCAAGGCTCTTACAGTTCTCAGAGCTGTAGCCAATTTATCTTAATCACTAATACAACCGGATGACTTTTCTGCCTCTTTGCTAGGGAACGATCGTCCTGCCCAAAATGGATACATACTGTACGGAGACAGTTTATCGCCTGCAGGGCCAAGTGCACCATATCCAAATGTCGACCCCATTGAAAGCCCTGGTAGAAGATGAGAATAAGGCATAGTCATGGCTAATCCCCGTCCAGCTGCCCCACCCCATGCGTATCTCATTGTGTTTAGCGTGTTCGCAGCATTAAGATTTGAAATTGGAGAAAATGCTGATTTAAATACAGGGTTGTGTAGAGGGCTGTGTAAAGCTGGGTAGGATGGAGTGGTTGGATACATTAGAGTGCTAGTGTTCTTTTCTTCATCTCTCTGATTAGTTAGCACTTGCTCGATGGCTTGCACAGTGTCACCTCCACAACCTTGCAAAATTAATTCTAAAACATTCTTTTTTTTGTGAGGAAATATTCTGCAGAGCATGTCTAACGGGAGTTGTTGCCTCTTTGAAGCATTTTCGGCTAAATTTAAAACCCAGTTTTCAGAAAGTCTTCCGCTTCTTTCATAGAAAGATGCAATGTTATCGTATGTTGATGGAGAATGGTGAATTGGTGAAGCACGTGAGTTGTCATGACAACGCCTGTCATCAGAATACGACGGCGACAGTGATCGTGAATCGTCTGACGAAGGTGACATACGATCCATGTCCTCCCTCCTTGGTTCAGTTTTCCGTCGTTTTGGAGCTGCAAGTAGACATAGTTAATGAAGTGAACACAGGCCTGTACAAAATGACAACAAAGCAGTATATGTAACACAATTTGTTT
>CM026397.1:67281721-67289178 GCA_014843695.1 Archivesica marissinica
TAGCCATGTATATTATGTTTGAAGGAATTGCATAGATTGTGCAAACGTTAACTTTATAATGTTATGTCGTTATTACATATTAATGTTTATCATATAACTTTGCTTGTATCCACTGTAATACGGTCATCTCATAATTGCTAGTGCGTATACAAATTTATTTTGATATTGCTCGATTGCAAAACAAGTTCTTACGACTTATATTAATCACTCTCGAGACCTCATTCCTGGTGGAATCCATCAGGAATGAGGCAATGTGGAATTTAAATGCATTGCCTAAGGACACAATCGTAACGGCTCCAGCGTGGCTCGAACTCTGGGTCTTTCAACCTGAAGCGAACATGTTACCACTGGGCTATCACGACTTCCACAATATAATAATTGCTTATATGTACACACGTGTAATAACACCTGGAAGGATTCTGATTGATTGAGAGAATAATCCTTATATTTTGTAAATTAAACTTTAAAGTATGCATGAATTCGTAAATAACGTTAATGGTAAGACAAACTACGATTTAACCCTTTCAACCCCAAGTAGCTGACATGGACTGGTGCATGCTATTTTTAGACCAATAAATTAATAAGAAAATTACATTTGGACCAGTTCATTTATCAAAATGGGTAATTTTATCTAAAAATAGTAATAATTATTACTGGCAAAAAAGTGCAGATCCTGATGAGACGGCTCGTTACGAGCTCATCTGGATCTACACTTTTCATAAGCCTATTTAGAGGCCTGTGGGGTTGAAAGGGTTAATAAGAGAAATAGGATTGTTCACAAGCCTAATCCAAACGTTTCAGTAATGATCCTTCGCAACAAGAGAATGGGGGAGTCTACCAAACTCAAAAATATACTAGAGGACATAAGTGTGTTTTACATGAAAAACAATAACTACATGCAACATATAAATATATAGTTTTAAACATTTTGGAATATTTTTAAAGGGTTAAAAGGAGTCTTGACGCAATTATACCGCTGTTTAAACATAAATAGGACGCCGTTTTGCGTAGTGACATCATGACAATTTGCGCTGACAGTTGGCGCCAGAATTAAAGTAGCCGCGTTAATTTGTGCAAAAATATGATTAAAACCCAATATAGTAATTTGATAAAAAGGATCTTATACTCATGATGATTTCATACCTTATTTTACGAGCGTTCTGATTGGATTATGATTATTCTTCATATATAAAAAAACATCTTGTTTACATTCTAATAATCCAATCAGAACGCTCGTTTCAACGCGAATTGCGCCGCTTTAGAATTTTTCAAAACAAATTGAAAATGCTACGAAATCTCTTTTTGACGTACATTTTTGCCGAATAAACCTACAGGTTAGTGGAAACACATTTTATTGATAATGTTATTCACAGTTAAAACTCTCCCGACGAAGATTTTTTTTTGTTGCTGACAGAACCCGTGTCCTAGTACGGAAATGTGACCTGCTATGGCCAATGTTTGTGGCAATTGTTTGCAAAGTATACATGCATGCAGCTTAAAGTTGTGTTTTATTTGAAGAACAATATAAAGACTCGGGATAGGCGTTATATTTGGACAGCTTTGTACAAAATTGTCTCAGATAGGGCCATTTTACTGATCGATGCGAAATCTGACAGCCCACAGAGTAGAATCCCTGTACTTAAATATATATACTAGTACCCCCAAACGTGCCGAATCCCTGTGTGATTCTTTACAGGGAATCCTATGACGCAATGATGTTTTGGGCATATTCAGAAGATACTTTATATTAAATTCAATAACAAACAATACCACATTAAATATTATGTAATCTAAATTGTCAATGCATCATAACACATTCTCTGAAAAGTTGGTCAAAATCAATTTAGATTGCATAACATTTAATGTCATACTGCTTGTTATTGACTTTAATTACTGATATAAAAAAATACCCATGCAAAACTTTTGTCCTTAAGTATGCTATGATATTCTAAAAGCAAAAGTAACGTTTGTATGCATATTCGTAAACAATATCAAAGTTATACAAAATGTATTAACTGTGCACTTTTATATTGAGCGTTACTTTTTCATTACAACTTTTAAAATTATGGAATTTATTATCATGAGTGAAGAAAATAATCCTTCACATATGTCACTAATTTAAACAATATTTCATTATACACAATATGGAATATGAACATGGAAATAAATATTGAATTATTCAACCCGTTCTTTATCTAATTATCTAGTTGGGCTGTCCAATTAGCGCAGTGGTTAGCGCGCTCGCTTATCACCAATGAAACCCGGGTTCGATCCTCGGACCGGGAAGTATGTGAGATGGTACGATGGTCGCCAGATCTGACATGTGGGTTTTCTCCGGATACTCCGGTTTCCTCCGACACGAATGACCACATTTACGCTTTCATCCACGCCAACGAGAGTGATTAATATGAGTTGTTAGAACTTGCTTCGCAATCGTTGAAAAATAAATGAAATTTAAAACAATTATCTACACGTATAGCACAACAAGTTGCTTACCAGAGTACAGGTTATTAACATTGTTCAAATATTTAATTCAAGCGTGGGTTGCATTTATAGAATACTTGTAGGCCTTATATATGAGAATAAGTAGATACTATGTTATGTATGTATGTTCATTTTAATGTCAAACCCCTCGCGGGGACTTAGACATGTTTTCCTGGACAGGCTTAGCCGACATAAGCGATTAACCAGTACTAAGCAATGTGTGTGAGATGCCTTGCTCAATGACACTACATACGTGGCCTGACCGAGTATCGAACCCGGGACCGTTCCATTCCAAATCCGACGCTCTACCACTGGATCACGGACGCCACACGACGCTCTCCGTCAAAATCTCTACTTCAAATATATAACTTTCGTAGGAAAGAGGTAACCATACAAGCAGGTTACTTTCTTTTCAAGCACACATGTATGCACATATTAAAACAGTTGTCTATGTTTACTAAAAGAAAGAAATATTGTTCAAACGAAATATATAACTAAAATCAAAATAGTTTCTAACAATGAACAGTTAGATGACATAAACAAATTTGGAATATTACCAGGTTGATCGTCAGAAGGTCTCTCGGTTGTTACGTCGACAACGTTCTTTGTCTCTACAGCCTTCGCTGCATCAGGATACAAAGCTGCGCATTCCGGATTGATCTGCAGTAGACCCGTCGGTCCGTACAACACGCCCATATCTCTCGCCTCAGTTTCTTCTTGTGCTTGTTGGCGTCGAAGCGCCACTTGAGCAGCCATAACTCTCTGTCGTTCCGCTATAAGTGTACACTTGGCACACATACAGTCGCGCCAACGGCAGTAACGCTTGTGGCCCTTCAAGGCTGACACCACCCCGTGGTTCCTGCAACGAGCGCATTTCGGTGTCCGTGGGTATCTGTCCGAAGCTGACCTCATAAACACTCCATCAGCACCGCCAGGTTCAGGCACTCCCTCTGTGTTACCCCTGTCATCATCGGAACATGACGACATGTCTGTCAAGTTGGTCTCGAAGAAATGTCAAGACGAGCACATGTAATTAAACGATTATATGTTCCGTTTACAAGTCAATAGTTCTTAGATGAAGAATATCGATATCTACTTCAACTGCAGTATTTGCGCATGCATGTCTTTTTTTTATATATATCAAACTCAAATATAATATTTCTGAACATTAATATATCAAAAACATGAACCGCACACGAATATGATCACGCGAAAAGACCAAATGATAGAGTATACGATTTTAACTCGCATATTTAACTGCTGGTTTGACACAAGACATCAATAGAACCCTCCCACTTTCATTGTGGATCATTCAATTATCACAAGCATGCTCCTGTGTTTACCTTTCGTCTTTATTTGTAGTTGTAAATGGGCTTTCAACATTTGCTCTTCAATCAGTCAGTTACCCATGAATCAACCAATGGGAATGTAGAAGAGAGACACCCGCAAATGGGCTCACGGTGGTGTCGGGTTTATCAATATTAAACACAGTACCGTCATAAACTAACAATAATCTGTAAACAATTATTGGCGAAATAACACAGGGTACTCACCGTAAGATAAACAATAAATTGGTTTATTATTATTATCAGGAAGCTCCACTATGTCGCTGTTATTACGTACGTTTAAAGAATTAAATCGCAATTTGCAGACATTTTAAAATTTTAATTTGGTACATTGTTATAAAACAAATGTGTATAATATTTTGTCACGTTTCCAATTGCTATGCTTTCTTGTTTCCAGTACATAGCAGGGGCGGCGCCAGGGGGGATCGGGGGGGGGGGTTCGGGGGTACGAACGAACCCCCTTTTTCAGTTAATGGTGTACGATCATATGATGAAACCCGTCTCTTCATGCTTCATATCATCATCACCAGTCGCAAAATGAGATGATTCATTTGATTGGCCAGTCCATCATCCAAGCAGATATTATTACAGAGATTAAGAAATCAGGTTTTCACACTGTAATGGTGGATGAGGTAACATCAAGCAATGATGAAATTATATCAGTTTGCTTTCGCTTTGTAGACGAAGTGAAACAGATACGAGAGGAGTTCGTTGAGTTCATCAACATTCATATAATTACTGGCGAAGCTATCGCTAATGCCATCCTGGAGTTCCATAAAAACGTTGGTTTGGATATTCATCAGCTTCAGGGGCAGTGTTATGATGGTGCCTCAAACATGTCTAGCGAGAAGAAAGGCGTATCTGGAATCATTTCACAAATGCTCCATATACCCATTGCAATGAACATATTCTTAATATTTCCATTGCCGCTAGCTGTAAAGCTAATAACATACAGCATGTGATTGCTACCATGAAGGATGTAGCTATCTTCTTCAATTACTCTCCAAAACGGGAAAGGCTCATATAAATGATAGCGGGAAAACGTCACGTTCACAATGCCACCACTAGAAAAGTGATAATTGGCATGTGCAAGACCCGTTGGTCGGAGCGCGATACCGCTTATGAGCATTTCTACCTGGCCCTACCATTCCTGGTAGAGTGCTTTGATATCATCAGTGGTACTCACCCGGACAGGGATGATTTTGATAAGGCGTTTACGGAAGGCTGGGACTCTGAATCAAAGAAAGATGCAATTGCTCACGCTAAAGCTGTGACGGATTTCGGATTTATTGTTGGTCTGGTGTCGCTGTATTACCTCTTCACGGCGTTACCGTCTACCTTCAGGGTCGAACGATAGACATTGTAAAAGCTTACCAGTTGATTGATGAAACCGCGTCTGATATGAAAGCGACACGTGACAACGTTGAAGAAGGTTTCAAAAAGATCTACAAACAAGCCGAACGCATCGCAGAGAAACTAAACGTTGATCAGTCTTTGCCACGCATTGCCAAACGCCAGATCCATCATCAAAATCAGCCCGCTGATACGCCAGCAGAATATTATCGCCGTACAGTTGCCATTCCACTTCTTGACTGCATCATTAGTGAGATGGATACACGATTTAACAAACTTTCACAGAGAGCTGTGAAGCTGCAGATGCTTGTTCCTGCCATCTGTTTTACTATACATGTTGAGCTCTAGAATGCAGGAAATGCCATTTCAGAGCTTCCAGATTTAACATTTTTCGGGGAGCATGCCCCCGGACCCCCCCTAGCAGGCTCCTGCCCTACGGACCGTCGCACTTGCATCGAACCCCATCCAGAAATTCCTAGCGCCGCGCCTGCATAGTAGATCACTCAAATGGATGGTGTGATATACGATAGTAAGTGCGAATGTGCCTTGTGTACATATAGTGTTCGAGGCGAATATGGCGTGTGTGTGTATCCTGTCCGAGGAGTATGTGGCGTGCATACATATCGTGTCAGAGGCGAGTGTTGCGTGTGTACATATCGTGTCCGAGGCGAATGTGACGTGTGTACGTATCGTGGAGAATGTGTGTGGCGTGTATGCGTATCTTGGAGGATGTGTGTGGCGTGTGTATGCGTATCTTGGAGGATGTGTGGCGTGTATGCGTATATTGGAGGATGTGTGTGGAGTGTGTACGTATCTTGGAGGATGTGTGTGGCGTGTGTACGTATCTGGGAGGATGCGTGTGTACGTATATTGAAGGATGTGTGTTACGTGTGTACGTATCTTGGAGGATGTGTGTGACGTATGTACGTATCTTGGAGGATGTGTGTACGTATCTTGGAGGGTGTGTATGTACGTATCTTGGAGGATGTGTGTGGCGTGTGTACGTATCTGGGAGGATGCGTGTGTACGTATATTGAAGGATGTGTGTTACGTGTGTACGTATCTTGGAGGATGTGTATGACGTGTGTACGTATCTTGGAGGATGTGTGTGGCGTGTGTACGTATCTTGGAGGATGTGTGTGACGCATGTACGTATCTTGGAGGATGTGTGTGGCGTATGCACGTATTTTGGAGGATGTGTGTGGCGTGTGTACGTATCTTAGAGGATATGTGTGGCGTGTGTACGTATCTTGGATGATGTGTGTGGCGTGTGTACGTATCTTGGATGATGTGTGTGGCGTGTGTACGTATCTTGGATGATGTGTGTGGTGTGTGTACGTATCTTGGAGAATGTGTGTGGTTGTGTACGTATCTTGGAGGATATGTGTGGCGTGTGTACGTATCTTGGAGGATGTGTGTACGTATCTTGGAGGATGCGTGTGGCGTGTGTACGTATCTTGGAGGATGCGTGTGGCGTGTGTACGTATATTGGAGGATGTGTGTGACGTGTGTACGTATCTTGGATGATGTGTGTACGTATCTTGGAGGATGTGTGCGGCGTGTGTACGTATCTTGGAGGATGTGTATGTACGTATCTTGGATGATGTGTGTTACGTGTGTACGTATCTTGGATGATATGTGTGGTGTGTGTACGTATCTTGGAGGATGTGTGTACGTATCTTGGAGGGTGTGCATGTACGTATCTTGGAGGATGTGTGCGGCGTGTGTACGTAACTTGGAGGATGTGTATGGCGTGTGTACGTATATTGGAGGATGTGTGTACGTATTTTGGAGGATGCGTTTGGCGTGTGTACGTATCTTGGAGGATGCGTGTGGCGTGTGTACGTATATTGGAGGATGTGTGTGACGTGTGTACGTATCTTGGATGATGTGTGTACATATCTTGGAGGATGTGTGCAGCGTGTGTACGTATCTTGGAGGATGTGTATGTACGTATCTTGGATGATGTGTGTTACGTGTGTACGTATCTTGGAGGATGTGTGTGACGTGTGCACGTATCTTGGAGGATGTGTGTACGTATCTTGGAGGGTGTGTATGTACGTATCTTGGATGATGTGTGCGGCGTGTGTACGTATCTTGGAGGATGTGTGTGGCGTGTGTACGTATCTTGGATGATGTGTGTGGTGTGTGTACGTATCTTGGAGAATGTGTGTGGTTGTGAACGTATCTTGGATGATGTGTAGGGCGTGTGTACGTATCTTGGAGGATATGTGTGGCGTGTGTACGTATCTTGGAGGATGTGTGTACGTATCT
>CM026397.1:67290178-67439806 GCA_014843695.1 Archivesica marissinica
CCTATATCGTACTGCATCAGTGCACATCCATTGTACACCGTATTGCGGCCTATATCGTACTGCATCAGTGCACATCCATTGTACACCGTATTGCGACCTATATCGTGCTGCATCAGTGCACATCCACTGTACACCGTATTGCGACCTATATCGTACTGCATCAGTGCACATCCATTGTACACCGCAATGCGGCCTATATCGTACTGCATCAGTGCACATCCACTGTACACCGTATTGCGACCTATATCGTACTGCATCAGTGCACATCCATTGTACACCGTATTGCGGCCTATATCGTACTGCATCAGTGCACATCCATTGTACACCGTATTGCGACCTATATCGTGCTGCATCAGTGCACATCCACTGTACACCGTATTGCGACCTATATCGTACTGCATCAGTGCACATCCATTGTACACCGCAATGCGGCCTATATCGTACTGCATCAGTGCACATCCACTGTACACCGTATTGCGACCTATATCGTACTGCATCAGTGCACATGCATTGTACACCGCAATGCGGCCTATATCGTACTGCATCAGTGCACATCCATTGTACACCGCAATGCGGCCTATATCGTACTGCATCAGTGCACATCCATTGTACACCGTATTGCGACCTATATCGTACTGCATCAGTGCACATCCATTGTACACCGTATTGCGACCTATATCGTACTGCATCAGTGCACATCCATTGTACACCGTATTGCGACCTATATCGTACTGCATCAGTGCACATCCATTGTACACCGTATTGCGACCTATATCGTACTGCATCAGTGCACATCCATTGTACACCGTATTGCGACCTATATCGTACTGCATCAGTGCACATCCATTGTACACCGTATTGCGACCTATATCGTACTGCATCAGTGCACATCCATTGTACACCGTATTGCGACCTATATCGTACTGCATCAGTGCACATCCATTGTACACCGTATTGCGACCTATATCGTACTGCATCAGTGCACATCCATTGTACACCGCAATGCGACCTATATCGTACTGCATCAGTGCACATCCATTGTACACCGTATTGCGACCTATATCGTACTGCATCAGTGCACATCCATTGTACACCGTATTGCGGCCTATATCGTACTGCATCAGTGCACATCCATTGTACACCGTATTGCGACCTATATCGTGCTGCATCAGTGCACATCCACTGTACACCGTATTGCGACCTATATCGTACTGCATCAGTGCACATCCATTGTACACCGCAATGCGGCCTATATCGTACTGCATCAGTGCACATCCACTGTACACCGTATTGCGACCTATATCGTACTGCATCAGTGCACATCCATTGTACACCGTATTGCGACCTATATCGTACTGCATCAGTGCACATCCATTGTACACCGTATTGCGACCTATATCGTACTGCATCAGTGCACATCCATTGTACACCGTATTGCGACCTATATCGTACTGCATCAGTGCACATCCATTGTACACCGTATTGCGACCTATATCGTACTGCATCAGTGCACATCCACTGTACACCGTATTGCGACCTATATCGTACTGCATCAGTGCACATCCATTGTACACCGCAATGCGGCCTATATCGTACTGCATCAGTGCACATCCATTGTACACCGTATTGCGACCTATATCGTACTGCATCAGTGCACATCCATTGTACACCGTATTGCGGCCTATATCGTACTGCATCAGTGCACATCCATTGTACACCGTATTGCGACCTATATCGTGCTGCATCAGTGCACATCCACTGTACACCGTATTGCGACCTATATCGTACTGCATCAGTGCACATCCATTGTACACCGCAATGCGGCCTATATCGTACTGCATCAGTGCACATCCACTGTACACCGTATTGCGACCTATATCGTACTGCATCAGTGCACATGCATTGTACACCGCAATGCGGCCTATATCGTACTGCATCAGTGCACATCCATTGTACACCGCAATGCGGCCTATATCGTACTGCATCAGTGCACATCCATTGTACACCGTATTGCGACCTATATCGTACTGCATCAGTGCACATCCATTGTACACCGTATTGCGACCTATATCGTACTTCTGCAGTTTGCATCGATTGTACACCGCAATGCGGCCTATATCGTACTTCTGCAGTATACATCCATTGTACATCGCAATCCGACCTATATCGTACTTCTGCAGTTTGCATCCATTGCACACCGTAATGCGACCTATATCGTACTTCTGCAGTTTGCATCCATTGTACACCGTAATGCGACCTATATCGTACTTCTGCAGTTTGCATCCATTGTACATCGCAATCCGACCTATATCGTACTTCTGCAGTTTGCATCGATTGTACACCGCAATGCGGCCTATATCGTACTTCTGCAGTATACATCCATTGTACATCGCAATCCGACCTATATCGTACTTCTGCAGTTTGCATCCATTGCACACCGTAATGCGACCTATATCGTACTTCTGCAGTTTGCATCCATTGTACACCGTAATGCGACCTATATCGTACTTCTGCAGTTTGCATCCATTGTACATCGCAATCCGACCTATATCGTACTTCTGCAGTTTGCATCGATTGTACACCGCAATGCGGCCTATATCGTACTTCTGCAGTATACATCCATTGTACATCGCAATCCGACCTATATCGTACTTCTGCAGTTTGCATCCATTGCACACCGTAATGCGACCTATATCGTACTTCTGCAGTTTGCATCCATTGTACACCACAATGCGACCTATATCGTACTTCTGCAGTTTGCATCCATTGCACACCACAATGCGACCTATATCGTACTTCTGCAGTTTGCATCCATTTTACATCGCAATGCGACCTATATCGTACTTCTGCAGTTTGCATCCATTGCACACCGTAATGCGACCTATATCGTACTTCTGCAGTTTGCATCCATTGTACACCGCAATGCGACCTATATCGTACGTCTGCAGTTTGCATCCATTGTACATCGCAATGCGACCTATATCGTACGTCTGCAGTTTGCATCCATTGCACACCGCAATACGACCTATATCGTACGTCTGCAGTTTGCATCCATTGTACATCGCAATGCAACCTATATCGTACTTCTGCCGTTTGCATCCATTGTACACCGCAATGCGACCTATACCGTACTTCTGCAGTTTGCATCCATTGTACACTAAAATGCGACCTAAATCGTACTTCCGAGGCCGAAAGTGGACTGTCCTGCTGGTCAATGAGTTCATTGAACGTGCCTGCAGCACCATCATATCCATACAGCTCGCGATCCAGCCATATATCATGTCCACACAACCTACCTCTACTGTAGATTAGGTAAACTGTCTGGTGTCCCTCAAAGAACCATTCTAGAAGCGATAGTAGTTTCTCTCTTCATTGACGCTGTCGTCTGCAATGCCGTCGTTACGTGTTCATAGTCACATCGATACCACAGTTTCTGATCGTTGTGAACATTGGTAGATACTATATACACAAGTTCTGAAGAGATCATTGTTATAATGTTTTATCATTGTAATCAAATAAATTCAAACGTTTTATTAACCGTTATCGTGCTGTAGACGAAATGAGCAGATACCAAATGTGTAATAGCTTTCTTATATTTGCTAGAAAGTAGGGTTTGTGACATTTCATTCAAATCGTCCCATTTTTTCCCAGAATCCAGATTTGAATGAAATGTCACAAGCCCTACTTTCTAGGAAAACTCAGAAAAATAGTACACATTTGTGATCTGCTCATTTCGCCTACATCATGATAACGGTTAAAGACAAATTATTAAGTGTCCAGAGATACAGTTTAGAAGATGATACATAATGATTATTATTAATTGCAATTTTGTTTGCGTCTGTACATTTCAGCTAGTAGAATAATTAAACACCAATTAGAATAAATTTATAATTTGCCGAATGTCTTAAGAATTAGTCACATCGCCTCTAGCCTTTGATATGAGAACAGAATGGAGTATTTAAGCATTTTGCTTAATCTTTGAAACTAATCTTTTCATATTTCAAAATGTGTATTACATTATGAAACAAATCTGTCGGATTGATTGATGTAAGTCCATTATCACATTTTAGATATTGTTTCCATAATGTCTTTCAGGTCAAGAATCGTATGGTTTAACAACAGTTCTCATCAGAACGAGCAATATTAACGGCTTATTAATGGCCCATCATACTATATATTAAATCTGTTGTAATATTTAAGTATGCTAGGGTGGGAAGCTTAGCAGCAAAACTAATTCATCAACAATGAAAATGCACGTGTGTTGTGTACGAGATGATAATATTTAGCTGTGTACCGTCTGTGCATATATACTTTATTCTAACATTGTTCTTACGGAGGTTGGTGCACCAGGTACTGGTTAACCGATGGAGCCTGCCCAGGAATGGACACGTGTATTCTGAATATCAAGGCATTCATTCAATGTCAGTTGAAGCCAGATATTTCAAAGTCTCCGCGGCACAGTTCCAACGACGATCCATCGATGAGGCATGAGCTGTATTCTGAATGGCAAGGCATTCATTCAATATCTGTTGAAGCGAAATATTTCAAACTCTCCGTGGCACAGTTCCACCGACGATCCATCGACGTGGTATGTGCTCCAATCTAATTCCGTAATCCATATACTAGTTTTCGGAGTCATCTATCCCGTACTCGACGTCTCGAGTTTAATTTAGTTTAATATAGATCTTGGTTATGGATCCAAATAAACAAAGGTGACACACGTGACAATGTGTATCAGGTATCATATGTCACATGACATGGTAGTACCAATGAAATCATCATGACTGTCGCGGGAAACAGGTCATCGGTCATATCAAGAAATAACGGCGTATCAGGTATCATATGTCACATGACATGGTAGTACCAATGAAATCATCATGACTGTCGCGGGAAACAGGTCATCGGTCATATCAAGAAATAACGGCGTATCAGGTATCATATGTCACATGACATGGTAGTACCAATGAAATCATCATGACTGTCGCGGGAAACAGGTCATCGGTCATATCAAGAAATAACGGCGTATCAGGTATCATATGTCACATGACATGGTAGTACCAATGAAATCATCATGACTGTCGCGGGAAACAGGTCATCGGTCACATGCATAATACCGCACTTGTATAATCCAATAAAAACCCTTTCCCGATTAATAGAAGCATTTGGCAAACAAACACTGGAATGACCACACTGACACTTGTGTAATCCAATAAAACCCTTTCCCGATTTATATAAGCATTTGGCAAACAATCACTGGAATGACCACACTGACAGTGTTGTGTAATCCAATAAAACCCTTTCCCGATTAATAGAAGCATTTGGCAAACAATCACTGGAATGACCACACTGACACTTGTGTAATCCAATAAAACCCTTTCCTGATTAATAGAAGCATTTGGCAAACAATCACTGGAATGACCACACTGACACTTGTGTAATCAAAACCCTTTCCCGATGTATAGAAGCATTTGGCAAACAAACACTGGAATGACCATACTGACACTTGTGTAATCCAATAAAACCCTTTCCCGATTAATAGAAGCATTTGGCAAACAAACACTGGAATGACCACACTGACACTTGTGTAATCCAATAAAACCCTTTCCCGATTTATATAAGCATTTGGCAAACAATCACTGGAATGACCACACTGACAGTTGTGTAATCCAATAAAACCCTTTCCCGATTAATAGAAGCATTTGGCAAACAATCACTGGAATGACCACACTGACACTTGTGTAATCCAATAAAACCCTTTCCCGATTAATAGAAGCATTTGGCAAACAAACACTGGAATGACCACACTGACACTTGTGTAATCCAATAAAACCCTTTCCCATGTATAGAAGCATTTGGCAAACAAACACTGGAATGACCACACTGACACTTGTGTAATCCAATAAAACCCTTTCCCATGTATAGAAGCATTTGGCAAACAAACACTGGAATGACCACACTGACACTTGTGTAATCCAATAAAACCCTTTCCCATGTATAGAAGCATTTGGCAAACAAACACTGGAATGACCACACTGACACTTGTGTAATCCAATAAAACCCTTTCCCATGTATAGAAGCATTTGGCAAACAAACACTGGAATGACCACACTGACACTTGTGTAATCCAATAAAACCCTTTCCCATGTATAGAAGCATTTGGCAAACAAACACTGGAATGACCACACTGACACTTGTGTAATCCAATAAAACCCTTTCCCATGTATAGAAGCATTTGGCAAACAAACACTGGAATGACCACACTGACACTGACACTTGTGTAATCCAATAAAACCCTTTCCCATGTATAGAAGCATTTGGCAAACAAACACTGACACTTGTGTAATCCAATAAAACCCTTTCCCGATTAATAGAAGCATTTGGCAAACAATCACTGGAATGACCACACTGACACTTGTGTAATCCAATAAAACCCTTTCCCGATGTATAGCAGCATTTGGCAAACAAACACTGGAATGACCACACTGACACTTGTGTAATCCAATAAAACCCTTTCCCGATGTATAGCAGCATTTGGCAAACAAACACTGGAATGACCACACTGACACTTGTGTAATCATCAGAGTCGTGTAATATGTTTCATATGTAATCAGGTTGTTGAACATTGCTCTCTAGCGGCATCTGTTAACTGGTGTAATCGCTCATGTAATCATAGCATCGCTATTTGGAAATATCTGCGTAAGCAAACGAATCTGCTATGCATTCTGAGTGGGATATGGTCTGAAATACTTCGGTTGCAAATAATAAAAATGACCTCCAGATGGAAATAGTAAAAACATACATGTATATGCGAGTATAATTGTTCACGTATGCAGATGAAATTGTATGACCAAATATGCTCATTTGTACACATTGTCATATATTCAAACAAATACTCATGTAAGCAAATGACTTCTTGAGAAAGTTGTTTCATTTGACTTAGTAGATCATATACATGCATGCATTGTAAATAGTTATTATATAGTTCGATCCTGTTTCTGACCCTAATAAAATTAACAGTGTTTCAGTTGTACTCTAGTAGCTCATGGTGGTTGAGTATGCACTTTATTGTACAGACCTAAACTCTTCAGGAATCCACTAATTGATGGTCCAGGAACAATATTTGGTTGGTAACACATTTGCCACCGACGGCGAAATAGCTGAAATGGCCACACCCCTTTTTGGGCCACACCCCCTTAACGCCGTGACTGTATCTACAGAACCGTTGGACCCAGGAGGTTGCCCGACCACTCAAGATTTGCGCAATGGCCACATTATAGGGGTCACAATACATTTTCATATCCAAAAATCAATGTTTTTTGAGATAATTGCCAAAAACCGATTTCAACATGTTACGAACTACAATTGTATGATACCACCAAGGCCACAACATTATATGACACTTTATCATAACCTGTTATACCTTTTATTTTGCATATATATTTTATTTTGCATATATATTTTGCATCTTCCTATTTTGGAATTTAATTATTTGGATTTCTACACTTTTCACCTTTACTACAGCCACAACACGTCACATAGTTAATGTTCCTGTCTCTGCAAGTGCACTTTTTGGTACTCATACATGCTCTTGGGCATTTGCATGGAGGAGGCAGGTCATCGGGCCTGCACGATACTGGCAGTATCACTGGTGTTATGCCAACATCCGTTGCTTCATACCCATACTGGAGTGGATCTGGTTTGGTGACGGCAGGAGTTGGGACTTGCAACCACATCTTACACTGAATATATGCTCACTTTATGTGTTCTCGTAGCGTTGATGAACAGCACACAAGCTGGTTGAAGTCCAGTTCTTTCTTGGAGTTGTGGTACTGTTCCCATCGATATTCATCGAAAGTGGAACAGTCGGTCTTTGCTTGTTATCTGTGGTGACAGTTCTTCTACACCAAACCCTTCCAGTAGGGAGAGATCGATGGATGCTTTCAGGCCAGACAGCTTTGGACCCACCTTGCTGGTACTATCGCAACCGCTGAGAACATGACTGGCTCGGAGACACGACACCAAACCGTTGTCCAGTTGATCAACCAACAGGTGGACTGGTACAGTTTTCTTTGTTTTCCGGTTACCAAGCTTCACGTACAGCGTTTGTAGTTGCCAGGTTGTGTTGAAGTGGAATATGAGGTTGACAAAGACATCTGTGTCAGGCGAGTCGACCAAGACTGATTGAACCCCGTGTCTCACAACACCATCATTAATATGGAACTGTCGTCGGCTTCTTCTTGGTTGCTTGAGAGCTCTGCGATCTGTGTTTCAGTGCCAGCTAACAGTTTCTTGCATTCACCCCCATATACTCCTCCAAAGAAGATTTCCTTGTCCGACCCGACATTCTGCAGCATCCACTTGAAGACATACTCCTGCAACCGAACTTTGTTCAACATTGAGCTCCAGAACATATCAAGATCGACAGGGAGTTTCTGATTGTCAGACCGAATGGTGATTGTGATTTGTTCTGAGGAACTTCTCTGTGCCCGTTCCATTTGCTTGATTGATGATTTTTGATAAACATCTCAAATAATGTCTATTCTTGTGGACACGGAGCCTGTAGCAAGAATCCTGTTGGAAAGACTCTCAGCCAATTCCCCGAATGTGTGAAGGCCCATCTTTGTCATCGGTAGTTTACGCACAAGTGCCACTATTGTCATCTGAGCGTCACTCTTTACATTCCTCGTCTCCTGTGGAAGGTGACTGACAAGTTCCTTGGCTAAGGAGGCTTTATCGGGCTTCTTCAATTTGATGCCATCTTTACATTCAGTGGTGAGGAACTGGGATGTGCTGGTCAATTCATACTTCAGGAGTTCTACCATGCTGTACCCTCTTTCTCTAGCATAGTCAATGTACCTATTCGTTTCCGCTGCATCCTTTTTCGCCATCGATTTCTTCGCTGTGGACGGAGTAGAAGTACGTTTCACGAAAACAGTCTTGCGGTTGGTAGGGATTGTATCATGTAGGTGCTTCTCCTTATCCTGAAATCTGGTCTCAACAAACTCTTCATAACTCTTCTCACCAATTTCCAGGCATTCAAGTAATCCGTTGACAACCTTCTGGGGAATGTCAGCTCCTGTAGAGATGTTCTGAAGTCTGATTCCAGCGTCGAATGGATTTTATGTAATCCAGAAGCGTCTTTGCACGAACATGGCCAATCTTCGTAGAACTTGGATTGAACTCATGGTGTAGGCTAAGCTCACTGTCATCTTTGTCTCCCAAGTTGCACCATTCCAGCAGCTATGCCACATGAAGATCTTTCTCATGCTTTAGGAGATTCCATAAGGCTACTGCTTCTTTCTGTCTCGTCATCCCAATGATACCTCCAGCAACCTTGGCAGGTTTATTGTAACACTTCTCGAGTGCCATGTCAAATCCTACTGCACTGCCTTGTCGGGGTCCAGGCAATCTTCAAGGAACAGCGTACCCCATCTGCTATAGTTTGTCCGGCCAAACCCGAAGAACAAAGGCATGCACCTCCGCACAGCTGAAACGAAAAGATGCCAATCGCCTTGCCGAATAGAGTGTGTACGATCTCTCAGGATAGGATACAGCTCATCCAGAAACAAGCTCCAGTACCTCACATTCTCATTACAGGCTGTTTCTTTCCATTCTGTGAAAGACTTCTTCAAGTCTGCATGTAAGATCTTGCTTTCTTCCCAAATCTCTCTGAACTCTGTATGGTCAGCATCTAAAGCCTGCTGCATCTTAGTTTCCATGGTCTCTATTTGCTGGTTTAATTCACAACTAGTACTGTCCTGGTCAGGTTGAAACTTCTCAAACATAAGAACTGTCATCACCTATGCTACAAGACTCATTCCCTCCTTGCATTTGCAATAGTGACCTCCAGTCATGACACTATTCTCTACAACGAGCTTGCCTAAAAGGCTTCAGTCTCAATCAAAGCCAGATCAATACCGATACAGCCTAAAAACTTCCCAAGGCAAGCGATGACAATCTTCTCCATGTGAAATGGTCCCATTCCAAGGAATATGTTACCAAACTGATCTGGCTTCAACAGCTGGATTTCCTTGGCGATTGCATACACCCCTTCATCAGACCACAATGCCCCTGACACGGCATTCTTCTGCTTCAAGACATTCTGAAAGTTTATCATGGATGTAAATATTGTGTCCATTTCGGTTGCGACATATGGAAGGATGGGTACAAATGACGTCTTTGTAACATCAAACTTCAGTGGATCCTGGAATGCATTCATCCAGAAACAAGCTCCAGTACCTCACATTCTCACTACAGGACGTTTCTTTCCATTCCGTGAAAGACTTCGCATTGTCTCTATGATGTTACCCTGCAGGAGAGAGCTAGAAAAAACCATTTGTGATTTCTTGTTGTCATCAGGATAAGTGAAGCAGATTGTGTCACAGAAGCACTTGATCAGAAGAACCTTGGTCCGTCTGTTATCTATTTGCTGATCTGTCTCCAAGTTAGCATTGACGAGATTACGAATGTGGGAAACACTGTAGCTGCTAGTTTTGAAATCGAGACTATCAAACACACGTTTGCAGTTTAAGTCAATTGTGGCTGCCAGGTTTGTCGCTCGATAATTTCAAACAATGTATCAACTTGTCTTTTAAACTTTTGCACGTACTGTAGCAAGCAGTTCGCATGATAGAAGATATCTGCAGCAAACACATCACCAGCTGTATCAAGAAAAGCACATCTGGTCTTAACTTCATCCTTATAAAAGTTTAAAGCATCTACGAACTACGAACAATGCTGCTCGGTCGGACTCCGATATGCGATACAACACCCGGTTCCTATTACCACTACTCTCTTGCTCTGTCACAGATTACACACTTCCTTTCTACGTCTTTGCTATCGGAACTCTTTCGTCTTTTGGGGGCCTTATATCTGTCACTGCTTTCTCCCTCTTCAACCTCCATAGGTGCTGGCTCACTATTGGTTTTCACTGATCTCTTCGACTTCAGAATGTAAGTGGAATAACAGGCTTTTGGCTTTTGAATGTGTTGCTGCACATGTTTATTCTTGAGATGACGAAAGAATCATCCAATTGTTGTGCTACCATCCGGATTTTGGCACGACCATCATCAGTTCCTGAAAAAAGTTTCAGCATGAGTAAAATCTATATGGCCAACTGCTGATCTTGTAGCACTTCATGTCATACATACAATTCACATAAAACTTGTAAACTGAACCCAAAATGGAGATTATGGTAAAATTTACCTGTTAACGTTTTCCCTGATGCAGTGTTGCATATAACGCATCCAGTCCCATCATAAACTGCTTCGGCTGCTGGCCTTGAGAACACTAAAGTTTCCTGTAAAAAATATTTTTTATTAATTAATGATATGGAACAAATATTGTTTCAGATGCATTTAATGTGCATAATGCAACTATTATTTAAAAACTTACCATGTTTTAGTCACAGCAAGCAGGTATCGAAAGTAGAATTACTTGCCATCAGAGAACACTTTAACGCTAAACAGAAACAACAATTAGGGTCTCTTTTTAAGATAGAAAACTTCTAGATTAGACTCTAGTCTAGACTCTAGACTAAATTCGAGTCTAGACTCTAATCTAGACTCTAGTCTTGACTCTGGTCTAGACTCTGGTCTAGTCTAGACTCTTCAGGAATCAAGTAATTGAACAATAGGAACAGGAACAATTACGAATAATATTGTAGTGCGTAACATGCTGAAATCGGTTTTTGGCAATTATCTCAAAAACCATTGACTTTTGGATATGAAAATGTATTGTGACCCCATAATGTGGCCATTGCGCAAAGTTTGAGTGGTCGGGCAACCTCCTAGGTCCAACGGTTCTGTAGATACAGTCACGGCGTTAAGGGGGCGTGGCCCAAAAAGGGGTGTGGCCATTTCAGCTATTTCGCCGTCGGTGGCAAATGTGTTACCAACCAAATATTGTTCCTAGACCTTCAATTAGTGGATTCCTGAAGAGTTTAGGTCTGTACAATAATAAAGTGCATACTCAACAACCATGAGCTACTCTAATATTGGGACTTTAAACCGAGGTCGGAGTTTTACATCGTGTACGTAAAAGAACCAGAGGAGAATCTGGAATGGGTCTCTGTCTGTATCATTGCACTATCCTCCAAAAATCTAAAATGACTAATCTCTTCAGTAGGAATCGCTCATATGGGCAACCGACGATAAATAAACGTAAAACACACTTTAACACACACATTTATTCTTCAAATGATGATGTATTAAGCAACAAGAGTCACGTGTGATGTAATTAGTTATAAGATGTCTTGATTAGTTGGAGATATGTCTTGTACCCAAGCTTCCATTAAAATACACGGAACAGTAAGTTTGGTACTTCTAGTTGGAGATATGTCTTGTACCCAAACTTCCATTAAAATACACTGAACTGTAAGTTTGGTACTTCTAGTTGGAGATATGTCTTGTACCCAAACTTCCATTAAAATACACGGAACAGTAAGTTTGGTACTTCTAGTTGGAGATATGTCTTTTACCGAAGCTTCCATTAAAATACAATGAACAGTAAGTTTGGTACTTCTAGTTGGAGATATGTCTTGTACCTAAGCTTCCATTAACATACAATGAACAGTAAGTTTGGTACTTCTAGTTGGAGATATGTCTTGTACCCAAGCTTCCATTAAAATACACTGAACAGTAAGTTTGGTACTTCTAGTTGGAGATATGTCTTGTACCCAAGCTTCCATTAAAATACACTGCACAGTAAGTTTGGTACTTTTAGTTGGAGATATGTCTTGTACCCAAGCTTCCATTAAAATACACTGAACAGTAAGTTTGGTACTTCTAGTTGATTTATATGTCCCATTTATACGGGGGTACATGGTACATGCGCGTCGGATGAATCGAAGCCATGCGCCTTTGTGATCAAGAAACAAGTTTACAATTAATGCGAGGCTTTGTGTTTTGCGTTTCGTCATATTGTTATTCTGTGACTTTCAAGAATGTAAATTGCGCTTCACACAGAGACATCCACTTGATTTCTATACATTTCTGATAAATGCGGATTTAATTGCCTATACAGACAGTACATAACACAGAATACACAGTGCCTAATCATATATAATAATTTGACAATAATGGATTTGCGTGATTTTTCACATATGTCCTTAATGGTTAGAAAATTGATATATTTTCTTCGTCTTATTGTCCATTCAGGTTATATTATGCATGTTTGAATCAATTTGAGGGACCATTACTAGTCAATAAAGAACTCATTACTTTCGTTAAATGGCTCAGTCGTAGTGAGGTTGTGCCATTAACGGGTTCACTCTAACGACGATACTTTGATCTCTGATGTCTGATGGCAATTGTTGAAATGGACACACGTTCGGAAATATATCATCACCTAATATGTTCAACTGAATGAAAACACATATCAAATATTAATCTGGTAAAAAGCAGCCCTTTTGTTACCTGCGAGGTACAGTGTGAAATGGGTAACCGATTTGTGAAAGTATATTCAAACGGAATGGTTATAAAATGGTAATTTCAGTTGTTGGTCCACTTATTACAGGCGTTTGCTCTTTGACTGTTCTTTGACTTGTCCATTTGTCTGTTAATATCTTTGTGCATAGAAAATAATGAAATTGTTAATGTCTATCATTTTGTGTGTTAATTTATGTGTTTATTTGGGGCCGTTAGATTCATCTGCTAAGTGAAACTTTAACTGAGTAAATCTCTGCGCTAGATCGGTAAATATCCACACATAAATTATGGTTGACGTTCGTCGTATTATTTTGATTATGGAACTTGAAGTAAGGTATAAGGACATACATGTGTGTATGGCATACTATGTTATTGTATATATGTTGAGGGCCTTATTTGTATTAGCCATGCAGTATGTAAGATCCCTCGTAAATCAAAGTCTTTATTATTATTATGTATATATATAAACCTGTCTTCACAAAATGTACAACTATATGCACCACATGTACAACTATATGCACCAAATGTACAACAACTAGATGCACCAAATGTACAACAACTAGATGCACCAAATGTACAACAACTATATGCACCACATGTACAACTAGATGCACCAAATGTACAACAACTAGATGCACCAAATGTACAACAACTATATGCACCACATGTACAACTAGATGCACCAAATGTACAACAACTAGATGCACCAAATGTACAACAACTAGATTCACCAAATGCACAACTATATGCACCAAATGCACAACTATATGCACCAAATGCACAACTATATGCACCAAATGCACAACTATATGCACCAAATGCACACATTTATGCACCAAATGCACAACTATATTCACCAAATGCACAACTATATGCACCAAATGCACAACTATATGCACCAAATACACAACCATACGCACCAAATGCACAACTATATGCACCAAATGCACAACTATATGCACCAAATGCACAACTATATGCACCAAATGCACAACTACATGTACAACTATATGCACCAAATGTACAACTATATGCACCAAATGCACAACTATATGCACCAAATGCACAACTATATGCACCAAATACACAACCATACGCACCAAATGCACAACTATATGCACCAAATGCACAACTATATGCACCAAATATAAAACTATATGCACCAACTGTACAACTATATGCACCAAATGCACAACTATATTCACCAAATGCACAACTATATGCACCAAATGCACAACTATATGCACCAAATGCACAACTATATGCACCAAATGCACAAATATACGCACCAAATGCACAACTATATGCACCAAATGCACAACTATATGCACCAAATGCACAAATTTATGCACCAAATGCACAACTATATGCACCAAATGCACAACTATATGCACCAAATGCACAACTATATTCACCAAATGCACAACTATATGCACCAAATGCACAACTATACGCACCAAATGCACAACTACATGTACAACTAGATGCACCAAATGTACAACAACTAGATGCACCAAATGTACAACAACTAGATTCACCAAATGCACAACTATATGCACCAAATGCACAACTATATGCACCAAATGCACAAATATACGCACCAAATGCACAACTATATGCACCAAATGCACAACTATATGCACCAAATGCACAACTATATGCACCAAATGCACAAATATACGCACCAAATGCACAACTATATGCACCAAATGCACAACTATATGCACCAAATGCACAAATTTATGCACCAAATGCACAACTATATGCACCAAATGCACAACTATATGCACCAAATGCACAACTATATTCACCAAATGCACAACTATATGCACCAAATGCACAACTATACGCACCAAATGCACAACTACATGTACAACTAGATGCACCAAATGTACAACAACTAGATGCACCAAATGTACAACAACTAGATTCACCAAATGCACAACTATATGCACCAAATGCACAACTATATGCACCAAATGCACAACTATATGCACCAAATGCACAACTATATGCACCAAATGCACACATTTATGCACCAAATGCACAACTATATTCACCAAATGCACAACTATATGCACCAAATGCACAACTATATGCACCAAATACACAACCATACGCACCAAATGCACAACTATATGCACCAAATGCACAACTATATGCACCAAATGCACAACTATATGCACCAAATGCACAACTATATGCACCAAATGCACAACTATATGCACCAAATGCACAACTACATGTACAACTATATGCACCAAATGTCATAGCACCAAATGCACAACTATATGCACCAAATGCACAACTATATGCACCAAATCACAACATAGCACCAAATGCACAACTATATGCACCAAATGCACAACTATATGCACCAAATGCACAACTAATGTCAACTATGCACCAAATGCACAACTATATGCACCAAATGCACAACTATATGCACCAAATGCACAACTATATGCACCAAATACACAACCATACGCACCAAATGCACAACTATATGCACCAAATGCACAACTATATGCACCAAATGCACAACTATATGCACCAAATGCACAACTATATGCACCAAATGCACAACTATATGCACCAAATGCACAACTACATGTACAACTATATGCACCAAATGTACAACTATATGCACCAAATGCACAACTATATGCACCAAATGCACAACTATATGCACCAAATACACAACCATACGCACCAAATGCACAACTATATGCACCAAATGCACAACTATATGCACCAAATATAAAACTATATGCACCAACTGTACAACTATATGCACCAAATGCACAACTATATTCACCAAATGCACAACTATATGCACCAAATGCACAACTATATGCACCAAATGCACAACTATATGCACCAAATGCACAAATATACGCACCAAATGCACAACTATATGCACCAAATGCACAACTATATGCACCAAATGCACAAATTTATGCACCAAATGCACAACTATATGCACCAAATGCACAACTATATGCACCAAATGCACAACTATATTCACCAAATGCACAACTATATGCACCAAATGCACAACTATACGCACCAAATGCACAACAATATGTACAACTATATGCACCAAATGTACAACTATATGCACCAAATGCACAACTATATGCACCAAATGCTCAACTATATGCACCAAATGCACAACTATATGCACCAAATGCACAACTATATGCACCAAATGCACACATTTATGCACCAAATGCATTAACAAATACACTCAACAACACACCAAACCTGCTGTCTCACAGTATTTGGAGCAAACTAATAACCAAATAATATCAATATTTATATATTATTATTGGTTATATTTGATCACAGATTGTTGTGCATGATTTGCTGTATAATCATTTCGGATAAAATGAATTAAATGACAATAAGAAAATATTTATATTGTATGATTATTAATTGGCTCCTATTAATTAATATATAAAATACCAGGTGACCGATTAGAAATGTTGTTGAGTATAGTGACATTGTATGTAGTACTGATTTCATGCCTGATTGCATAGGTATATGTGAACAAGAAAGCTGTCTTGGATGCACGATCTAACTAGAACATTGATGATATTTGGGAAATAGTCTGCAAACACGAGAATATTTAGCAGCACATCACCATACCAGGATTTCTTTAACTGTATACAATGCATATAATTATTCTTGTTTGTGAAACCAGCACACTCGCACATGTCCGAAGTGCAATGATATAATTGCTAAGAAGCACATATGAGAATAGTTAAATGTGCGTGTTCCTCATTTGCATTCAGAGTAAACTGATCTTGTATTTGTTGTTTGTCATTACATTCAGCGTAAACTGTTCCAGTATTTATAGTTCGGTATTACATTCAGCGTAAACTGTTCTTGTATTTGTAGTTCGGTATTACATTCAGCGTAAACTGTTACGATATTTGTAGTTCGGTATTACATTCAGCGTAAACTGTTCCGGTATTTGTAGTTCGTTATTACATTCAACGTAAACTGTTCTTGTAGTTGTAGTTCGGTATTACATTCAGCGTAAACTGTTACGGTATTTGTAGTTCGGTATTACATTCAGCGTAGACTGTTCCGGTATTTGTAGTTCGGTATTACATACAGTGTAAACTGTTCTTGTATTTGTAGTTCAGCATTACATTCAGCGTAAACTGTTCCAGTATTTGTAGTTCGGTATTACATTCAGAGTAAACTGTTCCAGTATTTATAGTTCGGCATTACAATCAGCGTAAACTGTTCCGGTATTTGTAGTTCGGTATTACATTCAGGGTAAACTGTTCTTGTATTTGTAGTTCGGTATTACATTCAGCGTAAACTGTTCCGGTATTTGTAGTTCGGTATTACATTCAGCGTAAACTGTTCTTGTATTTGTAGTTCGGCATTACATTCAGCGTAAACTGTTCCGGTATTTGTAGTTCGGTATTACATTCAACGTAAACTGTTCCAGTATTTGTAGTTCGGCATTACATTCAGCGTAAACTGTTCCGGTATTTGTAGTTCGGTATTACATTCAACGTAAACTGTTCCAGTATTTATAGTTCGGCATTACATTCAGCGTAAACTGTTCCGGTATTTGTAGTTCGGTATTACATTCAACGTAAACTGTTCTTGTATTTGTAGTTCGGCATTACATTCAGCGTAAACTGTTACGGTATTTGTAGTTCGGTATTACATTCAACGTAAACTGTTCTTGTATTTGTTGTTCGGCATTACATTCAACGTAAACTATTCCGGTATTTGTAGCATATTTAGCAGCACATCACCATACCAGGATTTCTTTAACTGTATACAATGCATATAATTATTCTTGTTTGTGAAACCAGCACACTCGCACATGTCCGAAGTGCAAAGGTATAATTGCTAAGAAGCACATATGAGAATAGTTAAATGTGCGTGTTCGTCATTTGCATTCAGCGTAAACTGATCTTGTATTTGTTGTTTGTCATTACATTCAGCGTAAACTGTTCCAGTATTTATAGTTCGGTATTACATTCAGCGTAAACTGTTCTTGTATTTGTAGTTCGGTATTACATTCAGCGTAAACTGTTCCAGTATTTGTAGTTCGATATTACATTCAGCGTAAACTGTTCCAGTATTTGTAGTTCGGCATTACATTCAGCGTAAACTGTTCCAGTATTTGTAGTTGGGTATTACATTCAGCGTAAACTGTTCTGGTATTTGTAGTTCGGTATTACATTCAGCGTAAACTGTTCTTGTATTTTGTAGTTCGGTATTACATTCAGCGTAAACTGTTACGGTATTTGTAGTTCGGTATTACATTCAGCGTAAACTGTTCCGGTATTTGTAGTTCGGTATTACATTCAACGTAAACTGTTCTTGTAGTTGTACTTCGGTATTACATTCAACGTAAACTGTTCTTGTATTTGTTGTTCGGCATTACATTCAGCGTAAACTGTTCTGGTATTTGTAGTTCGGTATTACATTCAGCGTAAACTGTTCTTGTATTTGTAGTTCGGTATTACATTCAGCGTAAACTGTTACGGTATTTGTAGTTCGGTATTACATTCAGCGTAAACTGTTACGGTATTTGTAGTTCGGTATTACATTCAGTGTAAACTGTTCCGGTATTTGTAGTTCATCATTACATTCAGCGTAAACTGTTCCAGTATTTACAGTTCGGTATAACATTCGGCATAAACTGTTCCGGTATTTATAGTTCGGCATTACATTTAACGTAAACTGTTACGGTATTTATAGTTCGGTATTACATTCGGCGTAAACTGTTACGGTATTTATTGTTTGGTATTACATTCGGCGTAAACTGTTACGGTATTTGTAGTTCGGTATTACATTCAGCGTAAACTGTTCTTGTATTTGTAGTTCGGCATTACATTCAGCGTAAACTGTTCCAGTATTTGTAGTTCGGTATTACATTCAGCGTAAACTGTTCCAGTATTTATAGTTCGGCATTACATTCAGGGTAAACTATTCCGGTATTTATAGTTCAGTATTACATTCAGCGTAAACTGTTCCGGTATTTGTAGTTCGGTATTACATTCAGCGTAAACTGTTCTTGTATTTGTAGTTCGGTATTACACTCAGCGTAAACTGTTCCGGTATTTGTAGTTCGGTATTACATTCAGCGTAAACTGTTATTGTATTTGTAGTTCGGCATTACATTCAGCGTAAACTGTTCCGGTATTTGTAGTTCGGTATTACATTCAATGTAAACTGTTCCAGTATTTATAGTTCGGCATTACATTCAGCGTAAACTGTTCCGGTATTTGTAGTTCGGTATTACATTCAACGTAAACTGTTCTTGTATTTGTAGTTCGGCATTACATTCAGCGTAAACTGTTACGGTATTTGTAGTTCGGTATTACATTCAACGTAAACTGTTCTTGTATTTGTTGTTCGGCATTACATTCAACGTAAACTATTCCGGTATTTGTAGAATATTTAGCAGCACATCACCATACCAGGATTTCTTTAACTGTATACAATGCATATAATTATTCTTGTTTGTGAAACCAGCACACTCGCACATGTCCGAAATGCAATGGTATAATTGCTAAGAAGCACATATGAGAATAGTTAAATGTGCTTGTTCGTCATTTGCATTCAGCGTACACTGATCTTGTATTTGTAGTTCGGTTTTACATTCAGCGTAAACTGTTCCAGTATTTGTAGTTCGGCATTACATTCAGCGTAAACTGTTCCAGTATTTGTAGTTCGGTATTACATTCAGTGTAAACTGTTCTGGTATTTGTAGTTCGGTATTACATTCAGCGTAAACTGTTCTTGTATTTGTAGTTCGGTATTACATTCAGTGTAAACTGATACGGTATTGTATTTCGGTATTACATTCAGCGTAAACTGTTACAGTATTTGTAGTTCGGTATTACATTCAGCGTAAACTGTTCCGGTATTTGTAGTTCGGTATTACATTCAACGTAAACTGTTCTTGTAGTTGTAGTTCGGCATTACATTCAGCGTAAACTGTTCCAGTATTTGTAGTTCGGTATTACATTCAGCGTAAACTGTTCCAGTATTTATAGTTCGGCATTACATTCAGCGTAAACTGTTCCGGTATTTATAGTTCGGTATTACATTCAGCGTAAATTGTTCCGGTATTTGTAGTTCGGTATTACATTCAGCGTAAACTGTTTTTGTATTTGTAGTTCGGTATTACATTCAGCGTAAACTGTTCCGGTATTTATAGTTCGGTATTACATTCAACGTAAACTGTTCTAGTATTTGTAGTTCGGTATTACATTCAGCGTAAACTGTTCCGGTATTTGTAGTTCGGTATTACATTCAATGTAAACTGTTCCAGTATTTATAGTTCGGCATTACATTCAGCGTAACCTGTTCCGGTATTTGTAGTTCGGTATTACATTCAACGTAAACTGTTCTTGTATTTGTAGTTCGGCATTACATTCAGCGTAAACTGTTACGGTATTTGTAGTTCGGTATTACATTCAACGTAAACTGTTCTTGTATTTGTTGTTCGGCATTACATTCAACGTAAACTATTCCGGTATTTGTAGCATATTTAGCAGCACATCACCATACCAGGATTTCTTTAACTGTATACAATGCATATAATTATTCTTGTTTGTGAAACCAGCACACTCGCACATGTCCGAAATGCAATGGTATAATTGCTAAGAAGCACATATGAGAAGTGTTAAATGTGCGTGTTCGTCATTTGCTTTCAGTGTACACTGATCTTGTATTTGTAGTTCGGTTTTACATTCAGCGTAAACTGTTCCAGTATTTGTAGTTCGGTATTACATTCAGCGTAAACTGTTCTGGTATTTGTAGTTCGGTATTACATTCAGTGTAAACTGTTCTGGTATTTGTAGTTCGGTATTACATTCAGCGTAAACTGTTCTTGTATTTGTAGTTCGGTATTACATTCAGTGTAAACTGATACGGTATTGTATTTCGGTATTACATTCAGCGTAAACTGTTACGGTATTTGTAGTTCGGTATTACATTCAGCGTAAACTGTTCCGGTATTTGTAGTTCGGTATTACATTCAACGTAAACTGTTCTTGTAGTTGTAGTTCGGCATTACATTCAGCGTAAACTGTTCCAGTATTTGTAGTTCGGCATTACATTCAGCGTAAACTGTTCCAGTATTTGTAGTTCGGTATTACATTCAGTGTAAACTGTTCTGGTATTTGTAGTTCGGTATTACATTCAGCGTAAACTGTTCTTGTATTTGTAGTTCGGTATTACATTCAGTGTAAACTGATACGGTACTGTATTTCGGTATTACATTCAGCGTAAACTGTTACGGTATTTGTAGTTCGGTATTACATTCAGCGTAAACTGTTCCGGTATTTGTAGTTCGGTATTACATTCAACGTAAACTGTTCTTGTAGTTGTAGTTCGGCATTACATTCAGCGTAAACTGTTCCAGTATTTGTAGTTCGGTATTACATTCAGCGTAAACTGTTCCAGTATTTATAGTTCGGCATTACATTCAGCGTAAACTGTTCCGGTATTTATAGTTCGGTATTACATTCAGCGTAAATTGTTCCGGTATTTGTAGTTCGGTATTACATTCAGCGTAAACTGTTTTTGTATTTGTAGTTCGGTATTACATTCAGCGTAAACTGTTCCGGTATTTATAGTTCGGTATTACATTCAGCGTAAACTGTTCTTGTATTTGTAGTTCGGTATTACATTCAGCGTAAACTGTTCCAGTATTTGTAGTTCGGCATTACATTCAGCGTAAACTGTTCCGGTATTTGTAGTTCGGTATTACATTCAACGTAAACTGTTCCAGTATTTGTAGTTCGGCATTACATTCAGCGTAAACTGTTCTGGTATTTGTAGTTCGGTATTACATTCAACGTAAACTGTTCTTGTATTTGTTGTTCGGCATTATATTCAACGTAAACTGTTCCGGTATTTGTAGTTCGGTATTACATTCAACGTAAAATGTTCTTGTATTTGTAGTTCGGTATTACATTCAGCGTAAACTGTTCTTGTATTTGTAGTTCGGTATTACATTCAGCGTAAACTGTTCCGGTATTTGTAGTTCGGTATTACATTCAGCGTAAACTGTTCTTGTATTTGTAGTTCGGCATTACATTCAGCGTAAACTGTTCCGGTATTTGTAGTTCGGTATTACATTCAACGTAAACTGTTCCAGTATTTGTAGTTCGGCATTACATTCAGCGTAAGCTGTTCCGGTATTTGTAGTTCGGTATTACATTCAACGTAAACTGTTCCAGTATTTATAGTTCGGCATTACATTCAGTGTAAACTGTTCCGGTATTTGTAGTTCGGTATTACATTCAACGTAAACTGTTCTTGTATTTGTAGTTCGGCATTACATTCAGCGTAAACTGTTACGGTATTTGTAGTTCGGTATTACATTCAACGTAAACTGTTCTTGTATTTGTAGTTCGGCATTACATTCAACGTAAACTATTCCGGTATTTGTAGCATATTTAGCAGCACATCACCATACTAGGATTTCTTTAACTGTATACAATGCATATAATTATTCTTGTTTGTGAAACCAGCACACTCGCACATGTCCGAAGTGCAATGGTATAATTGCTAAGAAGCACATATGAGAATAGTTAAATGTGCGTGTTCGTCATTTGCATTCAGCGTAAACTGATCTTGTATTTGTTGTTTGTCATTACATTCAGCGTAAACTGTTCTGGTATTTGTAGTTCGGTATTACATTCAGCGTAAACTGTTCTTGTATTTGTAGTTCGGTATTACATTCAGCGTAAACTGTTCCAGTATTTGTAGTTCGGTATTACATTCAGCGTAAACTGTTCCAGTATTTGTAGTTCGGCATTACATTCAGCGTAAACTGTTCCGGTATTTGTAGTTCGGTATTACATTCAACGTAAATTGTTCTTGTAGTTGTAGTTCGGTATTACATTCAGAGTAAACTGTTACGGTATTTGTAGTTCGGTATTACATTCAGCGTAAACTGTTCCGGTATTTGTAGTTCGGTATTACATTCAGTGTAAACTGTTCTTGTATTTGTAGTTCGGCATTAAATTCAGCGTAAACTATTCCAGTATTTGTAGTTCGGTATTACATTCAGCGTAAACTGTTCCAGTATTTATAGTTCGGCATTACATTCAGCGTAAACTGTTCCGGTATTTATAGTTCGGTATTACATTCAGCGTAAATTGTTCCGGTATTTGTAGTTCGGTATTACATTCAGCGTAAACTGTTTTTGTATTTGTAGTTCGGTATTACATTCAGCGTAAACTGTTCCGGTATTTATAGTTCGGTATTACATTCAGCGTAAACTGTTCTTGTATTTGTAGTTCGGTATTACATTCAGCGTAAACTGTTCCAGTATTTGTAGTTCGGTATTACATTCAGCGTAAACTGTTCCGGTATTTGTAGTTCGGTATTACATTCAACGTAAACTGTTCCAGTATTTGTAGTTCGGCATTACATTCAGCGTAAACTGTTCCGGTATTTGTAGTTCGGTATTACATTCAACGTAAACTGTTCCAGTATTTATAGTTCGGCATTACATTCAGCGTAAACGGTTCCGGTATTTGTAGTTCGGTATTACATTCAACGTAAACTGTTCTTGTATTTGTAGTTCGGCATTACATTCAGGGTAAACTGTTACGGTATTTGTAGTTCGGTATTACATTCAACGTAAACTGTTCTTGTATTTGTTGTTCGGCATTACATTCAACGTAAAATGTTCTTGTATTTGTAGTTCGGTATTACATTCAACGTAAACTGTTCCAGTATTTGTTGTTCGGTATTACATTCAACGTAAAATGTTCTTGTATTTGTAGTTCGGTATTTTATTCAGCGTAAACTGTTCCGGTATTTGTAGTTCGGTATTACATTCAACGTAAACTGTTCTTGTATTTGTTGTTTGGCATTACATTCAACTTAAAATGTTCTTGTATTTGTAGTTCGGTATTACATTCAACGTAAACTGTTCCGGTATTTGTTGTTCGGTATTACATTCAACGTAAACTGTTCCGGTATTTGTTGTTCGGTAATACATTCAACGTAAACTGTTCCAGTATTTGTAGTTCGGTATTACATTCAACGTAAAATGTTCTTGTATTTGTAGTTCGGTATTACATTCAGCGTAAACTGTTCCGGTATTTGTAGTTCGGTATTACATTCAGTGTAAACAGTTCTTGTATTTGTAGTTCGGTATTACATTCAGCGTAAACAATTCTTGTATTTGTAGTTCGGTATTACATTCAGCGTAAACTGTTCCAGTATTTATAGTTCGGCATTACATTCAGCGTAAACTGTTCCGGTATTTATAGTTCGGTATTACATTCAGCGTAAATTGTTCCGGTATTTGTAGTTCGGTATTACATTCAGCGTAAACTGTTTTTGTATTTGTAGTTCGGTATTACATTCAGCGTAAACTGTTCTTGTATTTGTAGTTCGGTATTACATTCAGCGTAAACTGTTCCAGTATTTGTAGTTCGGCATTACATTCAGCGTAAACTGTTACGGTATTTGTAGTTCGGTATTACATTCAACGTACACTGTTCCAGTATTTGTAGTTCGGCATTACATTCAGCGTAAACTGTTCCGGTATTTGTAGTTCGGTATTACATTCAACGTAAACTGTTCCAGTATTTGTAATTCGGCATTACATTCAGCGTAAACTGTTCCGGTATTTGTAGTTCGGTATTACATTCAACGTAAACTGTTCCAGTATTTATTGTTCGGCATTACATTCAGCGTAAACGGTTCCGGTATTTGTAGTTCGGTATTACATTCAACGTAAACTGTTCTTGTATTTGTAGTTCGGCATTACATTCAGCGTAAACTGTTACGGTATTTGTAGTTCGGTATTACATTCAACGTAAACTGTTCTTGTATTTGTTGTTCGGCATTACATTCAACGTAAACTATTCCGGTATTTGTAGCATATTTAGCAGCACATCACCATACCAGGATTTCTTTAACTGTATACAATGCATATAATTATTCTTGTTTGTGAAACCAGCACACTCGCACATATCCGAAGTGCAAAGGTATAATTGCTAAGAAGCACATATGAGAATAGTTAAATGTGCGTGTTCGTCATTTGCATTCAGCGTAAACTGATCTTGTATGTGTTGTTTGTCATTACATTCAGCGTAAACTGTTCCAGTATTTATAGTTCGGTATTACATTCAGCGTAAACTGTTCTTGTATTTGTAGTTCGGTATTACATTCAGCGTAAACTGTTCCGGTATTTGTAGTTCGGTATTACATTCAGCGTAAACTGTTCCAGTATTTGTAGTTCGGCATTACATTCAGCGTAAACTGTTCCGGTATTTGTAGTTCGGTATTACATTCAACGTAAACTGTTCCAGTATTTATAGTTCGGCATTACATTCAGCGTAAACTGTTCCGGTATTTGTAGTTCGGTATTACATTCAACGTAAACTGTTCTTGTATTTGTAGTTCGGCATTACATTCAGCGTAAACTGTTCCTGTATTTGTAGTTCGGTATTACATTCAGCGTAAACTGTTCTTGTATTTGTAGTTCGGCATTACATTCAACGTAAACTGTTCTTGTATTTGTTGTTTGTCATTACATTCAGCGTAAACTGTTCCAGTATTTATAGTTCGGTATTACATTCAGCGTAAACTGTTCTTGTATTTGTAGTTCGGTATTACATTCAGCGTAAACTGTTCCAGTATTTGTAGTTCGGTATTACATTCAGCGTAAACTGTTCCAGTATTTGTAGTTCGGCATTACATTCAGCGTAAACTGTTCCAGTATTTGTAGTTCGGTATTACAATCAGCGTAAACTGTTCCGGTATTTGTAGTTCGGTATTACATTCAGCGTAAACTGTTCCTGTATTTGTAGTTCGGTATTACATTCAACGTAAACTGTTACGGTATTTGTAGTTCGGTATTACATTCAGCGTAAACTGTTCCGGTATTTGTAGTTCGGTATTACATTCAGCGTAAACTGTTCTGGTATTTGTAGTTCGGTATTACATTCAGCGTAAACTGTTCTTGTATTTGTAGTTCGGTTTTATATTCAGCGTAAACTGTTACGGTATTTGTAGTTCGGTATTACATTCAGCGTAAACTGTTACGGTATTTGTAGTTCGGTATTACATTCAGCGTAAACTGTTCCAGTATTTACAGTTCGGTATTACATTCGGAGTAAACTGTTACGGTATTTGTAGTTCGGTATAACATTCGGCATAAACTGTTCCGGTATTTATAGTTCGGCATTACTTTTAACGTAAACTGTTACGGTATTTATAGTTCGGTATTACATTCGGCGTAAACTGTTACGGTATTTATTGTTCGGTATTACATTCGGCGTAAACTGTTACGGTATTTGTAGTTCGGTATTACATTCAGCGTAAACTGGTCTTGTATTTGTAGTTCGGCATTACATTCAGTGTAAACTGTTCCAGTATTTGTAGTTCGGTATTACATTCAGCGTAAACTGTTCCAGTATTTATAGTTCGGCATTACATTCAGGGTAAACTATTCCGGTATTTATAGTTCAGTATTACATTCAGCGTAAACTGTTCCGGTATTTGTAGTTCGGTATTACATTCAGCGTAAACTGTTCTTGTATTTGTAGTTCGGTATTACATTCAGCGTAAACTGTTCCGGTATTTGTAGTTCGGTATTACATTCAGCGTAAACTGTTCTTGTATTTGTAGTTCGGCATTACATTCAGCGTAAACTGTTACGGTATTTGTAGTTCGGTATTACATTCAACGTAAACTGTTCTTGTATTTGTTGTTCGGCATTACATTCAACGTAAACTATTCCGGTATTTGTAGCATATTTAGCAGCACATCACCATACCAGGATTTCTTTAACTGTATACAATGCATATAATTATTCTTGTTTGTGAAACCAGCACACTCGCACATATCCGAAGTGCAAAGGTATAATTGCTAAGAAGCACATATGAGAATAGTTAAATGTGCGTGTTCGTCATTTGCATTCAGCGTAAACTGATCTTGTATGTGTTGTTTGTCATTACATTCAGCGTAAACTGTTCCAGTATTTATAGTTCGGTATTACATTCAGCGTAAACTGTTCTTGTATTTGTAGTTCGGTATTACATTCAGCGTAAACTGTTCCAGTATTTGTAGTTCGGTATTACATTCAGCGTAAACTGTTCCAGTATTTGTAGTTCGGCATTACATTCAGCGTAAACTGTTCCGGTATTTGTAGTTCGGTATTACATTCAACGTAAACTGTTCCAGTATTTATAGTTCGGCATTACATTCAGCGTAAACGGTTCCGGTATTTGTAGTTCGGTATTACATTCAACGTAAATTGTTCTTGTATTTGTAGTTCGGCATTACATTCAGCGTAAACTGTTACGGTATTTGTAGTTCGGTATTACATTCAACGTAAACTGTTCTTGTATTTGTTGTTCGGCATTACATTCAACGTAAACTGATCTTGTATTTGTTGTTTGTCATTACATTCAGCGTAAACTTTTCCAGTATTTATAGTTCGGTATTACATTCAGCGTAAACTGTTCTTGTATTTGTAGTTCGGTATTACATTCAGCGTAAACTGTTCCAGTATTTGTAGTTCGGTATTACATTCAGCGTAAACTGTTCCAGTATTTGTAGTTCGGCATTACTTTCAGCGTAAACTGTTCCAGTATTTGTAGTTCGGTATTACAATCAGCGTAAACTGTTCTGGTATTTGTAGTTCGGTATTACATTCAGCGTAAACTGTTCTTGTATTTTGTAGTTCGGTATTACATTCAGCGTAAACTGTTACGGTATTTGTAGTTCGGTATTACATTCAGCGTAAACTGTTCCGGTATTTGTAGTTCGGTATTACATTCAACGTAAACTGTTCTTGTAGTTGTACTTCGGTATTACATTCAACGTAAACTGTTCTTGTATTTGTTGTTCGGCATTACATTCAGCGTAAACTGTTCTGGTATTTGTAGTTCGGTATTACATTCAGCGTAAACTGTTCTTGTATTTGTAGTTCGGTTTTATATTCAGCGTAAACTGTTACGGTATTTGTAGTTCGGTATTACATTCAGCGTAAACTGTTACGGTATTTGTAGTTCGGTATTACATTCAGCGTAAACTGTTCCAGTATTTACAGTTCGGTATTACATTCGGAGTAAACTGTTACGGTATTTGTAGTTCGGTATAACATTCGGCATAAACTGTTCCGGTATTTATAGTTCGGCATTACATTTAACGTAAACTGTTACGGTATTTATAGTTCGGTATTACATTCGGCGTAAACTGTTACGGTATTTATTGTTCGGTATTACATTCGGCGTAAACTGTTACGGTATTTGTAGTTCGGTATTACATTCAGCGTAAACTGGTCTTGTATTTGTAGTTCGGCATTACATTCAGTGTAAACTGTTCCAGTATTTGTAGTTCGGTATTACATTCAGCGTAAACTGTTCCAGTATTTATAGATCGGCATTACATTCAGGGTAAATTATTCCGGTATTTATAGTTCAGTATTACATTCAGCGTAAACTGTTCCGGTATTTGTAGTTCGGTATTACATTCAGCGTAAACTGTTCTTGTATTTGTAGTTCGGTATTACATTCAGCGTAAACTGTTCCGGTATTTGTAGTTCGGTATTACATTCAGCGTAAACTGTTCTTGTATTTGTAGTTCGGCATTACATTCAGCGTAAACTGTTCCGGTATTTGTAGTTCGGTATTACATTCAACGTAAACTGTTCCAGTATTTGTAGTTCGGTATTACATTCAGCGTAAACTGTTCCGGTATTTGTAGTTCGGTATTACATTCAATGTAAACTGTTCCAGTATTTATAGTTCGGCATTACATTCAGCGTAAGCTGTTCCGGTATTTGTAGTTCGGTATTACATTCAACGTAAACTGTTCTTGTATTTGTAGTTCGGCATTACATTCAGCGTAAACTGTTACGGTATTTGTAGTTCGGTATTACATTCAACGTAAACTGTTCCGGTATTTGTTGTTCGGTATTACATTCAACGTAAAATGTTCTTGTATTTGTAGTTCGGTATTTCATTCAGCGTAAACTGTTCCGGTATTTGTAGTTTGGTATTACATTCAACGTAATCTGTTCTTGTATTTGTTGTTCGGCATTACATTCAACGTAAAATGTTCTTGTATTTGTAGTTCGGTATTACATTCAACGTAAACTGTTCCGGTATTTGTTGTTCGGTATTACATTCAACGTAAACTGTTCCGGTATTTGTTGTTCGGTAATACATTCAACGTAAACTGTTCCAGTATTTGTAGTTCGGTATTACATTCAACGTAAAATGTTCTTGTATTTGTAGTTCGGTATTACATTCAGCGTAAACTGTTCCGGTATTTGTAGTTCGGTATTACATTCAGCGTAAACAGTTCTTGTATTTGTAGTTCGGTATTACATTCAGCGTAAACAGTTCTTGTATTTGTAGTTCGGTATTACATTCAGCTTAAACTGTTACGGTATTTGTAGTTCAGTATTGCATTCAGCGTAAACTGTTCTTGTATTTGTAGTTCGGCATTACATTCAGCGTAAACTGTTCCAGTATTTGTAGTTCGGTATTTCATTCAGGGTAAACTGTTCCAGTATTTATAGTTCGGCATTACATTCAGGGTAAACTATTCCGGTATTTATAGTTCAGTATTACATTCAGCGTAAACTGTTCCGGTATTTGTAGTTCGGTATTACATTCAGCGTAAACTGTTCTTGTATTTGTAGTTCGGTATTACATTCAGCGTAAACTGTTCCAGTATTTGTAATTCGGCATTACATTCAGCGTAAACTGTTCCGGTATTTGTAGTTCGGTATTACATTCAACGTAAACTGTTCCAGTATTTGTAGTTCGGCATTACATTCAGCGTAAACTGTTCCGGTATTTGTAGTTCAGTATTACATTCAACGTAAACTGTTCCAGTATTTATAGTTCGGCATTACATTCAGCGTAAACTGTTCCGGTATTTGTAGTTCGGTATTACATTCAACGTAAACTGTTCTTGTATTTGTAGTTCGGCATTACATTCAGGGTAAACTGTTACGGTATTTGTAGTTCGGTATTACATTCAACGTAAACTGTTCTTGTATTTGTTGTTCGGCATTACATTCAACGTAAACTGTTCCGGTATTTGTAGTTCGGTATTACATTCAACGTAAAATGTTCTTGTATTTGTAGTTCGGTATTACATTCAGCGTAAACTGTTCCGGTATTTGTAGTTCGGTATTACATTCAACGTAAACTGTTCTTGTATTTGTTGTTCGGCATTACATTCAACGTAAAATGTTCTTGTATTTGTAGTTCGGTATTACATTCAACGTAAACTGTTCCGGTATTTGTTGTTCGGTATTACATTCAACGTAAACTGTTCCGGTATTTGTTGTTCGGTAATACATTCAACGTAAACTGTTCCAGTATTTGTAGTTCGGTATTACATTCAACGTAAAATGTTCTTGTATTTGTAGTTCGGTATTACATTCAGCGTAAACTGTTCCGGTATTTGTAGTTCGGTATTACATTCAGCGTAAAATGTTCTTGTATTTGTAGTTCGGTATTACATTCAGCGTAAACAGTTCTTGTATTTGTAGTTCGGTATTACATTCAGCGTAAACTGTTACGGTATTTGTAGTTCGGTATTGCATTCAGCGTAAACTGTTACATTATTTGTAGTTCGGTATTACATTCAGCGTAAACTGTTCTGGTGTTTGTAGTTTAGCATTACATTCAGCGTAAACTGTTCCGGTATTTATAGTTCATCATTACATTTCAGCGTAAACTGTTCCGGTATTTGTAGTTCGGTATTACATTCAACGTAAAATGTTCTTGTATTTGTAATTCGGTATTACATTCAGCGTAAACTGTTCCGGTATTTGTAGTTCGGTATTACATTCAACGTAAACTGTTCTTGTATTTGTTGTTCGGCATTACATTCAACGTAACATGTTCTTGTATTTGTAGTTCGGTATTACATTCAACGTAAACTGTTCCGGTATTTGTTGTTCGGTATTACATTCAACGTAAACTGTTCCGGTATTTGTTGTTCGGTAATACATTCAACGTAAACTGTTCCAGTATTTGTAGTTCAGTATTACATTCAACGTAAAATGTTCTTGTATTTGTAGTTCGGTATTACATTCAGCGTAAACTGTTCCGGTATTTGTAGTTCGGTATTACATTCAGTGTAAAATGTTCTTGTATTTGTAGTTCGGTATTACATTCAGCGTAAACAGTTCTTGTATTTGTAGTTCGGTATTACATTCAGCGTAAACTGTTACGGTATTTGTAGTTCGGTATTGCATTCAGCGTAAACTGTTCTTGTATTTGTAGTTCGGCATTGCATTCAGCGTAAACTGTTACGGTATTTGTAGTTCGGTATTACATTCAGCGTAAACTGTTACGGTGTTTGTAGTTTAGCATTACATTCAGTGTAAACTGTTCCGGTATTTAGAGTTCATCATTACATTTCAGCGTAAACTGTTCCGGTATTTGTAGTTCATCATTACATTCAGCGTAAACTGTTCCAGTATTTATAGTTCGGTATTACCTTCGGAGTAAACTGTTACGGTATTTGTAGTTCGGTATTACATTCGGCATAAACTGTTCCGGTACTTATAGTTCGGCATTACATTTAACGTAAACTGTTACGGTATTTATAGTTCGGTATTACATTCGGCGTAAACTGTTACGGTATTTATTGTTCGGTATTATATTCGGCGTAAACTGTTACGGTATTTGTAGTTCGGCATTACATTCAGCGTAAACTGTTCTTGTATTTGTAGTTCGGCATTACATTCAGCCTAAACTGTTCCGGTATTTGTAGTTCGGCATTACATTCAGCCTAAACTGTTCTTGTATTTATAGTTCGGCATTACATTCAGTGTAAGCTGTTCCAGTATTTGTAGTTCGGCATTACATTCAACGTAAACTGTTCTTGTATTTATAGTTCGGCACTACATTCAGTGTAAACTGTTCCAGTATTTGTAGTTCGGCATTACATTCAGCGTAAACTGTTCCAGTAGTTGTAGTTCGGTATTACATTCAACGTAAACTGTTCCAGTATTTGTAGTTCGGTATTACATTCAACGTAAACTGTTCCAGTATTTGTAGTTCGGTATTACATTCAATGTAAACTGTTCTTGTATTTGTAATTCGGCATTACATTCAACGTAAACTGTTAGGGTATTTGTAGTTCGGTATTACATTCAACGTAAACTGTTCCAGTATTTGTAGTTCGGTATTACATTCAACGTAAACTGTTCCTGTAGTTGTAGTTCGGTATTACATTCAACGTAAACTGTTCTTGTATTTGTAGTTCGGTATTACATTCAACGTAAACTGTTCCAGTATTTGTAGTTCGGCATTACATTCAACGTAAACTGTTACGGTATTTGTAGTTTGTCATTACATTCAACGTAAACTGTTATTGTATTTGTAGTTCGGTATTACATTCAACGTAAACTGTTCCAGTATTTGTAGTTCGGCATTACATTCAACGTAAACTGTTACGGTATTTGTAATTCGGTATTACATTCAACGTAAACTGTTCTTGTATTTGTAGTTCGGTATTACATTCAACGTAAACTGTTACGGTATGTGTAGTTCGGTATTACATTCAACGTAAACTGTTACGGTATTTGTAGTTCGGCATTACATTCAACGTAAACTGTTACGGTATTTGTAGTTCGGTATTACATTCAACCTAAACAGTTACGGTATTTGTAGTTCGGTATTACATTCAACGTAAACCGTTACGATATTTGTAGTTCGGCATTACATTCAGTGTAAACTGTTCGTTATTATTAAACTGCTCCTACATTTGTTCATGCACTGTATTGCATTTATACACTGTAGGCCTAATGCATTGCAGAATCCTACGTCGTTCAATAATAGTGTCTTCTTTCATTTCAGAGAAATTCAGACTGTTTAGTTTAATTTCAACTGTTCAAATATTTACAGTTTAAAAGAAGCAAATCAGAAACAATTATAAACAAATAAATTATGTGTGTCTGTTGGATAAACAATCGTAGATTAATAACTAACGCCTTGATATCGATAAAGTGGCAATCTACAGATGTCCTAAATGAACATACGTCATGTGGAATGGAAACGCCGGTGTACGTTTTCAATTCCAGTGTTTATTCAACTAATATGTCCATAATTTGTATTAACTCCTCATAGACAAAATGATAACATTTGTATTAATAATTTGTAATATGATAAGCTATATGGAAGAACGGTGTTCACTTGATAGAGCTCTGTGGTATAGTTAATCAATCTCCCGATATCACGCATCCTCTAGGTCTGTTTGATTCATTTGTCTATTATTTTATACAAATGGTCCATTAACCTAGCCAGCAAACAGCATAGAGCCAGATCAGACGGCAGAGAACGTGTCATCTGATCAGGCTCTATGCCGTTTGCTATTCGGATAGTGGAGCTAAATACTTGGCTGAATAGCAAACAACATAGATCCTGATATGGTAAGTACAGTGACAAGCCTCCTTACGTCAGCATCAATTTATGTATCTTTACGTCAGCATCAATTTATGTATCTTTACGTCAGCATCAATTTATGTATCTTTACGTCAGCATCAATTTGTGTATCTTTACGTCAGCATCAATTTATGCATCTTTACGTCAGCATCAATTTATGTATCTTTACGTCAGCATCAATTTATGTATCTTTACGTCAGCATCAATTTATGTAATATCTGACTGAATGTTACAAACCTTTCGTACACCGCCATTAATGCTATGCACTATACATAATGCTTTTTGCTAGTACCCCCAACTACAAGCCACGCTGTTTCTACAGTATACACAATGCAACATTGCCAGTACCTTCGGCTGATATGTAAACTATTTTACATTGTGGCTATGTTTGAGGATTATATTCCCGATAAATGGATAACAGAGAGCATGATTTCGATTAATAAATGTTCAAATTCACATCAAAGTAATAAGTACGTTATTATGTGGCTAGTTTCAAATCAACCTAGGTATCGAGCAGCGGCAGCTTGATATCAGCCTTCGACCTTCGTTCTCAGGCTGATATAAAGTTACCTCAGGTCGATACATATGCTGCTATGAAACTAGCAACGTAATAACCCCTAAGTACACGTAATGGTTATAATAATGAATACACTAATCTGATTTCCTTCGGTAGAGGGCGTGTCTACCCATTTAATTAAAGGAGCGATCATTCTCTTCTCACTTCAGCAAGTTCAAGTGTTTAATAAATGAATTAGTTGTAATATGTTTCTCCGGCGCATGATTTGCTTAATGCAATGCATTTTTGTCCAAATATTTGCTTACGATACAGTGTATGCTATACATACAGCTTGCGCTAGTCTTCAATGGTGTATATACGTAAATAGGCAGAATGTAGTCCCAATAACTAATATGGTAATGTTTTTCTTTTTGGTACAAATGAATTTTCATGACAGGTAGTGTATAGTTTTTGTGTGTTTTTTGACACATTATGTGACTTGAGAAGACTTCAGACTAGTTGATGTGTAGAAAAGTTGTGATATTACTAATAAGCAGGCCATTGCAAACTGAAGGTTGGTATACTGTATTATTTGGCGGAGGAATACAGTATGTAAGCACAGTGACGTTATTCACAGGTGAGCACTGGCTATGCAAAACATTATATTTTGAATATTCTTGGTCTGTTTCAGGCTGATTTGAATACCTCTTCACAGTGGATGTGGTATCAGAAGAAATGAATAAATAAATTGGAAATATAAATGAACAAGACTGTATCTTTTTACTATGTATTTAACCATTTCCCTAATAGAAGCACCTCTTGACGGCATTACCAATAGGACATAAATTGACAATGTAGTAGTCAAACCAATGTTCATAATTAAGGCCAGAATCTCATGTAGTCCCAGTAATATCTATGGACGTGAAATAGATATGGCGACTACTTATACACTGCATGATAGCTAAATGGATGTCGTTTGTATGGAGATATAATAGTATATTAACCTAAATCTCTATGTAGTCCCAGTAATATATATGGAGGTGGAATAGATATGGCGACTACTTATCCACTGCATGATAGCTAAATGGCTGTCGTTTGTATGGAGAAATAATAGTATATTAACCTAAATCTCATGTAGTCCCAGTAATATCAATGGAGGTGGGATAGATATAGCGACTACTTATCCACTGCATGATAGCTAAATGGCTGTCGTTTGTATGGAGATATAATAGTATATTAACCTAAATCTCTATGTAGTCCCAGTAATATCTATGGAGGTGGGATAGATATAGCGACTACTTATCCACTGCATGATAGCTAAATGGCTGTCGTTTGTATGAAGATATAATAGTATATTAACCTAAATCGCTATGAAGGAAAGGGTTAATAGGTAATTTATTTGTTGTTTTACAGTCTTCAAATGTGGACAACAGTCTGTGCAAACACCCTTTATTATATGCGGTTTCAGAAATGACCAGAAGATGATTTCTTACAATATATTATAGACCTGTAGCAGTTTTCAAGTTAGTATTTTTGTAGCTTTGTGACGTCATTTATGAACTCTTAAAAAATAATTTAAAAAGTATGTTTTGCGCTTTTTGTATATTATGGACATGTTTGAATCTAAATAATATTTGCGCTATTAATAGTCGATTAAAACATGGTGTGTCGTTCTGAGCGCCGGAATTAACCACTTAGGCATACGACTCAGTGGATAATTCCTACACGCAAATACTCCAAACCAGTGCCCGAGGTTATGAAACTTTTCTCCAATCTCAAACTCGGTCTCAATCTTCTGATTGGTTCTGCTGAGTGCAAAACTCAGATTTAATCAATCAATTTCCTTGAGCTTGAGATCTGAGAAAAGCCCAGGTTTTATTCGCTAATAAATAACTGAAAGACAAATATTATTTCCTAAATCATTTTTGCAATTTGTTTTTCTTTCTATTTTTGCACCTTGTCCATAAGACCACATGTTAAATTTATTTTATTTAACATTTAGCAATGAATATGGTTACGAAGGGTTTACTAATCGGCCATGTTATACAACTTTGCAACAACTTCAAGTTTGTATGTTTGGTTTTGTGTTTTGTTGTGTCTTTTGACCTTCTCCTTGTTAGAAATAAAGAACTATTTTGCTTTAATTATAAGACACATATCAGATAAATATTACATGTATTTACACATAGATATAAATATAAATGGCTGTGGGAGCTCATTTGTATAAAATGTATGCTTTATGTTTGCACTGTTCGCTAACTGTATATAATATGTATGTATGTCCTCATGGGCTTGACAGCCTATTGGAATTTAATAAAATAAACTAAAAAAAAACTAAACTATGATGGATTTATATACCAGTAGTATTGTTACAATATGTAGTATCTATTTTCCCATAATTCACCTTTCTGTGTCGATGATCCGCACACTATTTTTGATCTATGCATAACCTTGAATCAGTCAAGTAAGTAAAATAAATGTGTTCCGTATTATCCGTCTATCTCGTCATTGCACATTAAAATACAACTAATTGTTCAACAGGAGACCATTTATGACAATATTGAAGACAGCGATCATATAACGCCATATATCAAAACCTGGGTGTGAGAGCGAAATTGAAGAGAGTACCCGGTTGTTGCCCACATAATAGGGATACAGGTGCGTATACAGTATATCATAATGTCATCTATATCGTGGTGCACCCGCTTCGATCTGCTTGATGGAATGCTAATCTGTAGATTGTCCCTAAACGTCAAATAAATGAACGCTTGTATACGGCAAATAAAAGCATGCTTGCGTTGTATAACAGTAAAATAGCACAGCGGTAGCAGTTCTATGCCCAGTTCCTTGATTGTGTCCGACACAACGTGGTTGCTATGTCTTGGCGCGTTATCATGGTGCAGGAGAATCCCAGACCTCCCAAGCTATTGGGCGCTTTTATTTTAATAACCGACAACAGCTCATATTTAATTACTATTGCATAATAGTTTCCAGTAACTGTACTTTTCGGAGGAACAAAGTGATTCAAAATTATACCTTGTATATCGCAAAATATAATGGCCATTACTTTACCGGCAGACTTGGAAATCAATGGTGAAGGTGAAGGCGATGAAGGATGCTTCCAAATTGAGCTCTGTTGTTTACTTTCCTGCTCAAAAAAAGTGAACCCATGTCACATCACATGTATCCACTCGATTGAGAAGGCATTGTCTTCGTCCTTGTACTACTGGCTGTATTCGCAGCACCTCTTGACCCTTACCCCCATTTGATCCGGAAGCAGCAAGCGCGGTACCCATCTTGTCGAAACACGGCACGATCCAAGCTTATTAGACATATCATCCTGGGCTTGTGCCATACGAAATACCAAATTGTCCCGCGACATTTTCAACAATTAAATCTTCAATCTTCAAGAACAAATTGATAGCAAATTTGACCTTTTGGATAGGGCTGTTGCTAATGTTTTCAAAACATGTAGCACAATCCATTTGCACATTGAAAAAAAAAAATATATATATTGTTGTTGTTGTTGTATATTATCAGGTTTTATGTATGTTATTAATGTGACAGTAATGTTATTGTGATTTGTAAATTGTATGCATCATTATTGGAAAAGTTAAAAAAAGAATAAAATATTATTAAATTAAATATATTCCTGGATTTCAGCCACATTCGTTTCATTTGTAACAGTCACATTGGCCTGCCAGTATGCTTATCATCTTCGGTTGTTTCTCTACCGTCCTTAAAGCAATGCATCCACTTTGAAATAACATCATTCGATACCTAGAGTCCCCCATAAACTGTATGTAATTCCTCCCAAATGTCGGAGAAAGATAAAATAGTAATATATAAAACTGTATCACAACACATTGCTCGATTACACTGTGTGACGCCATTTTACGACAAACGCTATTGATGTGACGTTAGCATATTGATATGACGTTATTAATTGTGACGTCATTAATGTCAACACAGAATGATTAATCGTTGAACATACACAATATCATTACACCCTGTGAAAGCGTTATGAAATAGTGAAATTAGTTCAAGAAAGTATTGATAGACCATTGTTGTTAATAATAATAATAATAATAATAAAGACTTTATTTAACGAGAGAACTCATTTGAACAATTAAGTCAATCTACCACGAGGCCCTCAACAAATTAAAACATGAAATAGCATAATGAAACATGTAAACAGTAACCAGTAATCTTTCATAAGAAATCAGATATAAGCGGCAAGAACTAATACTTATATTCATGTATACTTGTATATTATCAGTTTATTATGTTATTGTTGTTCTTTGCACCACCTGCTATAAAGCTTTGAAGTGTGGAACAGAATGTGCTGTTTTGATTTGATAAGGGAGGGAAGTCCACAAGTGTGACCCTGAATATAAGAAAGATTTTCTAAAAACCTCAATAGTTGGCTTAGGAGGGTAAAGTTGGAGATTGGCGGATGATCGCAAGTTTTGAGTTAGAACATCGGAAGTAAATGGTGATATTATTTTCATGGAATGCCCAATTTTGTCATACATTATACTAGGCCATTATTTAAGCTTTATTCTCTTCCAAAATCGTACATTAATATACTTTCTGACAATAAATAAACGCCAATAACCATCTAAAGATCTAACTATCTAAACCCCTGACCATTGGCCAAACTATGTGTTTTTGACAAATTACTTCACGACTATCGAGCCCGCATACATCCTAATACAGTATGCTTATGCCGTCATCTGTCTATCATCAAAATCAGATTTTCTTTAAAATATGATTGATACAAATAGCAGTCTATTTTTAATAAACGAGGTCTTTAGAAAGCTGATGCTATCGTCGAGTGGAATTCTACCGAAAATGCATGCGTTACGATATAATGAGTTAATGCCATTGATGCCTGAAACATGAGCTAATCGCTGCTGCCTTATCTGACAGACCTGTCCCTTATTTTGATAGATTAAGTTGCCGATTATGCAAATCAGGTACGTCCGTATTTAAAACGTTGACAAAATCCAGCGCCTTGTTATATTTACTTTGAAAGCTGCTTTGGACACCGGAGTGTCTGCCTCGAGTTTCAGCTTGAAATGGAACATTGGCTGTTTCATTTTCTTTACAAAAGTGTCCCATCTTTAGATATGTGTTTGCAGTGATGCTATATAGAGATGATGTAGATTAATCTATGATTAATTCATTTTTATCATTTATATTTCTGTATTAATTTAATTTCGCACATTTTGATAATTCAGCATTGTTCATGGGTGATTCAACACTATGGCATGTTGGATATGGCATCTGCTTAACAAATATGACATCTCTAGAATAAATTGTAGAAATTATAAATAAATGTGTATTTCAAATGGACGCCATCAATTTGATAGTTTCTGTCTATAAATGGAACAGCTGAATGTTTGACTGTTAAAGCTTCTGATTAATCAATCACGGGTAATGTGTGTAATATGCCCCCACCCTATCTCAACCAACTCGTTATCCCTCTTGCACGAGTACATTGACACAAGCCGAATCTAGTTGCTTCATTCCACGCCAGAGACGCATGGTTCGCTGCGTTGGTGCAATTGTGTTCCGCCAATATTCGCCAATGTTTGACAAAATATCTGTAACTTGAAGCGTGTCTGCTCAATGAAAAAGTATTGAATATGCTTTTAATATTTCACATTGAAGCATTTAATGTTATCAGTGAGGTATATATACAAGGCGTTTTAACAACAATAAGTAAGCTTAACCTCTTGCTCTTTTGTATCCATCTTTGTCGAATTATCGTTAGAATTAGAAATGCTCGGCTTTGAGAGGTTTCTTCGAGGGGGGAAATCATTTGACACAATATAAAAAGTAAATCTTTTATGACTGATATTATTTAGAATGCTATAGGATAGATATATATCTAAATATGTCGCATCGTAGTGTCATGGGTAATTGACTGGGTAGATTTAGAGGTAATCTATTTCAAATTTATCTAATGCTTTTAAGAGAACAAATAGACAATTCGAGAGGATTAATGAGAACGAGAGTTGATTAAGTACTTGCCAACTATTAACAAGAAGAAGGCATTATAATGTTTTATTGTTAAATATTGGCGTAATTGGAAGACCCCGCAGTTTGGACAACTGTCGTCACATGTTAATAATCACCTAGTTATTATGTGTCTGTTGGGTGACCAAACATGATAATGCAATTAGTAATGTTTATTTATTTAGACGTATGCATATAGTACATAGTCATGATTATATACCACGTGTCAATATATTTTATTCTTTATTTCAGTCTCATCAATGTACAGCATATAACAAACATAGAATATAGTTTACATATTAAAAAGTATATTGCCACTCAATTCAGAGTTACAAGAGACTATGCATATATACATCATTCATCTATAACATATTGCACTACTATAGTATATACATGTACATGTGATAACTACATGTGTGAGATAAAACTGAAAAGCAGTCGCTAATTGAAATTTAAAATCTTATTAAGATGTAATGGAATGAAAAATACTGAACGCAAAATAAGCACTACTGCGCAAACTAAAAAATGTTTTAAAAGATCAAATACCAATTCCAATCAGATTGGGATTAGCCTAATTAGCAAATGCTTTTCAGTTGTAATAAAATATGAAGACGACATATAAAACACTCAATAGACATTATTTACAAAGATAAGAGGTACGTCTTGTAAAATACTAAAACAGGTTTTGGCAGCTAATCTAATAATGGGTGCATTTGTGAATATGAACTTAAGTTGTTCTTGACTAGACATATTAACAAAACCAGGTTGCATAAGTTGAGCTCTATCAAATAATATGTTTCTTAAATCATCATAAAGTTACATTCAAGGATAACATGTGACTCATCTTCAATTGTGTTACAGAATGTACATGTTCTGTCTTCTACTGGTACGTTTTCGTATCTGCCAGTTTCAAGCCTTATAGGTGCTACGCCACATCTAAATTTACTAAATGCAGCCCGATGCGATCTAGACATAATAATTTTACAATAGTTTTCAGTTAAATAGTGTTGTTTAAATGTACAGTAAGTCCTTAGCTTATTCCTACCTCTCCCTGAAGTACTATCTGGTCTACTGATCGACTGAAGCCATTCCAGTTTATATTTAGACATAAATACATTTTCAACCTTCGAAACAATAGTATGTTTAGGTATGACATTATCCAGACTACAATATTGATATAATTCAACTTCGGTAAGTGTTTTTCGAACATTATAAAACCAATTGCGACATTTCATGTTTGCTAAGGAGTTTGCCCAGACTGCCGTTCCTCGATTGATTCTGTCCGAATTCATATGAGATATACGAGACCAAAGACGGGCAATAGATTTTAACTGACGAACATATGGCGGTAACCAAGCCATTTCACCGGCAACGGCTGCGTTTGGAGTGTATTTGCCAACTCCTAGAAAGAAACGCATGGCACGATTTTGAACAGCATTGATGCAAGAGTAGTGCTTGTATCCCCAAATTGCTGCACCGTAATCAATAACGGGCCAAACAATGGTGTCGTATAGTTTGGTAAATACATTATATGGAATGCCACCAGCGGATTTACATTTAGCTATAAGAAGACCGAGCGCGCGACTAGCACTCTGAGCAACCATTTTAGCAGTTATATTATAATCTAGATGTTCATGCAACACAATACCAAGATATAAATATCTATCAACTATTTGTAGCTCGACAGCTCCACATGTAAACGAAATATTTGTTACCGGAGTAGATTCCTGGCGAAAAGGAACTATTTTACTTTTGTCACTATTAATACACATGCCATTTAAATTGCACCAGTCTTTCAAAGCACTTAATAATACTTGCAGGTCATTTGGGTTTTCAGCTAAAAGTACAATGTCATCTGCATATAATAATAAACAAATGGTATCATCACCGTAGGTGACACCTACTCCAAGAGATTTCAGATACAAAGCTAAGTCATTTATATACAGATTAAATAGCAATGGAGAAAGAATACATCCCTGGCGTAAACTGCAATTAACATCAAACCAATCTGTGTTAAATTGATTTACCCTTACACAAAATGACACGGATGAGTAAAGTGATTTAATTTCAACGAACATTTTACCAGTAATGCCATTATCAACAAGTCTTTTCCATAATTTATCCCGGTTAATGTAATCGTACGCTTTACGAAAATCAATAAAAGCGGAAAATGTGGCATGTTTACGTTTTTTCCTAGTTTCAATGATACTAGTCAATGAAAAACCATTTTGCTCATCCGTAATTTTCCCATTCGATTCTGTCCATGCACTAAGACGTCAATGTCATACAAGCAAATTATACATGTATTGAGTAGAATTTTTAGAATAGAATTATAATAGATATATATTGTTTTTACCAAAATGACATTATTAGCCAATTACTTAAGACAATCATGACAACCTCAACTAGATTACTGTCAGTTGCACCGCCGTCTTTGTCGGATATCCTCCGCTTAGACTAATAATACTAATAATAAAGACTTTATTTTACGAGGAAACTCATTCAACACAAGTAAATCTACCACGTGGCCCTCAACATATATACAAATCAAATGATAGGACTATAAGTGAAAATTGCATATTGGAATTATATCGTAATGTTAAAGTTGAAAAGTAGAGAAACTATATATATATGGAATATGATGATATATGAAATTGTCTTACAGAGTAGAAAAGAGATAATGTGCATATATCACTTAAAGGAGTATCTTGAAAATAGTATGAAATCAGTTTAAAGACATTCACAGAATCTAATAACTACAGTCAAACCTGTCTTAAGCAGCCAGTCAAGGTACTCACAAAAATGGCTGCTTAGCACAGGTGGCTGCTTAATAGTGGGTAAATGTATAATAAAACATCATATTGGGAATCTGGAAACTGGATGCTTAATACAGGTTGGCTGTTTAATAGAGGTGACCACTAACACAGGTTGGATTGTATTGCAAAGCTATCGGTAATGCCTAGGGAATCCAGGTGGTACGATTGGTAGGTGTGTAGTACATGTTAGTATAGTCAACTACACTTGGTACTATTAGGATTCTGGGCATATTTTGGAAGCTATACTCTCCAACAGAATGGGCACATATTGTTGAGTCATGCATGGTTAAGGCCGTTGACCTACTATCATTTGCTCCTCGCCACGGTTGAAGGTTCGAAGCACACTGTGGTCGTCCAATTCTTTCTTTCTAGGAAGCTATCCAGCTGGCGTGTGGACGAACGGTCGGTGGTTCTAACCGGGTTCGCGTCCCTGCCTGAAATACTGCTCGAAAAGGCAGCCGAGATCTTCCACTACAAATACTAGCTGGATAGTAGCCTTATGGCACAAGGTGTTTGCGTGACGATCACGAAAACATTAATCAAACACCACCAAAAATGGTTTCTGTGATAAGAAGCTTTTTATTAAAAAAAATGTTTGTTTTATAATTATGCTCAAAATTAACATGTTTTGTGTTGATATGCTTTCGTTTTACACTGATGTATACTATATATATATATATATATATATATATATATATATATATATATATATATATATATATATATATATATATATATGAAAAGCTGTATCAAGCAATGCGAGACATCTATAATTTTCTATTACCTCCCTTGGCAGATAAAGTATGATATATTCCAAAATGTGAATAGGTCGTTTTAGTTAGAATCCTTTGTTTTTACTGTGGTGCCCTAACAAGATGTTGCGGTATGATAAATGTGATTTTATCAAAATCGTGTTATTTAACTGATAGCATTGTTTTACAAATAAGTACCCATTGCATATACTGTAGGGGATCTGGCGAGATATAGTAATTTAATAATAATATAAAGCGATAGTGGAATAAAATTGCTAGCATGTTGTACAAAGGAAACAACGATAAAAACAGAGGAAACCAATTAATAGGGAGTATTCAGTGGCAGTAACTGACCGATGTCCTCTCATTAAATCAGATGAAACCAAAACACACACGAAAGTAAATGATAATGTTATATTTTCTATGTTAGGTATGTTATATAGCTTATGAAAGTAAATGATAATGTTATATTGTCTATGTTATGTATGTTATATAGCTTATGAAAGTAAATGATAATGTTATATTGTCTATGTTATGTATGTTATATAGCTTATGAAAGTGAATGATAATGTTATATTGTCTATGTAATGTATGTTATATAGCTTATTAAAGTGAATGATAATGTTATATTGTCTATGTTATGTATGTTATATAGCTTATGAAAGTAAATGATAATGTAATATTGTCTATGTTATGTATGTTATATAGCTTATGTTATATAGCTTATGAAAGTAAATGATAATGTTATATTGTCTATGTTATGTATGCTATATAGCTTATGAAAATGAATGATAATGTTATATTGTCTATGTTATGTATGTTATATAGCTTATGAAAGTGAATGATAATGTTATATTGTCTATGTTATGTATGTTATATAGCTTATGAAAGTGAATGATAATCTAATATTGTCTCTGTTATGTATGTTATATAGCTTATGTTATAGAGCTTATGAAAGTAAATGATAATGTTATATTGTCTATGTTATGTATGTTATATAGCTTATGAAAGTGAATGATAATGTTATATTGTCTATGTTATGTATGTTATCTAGCTTATGAAAGTGAATGATAATCTAATATTGTCTCTGTTATGTATGTTATATAGCTTATGTTATATAGCTTATTAAAGTGAATGATAATGTTATATTGTCTATGTTATGTATGTTATATAGCTAATGAAAGTGAATGATAATGTTATATTGTCTATGTTATGTATGTTATATAGCTTATGAAAGTGAATGATAATGTTATATTGTCTATGTAATGTATGTTATATAGCTTATGAAAGTGAATGCTAATGTTGTATTGTCTATGTTATGTATGTTATATAGCTTATGAAAGTGAATGATAATGTTATATTGTCTATGTAATGTATGTTATATAGCTTATGAAAGTGAATGATGATGTTGTATTTTCTATGTTATGTATGTTATATAGCTTATGAAAGTGAATGATAATGTAATATTGTCTATGTTATGTATGTTATATAGCTTATGAAAGTGAATGATAATGTTATATTGTCTATGTTATGTATGTTATACAGCTTATGAAAGTGAATGATAATGTTATATTGTCTATGTTATGCATGTTATATAGCTTATGTTATATAGCTTATTAAAGTGAATGATAATGTAATATTGTCTATGTTATGTATGTTATATATCTTATGAAAGTGAATGATAATGTTATATTGTCTATGTTATGCATGTTATATAGCTTATGTTATATAGCTTATTAAAGTGAATGATAATGTTATATTGTCTATGTTATGTATGTTATAGAGCTTATGAAAGTGAATGATAATGTTATATTGTCTATATTATGTATGTTATATAGCTTATGTTATATAGCTTATTAAAGTAAATGATAATGTTATATTGTCTATGCTATGTATGTTATATAGCTTATGAAAGTGAATGATAATGTTATATTGTCTATGCTATGTATGTTATATAGCTTATGTTATATAGCTTATGAAAGTGAATGATAATGTTATATTTTCTATGTTATGTATGTTATATAGCTTATGTTATATAGCTTATGAAAGTGAATGATAATGTTATATTGTCTATGTTATGTATGTTATATAGCTTATGAAAGTGAATGATAATGTTATATGGTCTATGTTATGTATGTTATATAGCTTATGAAAGTGAATGATAATGTTATATTGTCTATGCTATGTATGTTATATAGCTTATGTTATATAGCTTATGAAAGTGAATGATAATGTTATATTGTCTATGTTATGTATGTTATATAGCTTATGAAAGTGAATGATAATGTTATATTGTCTATGTTATGTATGTTATATAGCTTATGACAGTGAATGATAATGTTATATTGTCTATGTAATGTATGTTATATAGCTTATGAAAGTGAATGATAATGTTATATTGTCTATGTTATGTATGTTATATAGCTTATGAAAGTGAATGATAATCTAATATTGTCTCTGTTATGTATGTTATATAGCTTATGTTATATAGCTTATTAAAGTGAATGATAATGTTATATTGTCTATGTTATGTATGTTATATAGCTTATGTTATATAGCTTATTAAAGTGAATGATAATGTTATATTGTCTATGTTATGTATGTTATATAGCTTATGTTATATAGCTTATGAAAGTGAATGATAATGTTATATTGTCTATGTTATGTATGTTATATAGCTAATGAAAGTGAATGATAATGTTATATTGTCTATGTTATGTATGTTATATAGCTAATGAAAGTGAATGATAATGTTATATTGTCTATGCTATGTATGTTATATAGCTTATGTTATATAGCTTATGAAAGTGAATGATAATGTAATATTGTCTATGTTATGTATGTTATATAGTTTATGTTATATAGCTTATGAAAGTGAATGATAATGTTATATTGTCTATGTTATGTATGTTATACAGCTTATGAAAGTAAATGATAATGTAATATTGTCTATGTTATGTATGTTATATAGCTTATGTTATATAGCTTATGAAAGTGAATGATAATGTTATATTGTCTATGTTATGTATGTTATATAGCTTATGAAAGTAAATGATAATGTAATATTGTCTATGTTATGTATGTTATATAGCTTATGTTATATAGCTTATGAAAGTGAATGATAATGTTATATTGTCTATGTTATGTATGTTATATAGCTTATGAAAGTGAATGATAATGTTATATTGTCTATGTTATGTATGTTATATAGCTTATGAAAGTGAATGATAATGTTATATTGTCTATGTAATGTATGTTATATAGCTTATGAAAGTGAATGATAATGTTATATTGTCTATGTTATGTATGTTATATAGCTTATGAAAGTAAATGATAATGTAATATTGTCTATGTTATGTATGTTATATAGCTTATGTTATATAGCTTATTAAAGTAAATCATAATGTTATATTGTCTATGTTATGTATGTTATATAGCTTATGAAAGTGAATGATAATGTTATATTGTCTATGTTATGTATGTTATATAGCTTATGAAAGTGAATGATAATGTTATATTGTCTATGTTATGTATGTTATATAGCTTATGAAAGTGAATGATAATGTTATATTGTCTATGTTATGTATGTTATATAGCTTATGAAAGTGAATGATAATGTTATATTGTCTATGTTATGTATGTTATATAGCTTATGAAAGTGAATGATAATATTATATTGTCTATGTAATGTATGTTATATAGCTTATGAAAGTGAATGATAATGTTATATTGTCTATGTAATGTATGTTATATAGCTGATGAAAGTGAATGATAATGTTATATTGTCTATGTAATATATGTTGTATAGCTTATGAAAGTGAATGATAATGTTATATTGTCTATGTTATGTATGTTATATAGCTTATGAAAGTGAATGATAATGTTATATTGTCTATGTTATGTATGTTATATAGCTTATGAAAGTGAATGATAATGTTGTATTGTCTATGTAATGTATGTTATATAGCTAATGAAAGTGAATGCTAATGTTGTATTGTCTATGTAATGTATGTTATATAGCTTATGAAAGTGAATGCTAATGTTGTATTGTCTATGTTATGCATGTTATATAGCTTATGAAAGTGAATGATAATGTTATATTGTTTATGTTATGTATGTTATATAGCTTATGAAAGTGAATGATAATGTTATATTTTCTATGTTATGCATGTTATATAGCTTATGAAAGTGAATGATAGTGTGGTATTGTCTATGTTATGTATGTTATATAGCTTATGAAAGTGAATGATAATGTTATATTTTCTATGTTATGTATGTTATATAGCTTATGAAAGTGAATGCTAATGTTGTATTGTCTATGTTATGTATGTTATACAGCTTATGAAAGTGAATGCTAATGTTGTATTGTCTATGTTATGTATGTTATATAGCTTATGAAAGTGAATGATAATGTTATATTGTCTTTGTTATGTATGTTATATAGCTTATGAAAGTGAATGCTAATGTTGTATTGTCTATGTTATGTATGTTATACAGCTTATGAAAGTGAATGCTAATGTTGTATTGTCTATGTTATGTATGTTATATAGCTTATGAAAGTGAATGCTAATGTTGTATTGTCTATGTTATGTATGTTATACAGCTTATGAAAGTGAATGATAATGTTGTATTGTCTATGTTATGTATGTTATATAGCTTATGAAAGTAAATGATAATGTTATATTGTCTATGTTATGTATGTTATATAGCTTATGAAAGTGAATGATAATGTTATATTGTCTATGTTATGTATGTTATATAGCTTATGAAAGTGAATGCTAATGTTGTATTGTCTATGTTATGTATGTTATATAGCTTATGAAAGTGAATGATAATGTTATATTGTCTTTGTTATGTATGTTATATAGCTTATGAAAGTGAATGCTAATGTTGTATTGTCTATGTTATGTATGTTATACAGCTTATGAAAGTGAATGCTAATGTTGTATTGTCTATGTTATGTATGTTATATAGCTTATGAAAGTGAATGCTAATGTTGTATTGTCTATGTTATGTATGTTATACAGTTTATGAAAGTGAATGCTAATGTTGTATTGTCTATGTTATGTATGTTGTATAGCTTATGAAAGTGAATGATAATGTTATATTGTCTATGTTATGTATGTTATATAGCTTATGTTATATAGCTTATGAAAGTGAATGATAATGTTATATTGTCTATGTTATGTATGTTATATAGCTTATGAAATTGAATGATAATATTATATTGTCTATGTAATGTATGTTATATAGCTTCTGAAAGTGAATGATAATGTTATATTGTCTATGTAATGTATGTTATATAGCTGATGAAAGTGAATGATAATGTTATATTGTCTATGTAATGTATGTTGTATAGCTTATGAAAGTGAATGATAATGTTATATTGTCTATGTTATGTATGTTATATAGCTTATGAAAGTGAATGATAATGTTATATTGTCTATGTTATGTATGTTATATAGCTTATGAAAGTGAATGATAATGTTATATTGTCTATGTTATGTATGTTATATAGCTTATGAAAGTGAATGATAATGTTATATTTTCTATGTAATGTATGTTATATAGCTTATGAAAGTGAATGATAATGTTATATTGTCTATGTAATGTATGTTATATAGCTTATGAAAGTGAATGCTAATGTTGTATTGTCATTACATTACACAGCGACATGTAGGTGTAACAACATGGTCCCAATACTAATACTCCAAGTAAATCATTGAGCATGTACCTGTCAAAATAGCTTTGTGTGTGTGTTTTACGTTTATTTAACGTCGCTACCGGTTGCCCATATGAGCGACGCCTCCTGAAGATATTAGTCATTTTAGATGTTGGAGGATAGTGCAATGATACAAAGAGAGACACATTCCAGAGTCTCCTCTGGTTCGTTTACGTGCACGGTGTAAAGCACCGACACGAGACGTCGGTTTAACGAAAGTCTGAAAGACTGTTAATTGTATTAGGGTCAGACGGAGGGTCGAACCTGCGATCCCTGGATTACCAGTACAGCGTGTTACCACTGGGCTATAGATCCGTCTGTACCTTGTATTGTAGCCTGCCATTGAATAAATGTAAATGTTGAAAGAAAGAAAATGCTGAAAGAAAACAAATAGAAGAGAGACTTATCACAGTTATGATCACATAATACATATTCAATGCATCATAACAAATAGTAAGTTCAATATATACATGGTAGATCTAGATTGCCTCTGCTACTCCAAGATAAAAAGTTCTTATATGTTAATGCAGTCATATATTACTTAGGGTTGATTTTAGGGTTTTCAATAATATTATGAATATTTGTAATTCCCTATGTAGATTGTTATACCGTTAGCTTAGTCTATACACATTTATATAAGCTCGATTGGGATTTTTTTTTTTTTACAACTTATATTAATCACTCTCGAGACTTAATTCCTGATGGATTTCATCGTCACGAGGGAGAGAGAAGGGGCAAAGTGGAATTAATTGCCTTACCTAAGGGCACACTCGTAACGGCTCCGGCGGGGCTAGAACTCCGGACCTGTCGCTTCTGAAGCGAACGCGCTACCACTGCGCTATCACGACTTCCACACGTTTAGTTACAACACATATATGTTGCGAATTGTCGTTACAGGGAGGCAACTGTAGTAAACTATTCATAGATTAGAGTGGCAGTAGTTTTGTCCCCTGTGTCCAATGTAGCACACAGTTTGTGTACAAACAGTTATATATATATATATTGAGCATGCTTAGAGATATGTCAATATGGCATCTATACTATATATTATATTTCGGGTTTTTACGCCTGCATCAGCACCATTTTGGGCTATATCGCCGGCGGGCAGTTTACTTAACAACACATTTCCTGGGCAGGCTCCAGCGGTTAACCAGTACTTGGGTGCACCAACCTCCGTAAGAAACTGCCAACTTTTTCATATAAATGAGACACGGCCTGAGCGGGGCTCGAACCCGTGACCATCAGTGATGATAGGTTACAGTGGTATACAAGTCAGCGACCTTAACCACTCGACCACGGAGGCGGACTTCATCTATACTAAGACTGGTTAGGTAGTCCACAGTTAGTGCACATGCAGTTATAGATATATCGAGCATGACTTAGAGATATGTCAATATGACATCTATACTAAGACTGGTTAGGTAGTCCACAGTTAGTGTACATGCAGTTATAGATATATCGAGCATGACTTAGAGATATGTCAATATGACATCTATACTAAGACTGGTTAGATAGTCCCCATTCTGTGTACAAGCAGTTATATAGATATATCGAGCATGACTTAGAGATATGTCAATATGACACATATACTAAGACTGGTTAGGTAGTCCACATTCTGTGTACATGCAGTTATAGATATATCGAGCATGACTTTGAGATTTGTCAATATGACATCTATACTAAGACTGGTTAGGCAGTCCACATTTTGTACAGCAACATAAACGTATTTAGGCAGCGTCAATGTCATAATTATTATAGTAATTGATAATAATATAATGGAGCGAATCAATTCTGTATTTGAAATTCATTCTAACATAACATACATCTACAATGACTATCACTAATCTCCCGTAGTCACAACGACAGCGGTTTATATATACGTCCCCGTAGCGCAGTGGATAGCGCGCTGGACTTCTAATCCAGAGGCCGCGGTTTCGAATCCCGCCGGGGATGGGTTGTCTTTTAATGATTTTACATTTTGAATTACATATGTTGTTTCCTTGCAGGCTAGATTTGCCGATGGTAAGCAAGCGACTGACGTGGATGTATTACAGCTGGGTAGTTGTCCTGTCTGAACACTACCTAATCGTCATGTTCCGACTATATACACATTCCAATCCGCATTCACTAATGCACATCACAACTGGCAACAACAACTACTCCTTATTCCCAAGGACGGTCTACTATTGGAATAATCTTCAGGCAAATATTCACCAGGTCTTAACTGTTCCGCAGTTCAGCACGGATGTTCGTTGTTAACCATATTGAACATGTACGCCCCTAGAACCAATAACCACATTTATCTATGCCGACTGCTTCCGGTTGTAAACAATATGGCGGTTTTTTGAAAAGCTCGTGAAAAATGATGTAGTTTTTTTCGAAACTGTGTTTGAAGAAGGGCATGAATATGAACTAGATGTGCTTTAGATGGTAGTATTATGTCTGTGGAATGAACTGTATTCGAGCTGAACTGTATTGATGAGTAACTATCTTTAGGAGTCACCTAGTTTTAATGCCAGGGGCGGGTCGAGGACAGCGTGGTAAACGCAGGCGAATTAAATCGTCTCCTGACCATCTCTCAAGATTTCTAAAGAAACATAAAGTAAACATTCAGAACAATAGCGAGGATAACGATAGTGATACTGACGATTTTGTTTCCATTTGCTCGTCACCAGAAACGGACGTTTCAGATACAGAACTTTTACCTGTTTCGACACCATCACTAAAACAGGAAGGTATGGTTGAATTAACCGAGACAGAGCTCGTTAGTCTGGCCACTAAACTTGCGCCAATCTTAGCACCGATTCTAGCAAACGAACTATATGGTAAGCTGTTATCAAAGGTACAGGAAATGGTCAAAACTGAGACTAAGAAACTGATCGATGCTGAAATTGGTCACCTGCCAGAAATTAATTCAAAACTTCAAAACGAGTTGAACGCTGTAAAACGGGAGCTCGACGAGCTAGATCAATATGGTAGGCGTATGTGCCTTGACATTTCAAACACCCCAGGTGATACAGGTTCTCCAAGCGAGAATGTTAACAGCTGTTTTTGTTTACATTCCATTGCCATCGTCCAATGTATATTACCACGTTTGCCTACTGTTACACATACACTTAATAATACAAACGCTTACTTGTATTTAAAATCCATAATCGATATATCCGTCATACAGGTGTGCAGACGATCATGCTTGCAGACGATCTTCTTGCAGTTAATCCAATGTATATGTCAATTTCACTTATAATGTATATTAATTAGTGATATCCAACTTTTTGAAACAAATCCATCTTATTGCAACACTTATATAAATCGTTCAACGTTAATAACATTTACAATTTATATTTATAAAAACAACATTTAAAAATTGTCATTTATTAAAACGTCACTGACCTAGCTGACAGTGCAAGGGACATGTTTAAAAATAGTCTCACTTTATAAAATGCTCGCTTTTTTCGAGCTCGTTTTTAGTTTCGACCATGCCATTATACCTACATGGTTATTGTCCTAGTCATTTCACTTATATTATTTCAAATGCAATATACTCAGCGCCGTCGCATCTTGATTGATACATGCAAAATTATACTGCCCTTTTTTTACCCAATTCCAAATTGAAACAAATGTAATGAGTTAAATTGAACTGAATGCAAACGGATGTTGTTTGTTTTTATGACTGTGTACATGGTAATATCAATTTCACGCGGTTCGACAGTATAGCGTGAAATATTTGTCTTACGCGTAACGTGTTCATTACAGTGGTATTGGTCATTACTGTGCACGAAATTGTCGTGAGATTTTATGTATTGAAGAAAATTGTAAATGTGTAGGGAGTCATTCTACCGGACAACTGCGTATAGGTTACATCGATCGGTTTCTTTAGCCAAAATTTCGCGCAGCCATGATATCGAACGATGATAGGTGCGAATTTCTTTCCAGCATGGAAGCTTTAATGACTACGAAGCTAACTGCATTTGAACAGCGCATGGAAGCTTCACAGAGAGAAATATCACAGTCAGCTTTCACATATTCAGCAGAACTTGTCGTCCAGTGACAGCTACACGTTTCGTAGAAAGGGGAACGAAGAGCAACACAATGTTAATTCCCAAGTTCTTGACCGGTTGAGAGACGCCGATGGTTACCTGAAGGATGCGGCCAGGACCAACGACATTGCAGCTGTAGTTTCAGCGCAGGGAAAGATTGCTGAAGGTATTGACATTGTTACTCACCGTCAAAAACTAGTGAAATTAGCAGATTCCTCCGAGAGTGTATGGCGGGTAGTTCAGGAGTACGAGGCACACCCTTTAGCCGACGGGTCCGTCGATGAGAAGAAGATATATCGTGCACAGATGAAGGCCGACCGGAAGTTAAAACAGGATCGTCGCATCAAGGGTCGTCGTTATGCTCCGTATACTTATACTGCACCGGGTGAATTGTCTTCTACGGCTTCATCTTCGCAGAACCGGGGTAACCAGTTTACACAGGGATACAACCAGTCTATACATGGGCGGAGGCCTGGAAATTGTTTCCGATGCGGGCGTGCTGGACACTGGCGGATTGAGTGCAAAGCGGTGTTGCCGGATGGTAGTCAGATGAACAAGGATGTTCAGATAAGTAGAACTATGTTAAATTCTGTTATTGAAGCATTTAAATGCACTAAGAAATGTGCGTTACCGAGTGCAGAGTTTATTACTCCTGTCGGTATGTTGAATGGGTGTTACAATCATTGGAAGGATGCTGGTGCAAACGAATACCTTTTAGATGTAGTAAAGCAGGGCTATACATTACCATTTAGACATGTACCTAGTTCCGTCTTTCTGAAAAATAATATGTCGGCACGAAATTATCCCTTATTTGTGTTAGGTGAGATTAAGAATTTACTAGCAAAGGGCTGTATCTCAGAGTTAATGGATGCCCCGTATATTGTAAATCCTCTCACTGTTGCTTATGGTACGTCGGGGAAACCTAGACTCGTACTGGACTGCAGGCATTTAAATTTAGAGCTATTTAAATACAAGGTTTGCTTTGAAGATCAGTCTGTAGCAAAGCAGCTTTTTTCAAAAGGGGATTACGTTTTCGCTTTTGATATAAGAAGTGCATACCATCATATAATGCTTTTTCCAGACCACAGAACCTACCTTGGGTTTTATTGGCACGCGTGTGAAGGTAGTACGCGTTATTTCGTATTCAACGTACTTCCATTCGGAATTGCAACAGCGGGGTTTATTTTTACCAAATTGTTGAGGGTTGCTCTAACAAAATGGAGATCCTTGGATTATAGAGTGGTACTGTTTCTTGATGACGGTCTGGGTGGTGGTAGTACTTGTGTTGAAGCATTAGCGGCCTCTGACTTTATACACCGAGATTTAACCGAGTTTGGATTTCTGTTAGCAGAAGATAAGTGCCAGTGGTTACCTCGTCAGTATATTGTTTGGCTAGGGTACGTCTGGGATACTCAAAAAGGTATATTTTTGGTTACAGAAGAACGTGTACAGAGAACGGTGTTGCTGTTGCAAAAACTGATAAGCAAAATTGTTACAGGTGTAGTTATTTTTCCTGTGCGCACACTTGCATGTTTAGTCGGCCAGTTGATTTCTATGCAAAGCGCCATAGGGCCGTTGGTAAGATTGAGGTCAAGGTCCCTGTATGAGTGTGTTGTGGGTCGTGCTAGTTGGGAAGCACCAGTTGTGGTAAGTTCAAAAGCATTTGATGAAATGATTTTCTGGAAGGAAAATCTAAGATTACTCAACAGCGGTAAGCTTGGATCCGCTCGCACTCAAGGTGAAAAACAGAATGATGTTCAGAATGTTGTCTTTTGTGACGCCAGTGGAGCTGGTTTTGGTGGTTTCATTGATGGAAACAGTGACAGCCAAGTTACAGGTTGTTGGTCTAACACCGAGAGTGATTTGAGTTCTACATGGAGAGAGCTAGAGGCCGTGCATAGAGTTTTGCACAGTTTAGTTCAGAGCCTGGAAGGGCAGACTGTTCTTGTCAATACAGATAACAAGAACGTAGACACTATTTTGAAAGTGGGTAGCAGAAAACCATATTTACAAGATGTTGTTGTCAAAGTGTATGATGTTTGTAAAGCACATAATATCGGATTAGTTTCAAAATGGATACCAAGGGCAGACAATTCCGAGGCCGATGTTCTTAGTAAGTTCTCACTCTTTCTCAGTTAGCATGTGCACTGAGGTGGTACAAAAAATGAACAAATAATGAACTTTAATTTCTTTATTAATAACTCTAACTCGAAGAACAAGTATTTAACAACAACAAAAACATTATCTTTACATCATACCATTTGTACCTTGGGTAAAATATTAGGTACAAGATAACTGTCAAGTTACAAAATTGTGTTGCTAAAATGTCCGTTACCTTAATGATGCACGTTATAATGAAGCAATATCCTCATCATAGGCACAAATATTAGGACTGTTATGCTATTAATTTGTGAGAGGAATGGTTTGTAAATGCTGTCATGATTATATAAATCACATACTTCAAGTATTGTCTAACAAATAGGTCTCCATAAATTAACTAGTATGTTGACATTGTGCATACAATCTTGTTTTGCAATTGGGTGTTTGATAGGATTAGCTAGAACACGTGTTAAACTATCACTGAGAGTACTGAAACAATTATACTGGAAATATATGATATGTACACTCAGAGAAAAACTACCATTTGACTTTGGCTTTGATGTAAATTTTATGGAATAGCACCACAACGAAATAGGGTAAAATGTAACGGACATTTCAGCAAATTCAATAGGAAATTAACTATTTCACTAATGCATTTTACATTAATAAACTGTAATAAAACAGTACATATTTCTTTACAAACAATTGCATATAATATGACAATACAAACTGAGCACAATAAACGACGAACACTGCAAAAATGACTTTCGTCATGGTCTCAGTGTAACTGTTAGCTGACAAAACGAGTATACTGCTTTCTTACTCTCTTATGAGTTATGAATGAGAAAGCCGTATGAAACATATTAATAAAGAAAACAAGAAATTGAAATATCAACAGTTTAAAAAAATCCGTTTAGATACAACAGCAGCAAACAAACTGTACAATCGCAGTATTTAAAAGCGGTAGCACTAATTTGAAATGTACGTTACATTTCTCAGGTAACTATTACATGATATATGGTCAGTTTAAATCAACCAATCAGTATGTGGAGATTATAAAGTATATGCCTATTTAAATAACACGCTACTTGGCAATATATTCAGGAACATTCCTAAGTTTAGTTAATGCTTTGGATCCATTATAGGCTTCACAGTAACGAACATGTCAACCATCATATAATCCCTTCCTTTCACCGATTTTCAAACTGTAAATAACTGTTCAACCCTTTCACGGTCCTCTGCCTTCATACTAAACATACGCCTACTTTTACCAGAGGCCGATGGTGCCGCTATTTTACTGATCACATCATTGTATTTAACCCAGATAATGTCTGGAGGAGTGGGCCATTGAAACAGTCGTTTCTTACTCTGCATGAATGATACTTCAATCTCCTTGTCATCGTCATCTACGTCCTGTATTTTTCCAATGTACCACTGGTTGCAATAGTGTGCAGCAACATATTCGTCTATGCTATATGAGATCTCTCTTGACAACTCTGGAATCTGTTGAGTGTTAGATGAACTGTCAAGCTGATGGTTTTCATCCGATAGTGTACGTCTTGCAGGTGCCTTGTCCTTTGTAAGACATTCGAGTCTCCATGTCTCACATACAGAATCGAGAGATAAGCACATGCCACAATAGCAACTGGTATTGCGTACACATACTTTTGAATTGCCTTGTCCAGCTACGGCATGGATCTTCATTGTGCCAGTTATGGGTTTTAATGATGTACTGCTGATCAATACAGCTTTAACTTGACATTCGTCCTTCGGTACAAATATGAATTTTACATTTGTAATGCTGCAACTGGTGGACTGTGTCCATGCGAAAAAATCACTGGGGTCCTGAATAGCAACTTTGCCAGCTTTAACAGCCTCATCAGCCATCCGTTTTGTTGTTCCACCGAGACCATCACACGGGCCTTTGCCATGGCCGGCTTCAATATAATTCCACTTTGCGCGCATGCCATATATGTCTTGATGATTTGCAACATGGTGAAATATTGCCTTATTCCGGTATTGCGATGTTGGACTGTCGGTCCAGTAATGTATACATGCGACTTCTGGACAAATAGACTTGACTTCGGAAACAATTCTGTCAATAAAAGCAATCACGGTTGCAGCGCAATGAGCAAGTTCATCAGACACTATTACAAAACTCTTGTGTTGTAGCTCAGCAGATCCACTTGGTTTGAAATATACAACACATGGATGCAGGGTCACACTTGTCTGATTCCAATACGCGGATTGAATCTCTTGCACCGACTTACACGCGTAATTCTCTGCAAAATCCATTTGCACAGCGACATGGTTTTCTGGTAGATTCTGTTTGAGGCATTTCATCTGGTCATACTGTGTTTTTACTCTGTGCACATGCTGGGAGAAGTCCTCTACTTACTGTGCCACATGTGTCACAAACTCACCCTTTGTCATATGTGTTTCTACTACTTTCATAACCATTTTCTTCTTGCCCTTTTCTTCAATTGGAATTCGTTTCCATTGTCCTATCATGATATCGTCACTGTCCATTGTTTCTTCAACATCTTTAATGAATTCATCTTTTCTCTCTAACATTTTATCACCGTTAACTGAAACATTGACATTTTCGTGTCTGGCTGCTTTCAGCATAAGTGAAATGTTTTGATGCTTTGTGCATAAACAAGTGGAACGTGCTATGAATGATGCCAGTAGAATATGTCTAGGGCGGATTCTACAGAACGATGCCAATGACAATTTCACATGAGGATTTTCGCTAATAAATTTCCTGTACAGATTGGAGGGATAGTCTGTTAATATTCTTTTCTGTATTTTCACTCCACTTTTATCCTTCATGCAGTCTGCCTTGCCCGGCATATTGATACTATTATCGTCTCTTTTCATGAACACTAGAACATTTTCACGGTGTTGAAATACTTCTCGTTGGCGTTTAATAATCGCTGGCGTTACTGTTTTCGAAGATGAACTAGCAAGGCTATTTCTGCTTAGACCTGTTTTCTGACTTAGCATCTGTATGCACTTATACTTCTTCATGATTCTGCCAGCTACTACGTGATGTAAGACTGACTTCTGATGTACTCGTAGCCCATTTTTAGCCATTCTTATCTCATCACAAACAGCATGGTTAAACATCAGTTGCTTTCGCACGCTGTTAGCCTGTCTCGTTGATAAGCGCATACCTCTAATTTGCCCCTCGGCTTTGCTTCTTGGTGTTAATGCTGGCTTGGCCTTCTTGCCAGATCTTTGTACTGCTCGTTTGGTAGAACGAAACTTTCGCTGGAGTTGGTCATATTTTCCCTTAATTGTCTTAAGATCCTGCTTACATTTCCGCAATGAATTTCGCATTCTTACTCTTGGTCCATTTCTTTTAACATTTCCTGGAAAGTTAAGCTTCACTAACAGTCGGCTAGATCCTTCAACAGCATCATGTTGCTGGGCAATTGAACTGTTCGCACTGTCATACCCGCTGGTGCGTATTGAATCAGTGTCATCTTCTAAAAGCCGACGTTGCTCAATTTGTGCTAACAACTTCTTTTGTCTCCTATATTTTCTCAAATACTCTTTATTCTTACTATTTCTGTCCTCTCTATCAGATCTGCTGAGGTGCTCATTCCCAACATATCTATTCCGCCGCCTAATTCTCTCCTTGGCAAGGTAGCCATCATTATCTCGTTCTTTGAGCCGTTCCCTATACGCCTTCTGGATTTCAGCTCTTGACTTGACCATTGCTGCAAGAAAAATGCGCAAAATTACCGATATGAAAATGTGATATGTTCGTTACTTTGATTTGACATGTTCGTTACTTCTAGGTAACGACACGTAGCTCCTTAAATGTAATTTGTATATATTACAAATTATTGTAGACATCACACGTGATATCTCATTCAAAAGCCACGTGTAACAAAAAGACATAGAAGCAAATTGTTTTTCTGTAGCACATAGGCAAACACAGCACCCTATTGATTTTATGTATGTGAATTATATGTGAATTAAGTTCAATGGGTATTCTTATTCACTATTTATAGAAAGACACAAATAAACAACTTGTCATGATAGTCCAGTTGTTCCTTAACAACAATTCACTATTTTCCGGAAGGTAAGCTTTTCAAAATATCCTATAATGTCAATCAAGGCATTGGGAATAATTTGACATGTTCGTTACTTTGACTTGACATGTTCGTTACGTCTAGGTAAAGATACATAGCTCCCTAAATGTATTTCGTATATACTGGAAATTATAGTAGACATCATACGTGATATCTTACTCAAAAGCCACGTGCAACAAAAAGTCATAGAAGCAAATTGTTTTTCTGTAGCACATAGGCAAACACAGGACCCTATTGATTTTATGTATGTGAATTATATGTGAATTAAGTTCAATGGGTATTCTTATTCACTATTTATAGAAAGACACAAATAAACAACTTGTCTTGATAGTCCAGTTGTTCCTTAACAATAATTCACTATTTTCTGGAAGGTAAGCTTTTCAAAATATCCTAAAATTTCAATCAGGGCACTGGGAATAATTTGACATGTTCGTTACCACCTGTAACGAACATGTCAGTGCATAAACCAGTCATTATATACATGTAGGCATATCGTACACGTATTTGAAGTCTGCTTTATAATTAATACATGCATTATTATGACAATAACACTAGTAAACGTGAGATATCTAAAGTATTTTATCTCCATTTTGATAATAATGTATAAGACACTCACTAGTTATCTGGTACTGTCAAATAATCTCGCTTTTGAACTTTTGGCATCCAGTTAGCAATACGGCTGACGATTAGATGACGTTTAGAAACCACGTGGCGCATATTTTAAAAGGATGTACCCTACCTTTGTGTCTCTTACCAAACCTTAGTAACGAACATGTCAGTAACGAACATGTCAAAACGTGAATAGTTGGGATATATGGAGGAGGGAATATCGACCAATAGTGTCCTGATGCATAAATTAAAACATTAAGTGGATTTTCAGTTTATACAGATAAGTACAGGATGACACCTACCTCATGATTACGAACTATTTGCGATAACGGACATGTCAATTTGATATGACTATCTCTGACGTCCATTACTAAAAACTTCCAGGTGGGTACTTCTTCACCAATACATGCATGGGGTGGTCTTCATGTCAAATATGGGTTAACAAACTACTGAAATGGACTGTGACTGACTACCTGGTATCTGAGGAATAGTGTTCCATGTATATATTTTGCTATGGTAACGAACATGTCAACGAATTTTGTGACACAATAATTTGTCCCTCAAAAGCAACGTTTCTCAGAATACTGACTTAATAACGCTATAAAGGCAGTAATGTTACAGCGCCGTCATGCATCCAAAAATGACAATCATGAAGATATTCACGATGCAAGGTTTACTCGGAGATTAGAGATGTGTGAATGTTAATGATGCAAACCGGGGACAGTAACGAACATGTCAAAATAGCTGTTGACAACTCAGGTGATTTTTTTTTTTGAAGGCATACAAGGTATCTATGGGTTATTTAATGTGTGGTACATGTATATCTACATATATATGCTATAAAAGGTATGTTGATGCTATCTGATCTCAGGAAAACCACCGGCGACATGCAATGCACATGCTAACTGAGAAAGAGTGAGTTAGATGTACGGATAGCGACGATTGGTCGGTTGAAAACGACATTTTTGAATTTTTAGACAAAAAATGGGGACCGCATACGTGTGACCGATTAGCTTGCGATTATAATGCCAAATGTACAGTGTTTTATTCTAGGTATTGGTGCCCGGGAACTGCAGGAATATATGCAATGAGTTTCAGCTGGATAGGCGAAAATAACTGGCTTGTTCCGCCGCCTAGGTTAGCCGCGCAGTGTGTGCGAAAAATAATGGTAGAAAAATGTAAGTGCACTTTAATGGTGCCATTGTGGAAATCTGCACCATTTTGGCCTCTATTGTTTCCATGTGGTGAGACAAAAAGCAGTGCTATTGACGATATTGTTGTATTTCAGCCTGGAAAGTTAACGAGACGTGGCAGGGGAAGAAATGGGATATTCGATGGCAGAACATTACATTTTGGTTTTGTTGCTGTAAGATTTGCTTAGGTACACGTACTTAATTTGCTTTGTTATTTATACAGGTTTGAACTTGAAAAGATGCATCGACAATGAGATACAAAAGAGTGGGTTGCACGATGCTAGATCCGAGGCCCTGTCGTCTAAGATGACAGAGTATATTGTGATGTCGAAAAGTGACAGTACAAACTGTAAATATTTCAATTATTTAAAAAAATGGGACAAATACATATCTTCGAAAGGTGGAGCAGCCATTCCAGCTTCCCCTATTCACATTGCATTATATTTAACCGAGTTGATGGACAAACATACATCAAGTGCAGTGATCTCATCCACGGTTTATAGCATTAGATGGGCTCATTTATTAAAAAACTTACCGGATCCTACCAAAAATACTTTTGTGTCCAACTTGGTGGAAGCTTCAAAGAGACTTCTTTCTAAACCGGTGTGCAAAAAGGAGCCAATCACGTCGGACGTTTTAGTTGCTTTATGTGAAAAATATTCAGACAGTGCAGATCTTCTGGTAATTAGAGACTTGTGTATGATTCTAATTGCATTTTCAGGGTTCTTACGATTTGATGAATTGAGTAGTTTACATTGTAATGATATCAAATTTCATGATAATTATTTGTCAGTCTATATCAGAAAAAGTAAGACCGACCAATACCGATACGGTAACGAAATTGTTTTGTCAAAAGGTACTTCGGTAGCATGTCCATACTTGATGCTGAAACGTTATTGCGCGATCTCGGGTTTATCTCTGACGGACGATTCATTTTTATTTAAGCCATGTTATAGATCAAAATTGAAATGTAATCTCATCTCTAAGAATAAACCTTTGAGTTACACTAGAACTAGGGAATATCTTGTTTCGCGTTTGAGAGAGGTTGTAGGCGATTCGAACATTGGTCTACATTCTTTACGGTCAGGCGGGGCTACGGCGGCAACCAACGCAGGGGTTAATGATAGGTGCTGGAAGAGGCATGGGAGTTGGAAGGGTGAAAATAGCAAAGATGGCTATGTTGCCGACTCCTTGGAGAGGAGATTGCAAGTGTCCAAGTCATTAGATCTGTAAACAAATACATGTAGCATATTACACGCATAATCTTCACACCAGCCCGCTCTTTTCGTGTTTAAACCGCTCGTCTGGTATTGCAGTTTGGTGTTGTGTTATTATTTGTAATGTATAGTGTAGAAAAGACTATCAATTTCACGCGGTTCGACAGTATAGCGTGAAATATTTGTCTTGTAACGCGTAACGTGTTCATTACAGTGGTATTGGTCATTACTGTGCACGAAATTGTCGTGAGATTTTATGTATTGAAGAAAATTGTAAATGTGTAGGGAGTCATTCTACCGGACAACTGCGTATAGGTTACATCGATCGGTTTCTTTAGCCAAAATTTCGTACTTGTATAAGAAAGTGTGTGTTTGGGTCATATGTATAATTGATCTTTAAATGGATTATAATATATCGGTTTAAATGTTAGCAGTCATACATTGCGTGTTTAAAAGAAATGATATGTAACTGTTCTTCTATTGGATATTAGCTATGTGTAAATCCATGTTATGTTTGCAAAATTATATACCATACATCCGCAAAGAATGAGGCCCGACATTCAGGCGAACCAACATATGATGCTTTAATCGCATCAAATAACAGACAAACGGGCACAGGTTTCCAGAGTATTTTCTGATTTTATATCATGTTTATCTCTGGTTTTTCATGGGCGAGTCGGTTCGCGTTAGGTCATGTTTGTGGCATCAAACGAGTTTATGCTATATATATATATATATATATATATATATACAGTGTGTTGTGTAACACAATTGGTAACTACACTTGTACCATAGTGTTTCATAATCCGGCTGCATTGTATCTCAATAAACGCTCGTCTGGTATTGCAGTTTGGTGTTGCGTTATTATTTGTAATGTATAGTGTAGAAAAGACCATATGATTATCTTCATCTTGACCTAATAGTACGAAGTAAACGCATAATTGCTGATACCTTTAAACTTTAACCTGTGACTGCGTGTCAATGGTAGATTTAACCTGTGTGTCAAAGGTCGACTATCGTAGTTCAAGTTATTAATCAAAATCTATATAAGGTGATATGTTTTTAACTGGATGTAGTTGTGAATGACTTCGTTTAATATATATCGTCGCAATTATATTGTTATTTAGAATGTAATCGACTTGAATGACTGAACGAATAATTATACATTTTTCTAGCATTAAGTTTTGATCTATATTTAGTTGACATATCTATTTGAGATTGTAAAGGAACAATCTGTAGCAATTACCATTTTATTGTTTGTTTTCCTGTTTCATGGTGAAGCGAGCAAGGTGGCCTATTACATTAAATGTAGATATATGAAACATGTACATGGTACTGTAGTATACATGTATATATACCTGCGGGAACAACTTGGGTATAATCATGGTCAATTCATAATAATGAATATCATTTTCAATGTATACATGCTATGTCGCATCGTAGTTTTCTCACACGTTATTGTTCACTATTGCACTTTGTACTATACTATATATGATTGTCGATCTTATGTGTTAAAACATTACATGATGATACATAATTATACTGATACTGAATTCTGGTTGGGCAGTAGTCCGGTAATTAAAGGTGGCGATATGCAGTGAGGTTCAAACAAATTGATGGGAAAGGTTTTTCAATGGATATGACTTCAATGATACCTCTATAGTGTGTAAAAAAAAGTCCCACGAAATCCAGCTATGGAAAATACCTTAAAAGTGACAAAATCCAAGATGGCCGCCCAGATGGCGGAAATAAGAAAACGGTCATAATTATGTATCTAGTCATGATACAATCAAGTGTAATATGTCTATTCGTACTAGTTTCTCATGAGGCATGAGATGGACACTGTGTTGGCTTCGTAAAACCAACATGACAAAGCCAAAACAAAATGGCCGCCATATATTACTAAAAAATACTCGTTTTTCGATGTATTTGCAGTTGAACGATTCTGATTCATGAAACATGGCCACCCTATCGGACAAGTTTACCTGTGCATTGTGCATGGAGAAAGTCGACATGGAAAAAACCTCAAGAATATTCACAATTGCTAGAAAAAGGCTGCAGGACAATCAACGAATCTACGAAAGCTCGAAACATTAATATTCCCGAAATAAAGTACAATCCGAATGAACGACTCCATGTACACAAGGAGTGCAGATACGCATGCGCATCCAACTAGTATCAGGGCATCTCAGCAACAGGGTCTTTCAACTGGTTCACGCCATCTACGATCGCATGCCACAGCTTTCAATTTTAAACAAACGTTTGCGACGGGCGCATGAGTCTAGGTGATGCTCTAGCTTCGGATGTCATTTCACAACTACAGTTAGCGTTGGAGAACTGGTGTGCGATGATGAAACTATATCGCACAGCCAACCTCTGGATCATGTATATGCATCTGGTTAGCATCCTCCGATCTCTGCTCCAATCTTCCCGTGGCGGGAACTGGAAGCTCTATTGTCAGTCCCTTCACGATATGCTCCCATTCCTAGCTGCTTCAGGTCATAATAACTACACCAAGCCACTCGTTTTATACTTGGAGAAGATGGAAAAGCTCGAGAAGAGACATCCAGCTGTTTATAGTAAGTTCCTAGAGGGACTGTTCATCATCCGCCACAGTGACAGTTATTGGTCCGGAATATTCAGCGATCTGTGCATCGAGCAGGTACCGATGGGAAGCATTACATCAGTTGATGTGCTTACCCGAGGACGAGGATTTCAGAAGTCAACCAGTTTGCTATGGCTGTTATCAATGCCAGCACGTGGGGAAGTCCACAAGGCCCTACAGAAAGTGACTGTTCTCTCACGGACTGATGGTGATGCGGTGCACAAAGATCTTTCCCTATCAAGATTGAAACGGGATGCAAAAGACCTCCAGACAGTCCTTGAACTCCACAGTCTCTCATCTGGTATCGTTGAAGAAGGGTCAGTTAACGTTGACAGCGCTAAGACCATATGGGATGCTATTCTGACCTCTATGGCAGGAAAGTCTGTCTCGCAACACAAATTTGTGAAGAAAGATCAGGTCCGTACTCTGGCTTCCTCAGTGTATGTTTCCTCTGAAGGCGAGAAGATTGAGATTAATCCACAGCAGCTATACCAACACCTAATCGTTGCTGGTATCGGCAATATCGAACTCACGGAATTGTTCCAGTATGAGTTGTGTTCGTATCCCTCATCGCTGTTCGACTCCAAATTGCTTATGTGGCTTCCAGACAAAGCTGATCTCCAGAATGGCCTTGTTAAGAAGATTCCAGCGTATGTTGTCTCTGACCAACCACTTGACATGCTTGAAGTGATGTATGTTGTAGATGTAGGTGCAATGCTGCAGCGTGTACCCTGGTCAAAGTCCACCTCATATTTCAATCTCTGCAAACTCTACATCCAGTTCAATCAGAGACATTACCAGCGAGTGCTAGTCGTGTTTGATGGCTATGGAAGTGACCCGTCTACCAAGGATGAGACTCACGAACGGCGGACTGGAAGCGAGATGGGAGTGGATGTCGATTTCACGGACGACATGATTCTCAAAATGAAGAAAAAACCTTTTCTCGCTAACTCCAAGAACAAGCAAAAGTTCATCAACAGCCTCTCGTCACAGATGGAGAAAGAAGGCATCCGTGAGAAGCAGTCCACTGGAGAAGCTGACTATGACATCGCAATGTCTGCATGTGCCCTCGCCCGAACGAAACCTGTGGTAGTTGTTGGTGATGACACTGACTTGCTGATAATTCTACAGCACCATTTCAACCATGATGATGATGATTGAGCTTATTTACCTCGCCTCCGGCGAACCATATGGGGAGCGATTTCAACCCTGCTGAACACCGGAGTATTTATCTTCAGACCAGCTCTAAACTCATCAACATATACATGTAACCTCCACAGTTCACTGGATCCAGGCCTCAGTGAATCATTGCTCTCCATCCACGCCTTATCTGGTTGATATACAACCTCAAGACCTTCTGGAATAGGAAAAGTATCTGCAATGGGGAAGTATAAAGATTTGCAAGGACCATCATCAGTGTTCATAACGCCTGAGAAAAGCCAGGAAGCAGTTGAAGCAGCGGGAAACATAGCACTGGCAGTGCTATATGCTTGTAAGCAGGGCACATACCTCAATCTCGAACAAGCATCCATGTTCTCTGAGAAGGTAGCTTCAAGCTCAAGCTATGTACCTCCTGAAAGTCTTCCACCAACTACTGATGCTACTAGATTTCACAGTAGAAGGGTCTTCCACCAAGTACAGACCTGGTTGGTGAACAACATGGAGGCCACTGAGTGGGGATGGTTCCTACGCAAGACAAGGCTCGGGACTGTCCTGAAACCAAATAGAATGGAGCAGATTGCAGCTCCTGCCTCCCTCCTAAAGATGATCTGGTGTAAATGCACTGGAAATTGTGGAAAGAACACGTGTTCATGCAGGAAAAATGACTCCAGTGCACGCTTTGCTGTGGACAGCGCAATGGGAATCAATGGGCCAATTCCTGATGATTCGGACACTGACTCTGAAACTTAATGTGTTGTACTAGTATTAACAAGTTGTATACAGTATTGAACATGATAAACATATTGAACAATTTTGAAAAATGTGTCTGTTATTTTTTTCATCAGCAATATTGTACCAAGGTTTAAAACTTACCATTTAGGTCATATATGGCCGCCATTTTGTTTTTGCCTGGCTCTACGAAGCCAACACAGTGTCCATCGCATGCCTCATGAGATGCTAGTACGAATAGACATACTACACTTGATTGTATCATGATTAGGTACATAATTATGACCATTTTCCTATTTCCGTCATCCGGATGAAGGCCATCTTGGATTTCGTCAATTTTAAGGTATTTTCCATAGCTGAATTTCGTGGGACTTTTTATTACACACCATAGAGGTATCATTGAAGTCATATCCATTGAAAAACCTTTCCCATCAATTTGTTTGAACCTCTTTACTTTAATTACCGGACTACAGGGTGCGGTTTTTGTGTGCCAATGTACGACGTACACTTATTGACTTATTGTCAGAAGTTCAATCCGTGTTGGAGCAAGTTATTGTATCGTGCTCGATGTGATTGCGATATATTGTAATTGACTTGAATTTACTAAAATTAGGCCTTTCATAAAAAAGTTGTATAATTATACTATAGACATATGTGACATATATATGTCTATCCCTTGTCAAGGGTAGATAACCCAAATTTTAATATGATAACCTTCACGGATAGTAGTCCTTCTTGAATTTTAGAATCAATTATAATTTATTGACATTTTGAAATTCTTTTAGAATAGGAAATGCTTTAGACATCTAAAAAGCATATACTTTGCTACGTTTCATAGACTTCACTATTCACATGTTTTTTCATCAGCTTGATACAAAACTAAGTAAAATTTCACATATATGTCACGGCATAGCCCGTGCTATTCCTGTCTTCAGGTACGACTTCTTTTCATCCATGTTTTGTGCATTTTACAATTTTATTTCTCATTGTCCCTCCCTCCGCGCTGCTGCTGCCCCGTGTTATGGAGACTGTGTATATGGGTGTCCCTTCTCGGTTATACTTTTATGCGATCGATCGTCATTCTCCATTCTCGTTTCTTTGACTTTATACCCACATAGGTAATGACCTAGGACCATGGAGAATGGCGGTCGGATTGCATTATTTTAGGGGGCGTGCTTGTATCAAAACCATGACTTAAAACTATATTATATGTTCAGATTTTCTCAGACACATACAAATTTGTTGGTGTACTTTAATCACATATCTGCATGTCATCATACGAGTCATTAGTAACTTTGCTTCTTATTCGAATATCCCATATGCTGTGCTTTTAATGACCTATGCCTCTTATTATGTATTTCTCATTCACGAACATGCAAACTCTAATACTGAAAACTGTCTTAGCATCAAACCATTATTATTAATACTAGAACAGCTACATTATTTCGCAATTGTACGCTTACTTATTTTACTTGTAGTCCAGCAGCCAACTAGCTTACCCTGGAAGTGGAGTATATACAATGTTTTTTGATTGATTTGGGTCACTGAGACCATAAATATTAAAAATCCGCTTGATGACACCCTGTCACCGTTGGGCATTTTTTCTAATTTGCATAAAACCAAGATGGCCGTCAGTGTTCTATTGAATATACTATAATTAAGATATCATGGCTTCTAGAATGGATTTTAAAACAATCTAAAATGTTTTAACAGGGCTTTAATACATTAGGAACCAAATGGAATAATTTGTATTATCATTCGACAACTCCTTCATTTGCATACATCTAAGATGGCCGCCGTCAAACCTCTCGGGAGACATCTGTATCAGAGGATGCTGTGCAGCAAACGATCCCCCGTGTGAAGAAAGCTGATATGCCAACTCCAATTCAATATGAACTAGAGATTCAACGATACAATGGACCAAAGAAACCAAACATGCCCATGAAAACTACCAATAGAGTAATATTGCCTCTAAAGCTCTCGGCTCACAAGGTCATTGCAAAAGAGAGAGCTACGGTAAATGACTTTGCCTTTATCAAGGACATTACGTCTGGTGATGCATGTCCTGAGTTCAACGGATACAACACAAAACTGTGTCGAGAGCATGGGCAGTCCCTGTCACCCAAGAATAAAGCAGATCAACAGATCCCAATACGATGATGACCGCCTTAGTACAGGCTGAAAGGCTAACAGCACAAACTGGCCAGGCATTTACCATCTTTACATGTGATCAACAACTGTACAGGGTATCATTACAGATCTTATGGACATATCCAGAGCAGTTTGAACATGTGGTACTGCGTCTTGGCGGCATGCATATGCTAATGAGCTTTGTTGGGGCAGTTGGAAGCTTGATGGCAGAAAGTGGACTCGCAGAGGTCATGAATGAAGCGTTGTCGGGGGTTGCAACAATGTTGTCTGGAAAGAAGTTCCCACAGAATGTGCGCGCCCTTCGCATTGTTGCCGAGGAACTGCTGCGTAGGATTGTACAGGAAAATAACATGGCAAGTTATGATGAACTCATCTTATTCCTTGGCGATGTGGCTAGCAGCAGCACGGCAAAGTTGTGGGTCGATGTGGTTATTAAACCCGTCTTCATCATGATGCAGTACATCAGAGCAGAGAGGGAAGGTGACTGGCCACTTCATCTAGAGGCTGTTCAACAGATGATGCTTTACTTCTTTGCCAGCGGGAATGTCAATTATGCACGATATGAGCTGTATTACCTTCGGTCAATGGAAGGAATGCCATCAGAGGTCAGAGATAGATTCATGAAAGGTGAACATGTCATGTACCACATTCCAGGTGTATGGAACGGCATCTGGAGTGATATGTTCAGAGAAACCATCTTCATGAGGTATGGTCACAGTCATGGAGGAATCATTGGAATCACGCTGCGACCAGACACTCTGAAGACATGGGCACTTGGTCTGCACATTCGAAGCAAGCTGGTTGAAGACATTTCCCGTATGAGTGACCCAGATCATGAAGCAAGACAGGACACCCACAAAGAGGAGCAGCTGACAGGGCAACCATTCGTCAGAAGTTAGATCGGAGCATCGATCCTCTGTCCACCAGCAACGAAGCAGACAAGATAGTGAACATTGTCAGTGGTCGAGTGGCACCTGTTTCAGTGAACGTTGATAAGACTGTGACCATTGGTACCAAAGAAATGGAAGAATTCGAGGGTGCTTGGCCAGATGGCTTCTACAATCCCATTTTCAAAGAAGACGGTGACAATGCAAGTAACAAAAAAGCATGTGAATATTGGTACAGCAAAGTTGTTCAATACCACTCTTCTCTTTTCACGAGTCATAGGACTCCAGGCTAGCTGTCGTGACACAATAGACATCAAGACATTACTATCGTATGAGCTATCTCCGGTGCCTACATCGATGTTCAACGAATCGGGTGACATGAGAACCGGAAAGGCTAAGGCACAGTTGAAGAAGCAACTACAAGTTGAGTTGTCATCAAGGAACGTATCACCCACAGTCGACTGTAGGGAGCTAGATAGTTCAGCTGTCCTCTGGGTGATACACTGACCAGTGAATGGGACAGTCTGCGACTTTGTTGTGAACTTCAAACAGTACATCCAACATAAACTTACTTCTAGCGATGTCTATCTCGTGTTCGACAAGTACCAAGATTTCAGTACCAAGAGTACGACCAGATGCAATAGAACAACAGAAGCAAGCAGAGTACATCGACTGGCTCTAGATACACCTCTACCCCCACAGAAAGTTGTCCTGACAGTGTCAGAAAATAAATCACAGCTAATGGAAATTATCTGTGAAGAGCTGACCAGAGACACTACCTCCCATCGAGAATACACAACGTGCTAATGATATTCATCTTAACACTGGACCTATTGAAGATAACGGTTGCTTTTCTATAATACATCAGAATATAAGAAGTATTCGCAACAAATTAGACTTTATTAAGGATAATTTCATTGATGATCATAAACACTTAGGTCTTACCATAGCTGTACCAAATATGAAAAAATCAGTTTAGAAAGGATTCAATATGAAGCTGCTCGTATAGTCACAGGCTTGACACGCTCCGTATCTATTCAAAACCTACTTACAGAAATCGGCTGTGTTTCCCTTGCAGACCGAAGATCTATCCAAAAACTCATACTGGTTTATAAGGAGAAACACGGACTTCTTCCGAGTTATCTCAACGATCTATTTCCCCCTTTGGTTGGGGCCTCCAATGATTATGAACTTAGGAACAACACCAACTTTGTTACCATGTCCAGACGACTGGAAATATATTCAAAGTCAGTTATACCTGATTTTATATGTTTATGGAATACACTCGACCTATCAACACGCAACGTAAATACACTGACAACCTTTAAAAACAAGCTTAAAAACAAATTTAAATATCCCATAATAATAATAACATACTGGAGCGAATCAATTTTGTATTTGAAATTCATTCTAACATAGCATACATCTACGATGTGTATCACTTCAATCTCCCGTAGTTTCGGTCACGATGACATATCTTTCTATTTACGTCCCCGTAGCGCAGTGGATAGCGCGCTGGACTTCTAATCCAGAGGCAGCGTGTTCGAATCCCGCCGGGGATGGATGATCTTTTATATGATTTTACAATTTGATATAATTACATATCTCGTCTACCTTAACATCGAAAGGACGCGATTAAACATTTGCACATTGTCACAAATGTAGTAATCATCTAAACAAATATCTTGAACATCTAGAAATGCTGCATACCAAATGGGACATTGAGATTAACCCTTCTAATTGCTACGTAATACTCATCACAAGGTCCATATACAAGCAACAGCATCAGCCAAGTACCTCGGTATTAATATATTACAGAATAAATCCTGGGAAAGTCACATACATAGAATCACGAATAAGGCACACCGGACAGTAGGCTTCTCAAGAAGAAATATATCCATTCCTTGTATTGCCGACCACTCAACACCACAGCATACACACCACAGCTAGAGTATTGTTTCTCAATCTGGTCGCCCCACATTGAAGTCCAGATACTCCAGTTTGAAACCATTCAGCACATGGCTGTAAGATGGGACATGCACGACTATGGATTTACTTTTACAGAGATGCTCGAAACGTTTATTAACGCTAATGTATAAGATGTATTACAAACTTGTAGCTGTTCCTTCTGAACACTACCTAACCTCCATGTTCCGACTATCTACAGATTCCAATCTGCATTCACTAATGCTCATCGCGGCCACAACTGACAACAATACATACTCCGTCTTCCCAAGGACGGTCTATTATTTGAATAATCTTCCGGCAGATATTCCCCATGTCTCAGCGGATCCACAGTTCAGCACGGCTGTTAGCTGTTAACCATGTTCAACATGTACGTCCCTAGAACCAATAACCACAGTTTACCCTTTTATTCTAATCTCACATTCTTTTATCATTGATTGTAAATATTTCACTATGCTATGTAAGTTGTCTATCCTTTATTAATACTAACACTCTTATCAGATGGATGTACACTATCTACGTCCCCATCATGGGTGTGATAATTCAAGCGGTTATAGATATATCAAGCATGACTTAGTGATATGTCCATATGGCATCTACTAAGACCGGTCAGGTAGTCCACATTTTGTATTTAGACAGCGTCATTGTTATAATATTAACCTAATTGAGCGAATCAATTCTATATTTGAAATTCATTCTAACATAGCATACATCTACGATGTCTATCACTTCAATCTCCCGTAGTTTCGGTCGCGACGACAACCGTTTCTAAGTGCGTCCCTGTAGCGCAGTGGATAGCGCGCTGGACTTCTAATCCAGAGGCCGCATTCGAATCCCGCCGGGGATGGATTCTCTTTTAAATTAATTTACAATTTGAATTAATTACATATGCCGTTTACATTGAACCGAGGCTATTGGACACTTGCACATTGTCACAAATGTGGTGATCATCTATACAAAAGCTCTTGAACATCTAGAAATGCCGCATACCAAATTGTGTTTAAGGACGGTCTACTATTGGAATAATCTTCAGGTAAATATTCACAACGTCTCAACGGTTCCGCAGTTCAGATGGCTGTTAGCTGTTAATGATTTTACAATTTGAATTAATTACATATGTCGGTTCCTGCAGGCTATGTTTGCGTAGGGTAAACTAGCAACTGACGCTAATGTATTATAAAATGAATTACACGCTTGTAGCTGTCCCGTTCGAACACTACCTAATCTCCATGTTCCGACTATCAACACATTTTAATCCGCATTCACTAATGCACATCACGGCCACAACTGACAACAACAAAGATTCCTTCTTCCCAAGGACGGTTTACTATTGGAATAATCTTCAGGTAAATATTCACCAGGTCTCAACGGTTCCGCAGTCCAGCACGGCTGTTAGCTGTTAACCGTGTTGAACATGTATGTCCCTAGAACCAATAACCACATTTTACCATGTTATTCTAATCGCACATCCTTTTATTTTTGATTACTAATATTTCACTATGCTTTGCAAGTTGTCTTATCTTTATCGTGTTAGTCCATGTACGTCGTATGACAAAACCAGAATCAATTTTGATCGTATAAATATCTGGATCTAACGTTTCCTAATCGCTACATTAAAATTACAATAACGCGACGTCGTAAATATATGTGAACGTTTAGTTACATCAACTGCAATCGTGTGTATATGCCACTGCGGTTCATGTTTTTGATCCGAATAAATATTTTTAAACTATGTGTCACTCTTGTCAGATGGACTCCCACTATCTAGATTCCCATCATGGGTTTAGTATAATTGGAAGACATAGATACTAGTATATCTACGTCGACTCATTTCGAAATAATTCAAAGTTACATATATATCGAGCATGACTTAGAGAGTTGTCAATATGACATCTATACTAAGACTGGTTAGGTAGTCTACAGTTTGTGCAGCAACCTTAAAGTATTTAGGCAGCATCATTGTCATATTATAATAATTGAGCGAATCAATTCTATATTTGAAATTCATTATAACATAGCATACATCTATAATGCCTATAACTTCAATCTCCCGTAGTTTCAGTCACTACGACATCAGTTTATATGTACGTCCCCGTAGCGCAGTGGATAGCGCGCTGGACTTCTAATCCAGAGGCCGCGGGTTCGAATCCCGCCGGGGATGGATGTTATTTTATAATTTGAATTCTACTATGTCTATCACTTCAATCTCCCGTAGGTTCGGCCACGATGACGGCTGTTTCTATTCACGTCCCCGTAGCGCAGTGATAGCGGGTCTTTTAAATGATTATACAATTTGAATTAATTACATATGTCGTCTACCTTAACATTGAACCGATGCGATTGAAAATTGTTACAAATGTGGTGATCATCTACACAACAATCTTGCAGAAATGGGATATTGAGTTTAACCCTTCTAATAACTAGGTAATACTCATCATAAGGTCCATTTACAACATCACACAAGTAACTAGGCATTGATATATTACAGAATAAATCCTGGGAAAGACACATACATAAAAATCACGAATAATGCACATTAGGCTTCTTAAGAAGAAATATCAAAGTCCATTCCTTGTGTTGCCGACCACTCAACACCACAGCATACAGACCACATATAGGGTATTGTTTCTCGATCTGGTCGCCCCATATTGAAGTCCAGATACTCCAGTTTGAAACCATTCAGCATACTACTGTGGTCATGCACGACTATGGACTTACTGTCACATAGATACTCGAAACTGTTATTAACGCTAATGTATAAGATGTATTACAAGAGTGTAGCTGTCCAGTCCAAAGACTACCTAATCTCCATTTCCCGACTATCTATAGATACAGATTCCAATCCGCATTCACTAATGTTCATCACGGTTGACACCAACAAAGGACGGTCTACTATTGGAATAATATTCAGGCAAATATTCACCAGGTATTAACGGTTCCGCAGTTCAGCACGGCTGTTCGCTGTTAACCGTGTTGAACATGTAACCCCTGGAATCAATAACCACATTTATCTATGCCGACTGCTTCCGGTTGTAAACAATATGGCGGTTTTTTGAAAAGCTCGTGAAAAATGATGTAGGTTTATTGAAACTGTGTTTGAAGAAGGGAATTATATGAAATAGATGTGCTTTAGATGGTAGTATTATGTCTGTGGAATGATCTGTATTCGAGCTGAACTGTATTGATGAGTAACTATCTTTAGAAGGAGTCACAAGGTTTTCATGCCAGGTGCGGGTCGAGGACAGCGTGGTAAACGCAGGCGAATTAAATCGTCTCCTGACCATCTCTCAAGATTTCTAAAGAAACATAAAGTAAACATTCAGAACAATAGCGAGGATAACGATAGTGATACTGACGGTTTTGTTTCCATTTGCTCGTCACCAGAAACGGACGTTTCAGATACAGAACTTTTACCTGTTTCGACACCATCACTAAACAGGAAGGTATGGTTGAATTAACCGAGACAGAGCTCGTTAGTCTGGCCACTAAACTTGCACCAATCTTAGTACCGACTCTAGCAAACGAACTATATGGTAAGCTGTTATCAAAGGTACAGGAAATGGTCAAAACTGAGACTAAGAAACTGATCGATACTGAAATTGGTCCCCTGCCAGAAATTAATTCAAAACTTCAAAACGAGTTGAACGCTATAAAACGGGGGCTTGACGAGCTAGATCAATATGGTAGGCGTATGTGCCTTGACATTTCAAACAGCCCAGGTGATACAGGTTCTCCAAGTTAAAATCAAGATCCTGAACCAAGCTGCAAAGGTTGGCATCGCATTAACTGCTGCTGACATCGACAAATGCCACCGCAGAAGTACGCCCAAAGAGAGCTTGGATTACACAGGAAGAGTTGTCGTCAAATTCTCCAACTCAAGTGCGAGAGACAGAGTGTACACAAACAGGAAAATAGTCGGCGATGGTATATTTGTACAGGACCATCTCACTCCCCACCGTGAACGTATGGCGTACGAGGCCCGTAAATTGAAACGCGACGGCATCTTGACCAAGTGTTGTATTTCTGGCTGCAGGGTGAAAGGTCAGGTAGATGACAAGAGTACCCCTGTCACCACCAGAGACATGATTGACATACAGTGCCTTCGGGAGAAGAAGCCCCTTCCAGTTTACATGTACTATATATATTGTATCTGTGTTTGAGTGATGCTTGTGGACTCTGTTGCAACACTTTAGTGTGTATATTATTAACATGTGCGTTTGTTTTTGTTTACATTCCATTGCCGTCGTTCAATGTGTATTCCCAAGCTTTCCTACTGTTACACATACAATTAATAATACAAACGCTTACCTATATTTAAAATCCATAATCAATATATCCGTTATACAGGTGCCGCAGACCATCATGCTTGCAGACGATCTTCTTGCAGTTAATCCAATGTATATATCAATTTCACTTATAATGTATATTAATTAGTGATATCTAACTTTTTGAAACAAATCCATCTTATTGCAACACTTACATAAATCGTTCAACGTTAATAACATTTACAATTTATATTTATAAAAACAACATTTAAAAATTGTCATTTATTAAAACGTCACTGACCTAGCTGACAGTGCAAGGGACATGTTTAAAAATAGTCTCACTTTATTGTTTCGACCATGCCATTATACCTACATGGTAATTGTCCTAGTCATTTCACTTATATTATTTCAAATGCAATATACTCAGCGCCGTCGCATCCTGATTGATACATGCACAATTATACTACCCTTTTTTTGGACCCAATTCCAAATTGAAACAAATGTAATGAGTTAAATTGAACTGAATGCAAACGGATGTTGTTGTTTTTATGACTGTGTACATGGTAACATATGATTATCTTCATCTTGACCTAATAGTACGAAGTAAACGCATAATTGCTGATACCTTTAAACTTAACCTGTGACTGCGTGTCAATGGTAGCTTTAACCTGTGTGTCAACGGTCGACTATCGTAGTTCAAGTTATTAGTCAAAATCTATATAAGGTGATATGTTTTTAACTGGATGTAGTTGTGAATGACTTCATTTAATATATATCGTCGCAATTATATTGTTATTTAGAATGTAATCGACTTGAATGACTGAACGAATAATTATACATTTTTCTAGCATTAAGTTTTGATCTATATTTAGTTGACATATCTATTTGAGATTGTAAAGGAACAATCTGTAGCAATTACCATTTTATTGTTTGTTTTCCTGTTTCAGGGTGAAGCGAGCAAGGTGGCCTATTACATTAAATGTAGATCTATGAAACATGTACATGGTACTGTATTATACATGTACACTGAACCAAATTTCTAAACGGCCACCTGTTTTTTTACAGTATTTGGGAAAAACCTACAATCATACAATATTAATAATCATATCATCATTTAATACATTTTATTCCATATGTTTATACAACAATTCACTAAAATTAAAAAAGCGGCTAAAACGTAACAATGAAAACAATAAGGTCACCCTCATAACAAAAAGTCACAAATCTGAAAACATCGCTATTATGGTATTTCAATACTTCTGTGGCAATAACGGCACGTCACCTCGCCCTCATTGATACAATGTATCTTTGGAGATAGCGTTGCGGAATTGTTGCCCATGCCTGCATTATGTCATGCTCTAATTCAAGCATGTTAAGTTGCTGTGGTTGGGCTCTGACCTTCCTTTTCAACAGGTCCCATACATGTTCTATGGGGTTCAAATCGGGGCTTTTCGCCGGCCATTTGTGCACGTTGTTAGCAGCTAACATAGCCCGAGTGTTCCTGGCAACATGGCAGGGTGCGTTGTCTTGTGCCAAAATAATACCACGATTGCCATTAACATGTGGTACAAGGACGGGTTGTAGGATATCGTTTTGATATTTTCTGGCACATAAGTTACCTCGAATTGGTAGAATGGGTGTCCTAGTATGCATTGACACGCCAGCCCAGACCATCAATGAGCCGCCTCCGTACTTATCGACCTGTACTACACAGTTTGCCCTGTTTCGCTCGCCCCGACGGTGGTATGCTCGGACGCGTCCGTCGGCCCCACGGAGTGTAAACCTTGACTCATCCACAAATATAACATTAGACCAGTCCGCTCTCGTAAACCTGAAATGCCGTCTAGCCCATGCTAACCGTGCCCGTCTATGGTCTCTGGTTAGAATTGGACCCTTTCGTGGTCGTCGGGCTCGTAATCCGACGGCTCTGAGACGATTACGTACAGTTTGTGCATGGATGTGGCAGTTATGTGTGCCAATAGTGACCCTTGGCGTTCTGGTAGCTGGGGTGAAGCGATCCCGTAAGTGGGAAACAATAATGTACCGGTCCTGTCTGCGTGTGGTTACCCTCCCTTTAGGGCGTCGTCGGATGTCGGCTACACTTCCGGTACGTCTAAACTTCGCCCATAGCTGCTGAATGGTGGAATGTTGTCTATTGAAATGTCGAGCAACCTGAAATGATAATAAAAGGGCCATAACTCTGAAGTTCCTAGAGTGATATTGCTGGTTATCGGACTTTCAAAATGGCTGTATAAGAATATAACATTTGATGATTTTTGACAACATTGAGGTCAACTGGTTAATTTCATCGCAAATGTGTACCTACCTGCCTAATTGATGTACCAGCATCCAGCATGCCAACAGCACGCCCGCGTTCTTCAATGCTCATTCTCGCCATGTTTTGTGTGTTTTATATTCTGTTCTAGATAGGGATTATACTACATATAAAATGGACACTCACCATGGCTCTCGTGCCGATTTATACAAATCGGTCTCTCCTTTCCGCTTGATCAAATCTGGCACCAGAAACGTGCTTTCATTTTAGATATCGATTTATTATAGCGTATAGAACTCCGTTGCAAATTTTAGAATTTATACATATAACCATTCTCTTGAAATCGCATTTTATATATTGGCCGTTTAGAAATTTGGTTCAGTGTATATATACTTGCGGGAACAACTTTGGTATAATCATGGTCATTTCATAATATGTCACGTGATAATGATCATGCGAGGTCATGGATTTTATGGAAAGACATTTATGTGGAATAAAGTGTAAAATAAAGAGTTTTTCGGAATATTTTTTGGATAAACAACATCTATAAGTGTTTCTATACATGCCTCCGAAACAAAAACCGAAACAAAAAGCTCCTAAAAGGACAGGTAAACGAAAAAACATTTCTCCATTATTGGGAACTACAGATACACCGAGTACGAGTTATCCCGCTGACCGGTTTGACAACACCTGTGGATAAAAATAGCACAGTGATTGTAGACAATAATAAACGACCAAAAAACCAGCCGCAACCTAATTACTTTGTATTTGATACGCCTACAATGAGTAACACTGACAATTTGAACACTTTTGCATTATCTCAACCATTTCCCGGACAATATGTGCAGTCACCACCCTGACAATATCAGTTCCTGCAACCAAGTGCACAACAACCACCACCGCCATGGGTGGTCAGTATCATGGAAGATATAAAGTCCATCAAAACGAAAGTCGATAAAATTGACAACATCGAAAAGACTGAACTCGATCAATCTGCGACTCAGCGATCTAGATCTAAAAGTGAAAGATATCGACAAGCGAATGATCGACGTGGAAAGCTCGGCCACGTTCATGGGTAAACGATACGAAGATCAGTCACAGGAACTCAAAACCGCTAAGGACACTGTGAAAACGTTAGAGAAATCGTGCACATCCTTACAGAAAACTATCGGTTCCCTCGAAACTAGCCAGGCAACTATGAGAGCCAAGGTACTCGATGGGGAGTTCCGCAGTATGAGAGAGAATCTCATCTTTTACGGTATCGCTGAACCACCTATAGCACCTACCTCATCCGCATTACCACCTAGGCACGCACCCGGCACGCCTCCTACAACCGGAGTCGGACCATCCATGGATACAGATACGAATGCTGACACCTGTGAGAAGTTAGTAAAAAACTTTATCAAGTGCAATATAGGCATTGATGCCACTGATATACTATTCGACCGTGCACACAGGTTAGGAAACCCCAACAAGTCCAAACTACCACGCCCAATCGTCGTCAAATTTCACTACTTTCACGACAAACAACGCATTCTAAACGCTGCTATCCCGTTACGCGGTGACATGAAGAAGAAGAACCAGGGTGTTGGTTCCCAGTTACCAAAAGAATGGCGTGACGCACGTCAAAACCTGTCAACCGTGTATCAAGCCGAGAAACTGAAAGGGAGTACATTGAAATATGTTGGTGAAAACCTAATCATTAACGGTACAGTGTACAAGCCTCCGCCAAGTGTACACCCCTAGGGGGTCACGGAGAGCAATTAGACATAATTTCATGGAACATAAATGGACTCATTCGAAAAATATCTGATCCAGATTTTGTGGATATTATACAGTTACACGATATAGTTATTTTAACAGAAACTTGGACATCGTCAAAAACATGTTATAATTTAGATATTGATGGTTATCGTGTATATCATTTATATGGAAACAAATCACCTAATACCAAAAAAGGACGATACTCTGGAGGTATATCTATATATTATAAGTCCAATCTTGATAACAAAATTAATATTGTTGAAACAAATCAATGTGGCATTGTATGGGTTAAAATATGCAAATCCCTATTTTATTTCCATACTGATGTATATCTATGTTGTACCTACATACCACCATATGACTCTAAAATACTAAATTATAATGATGTTGACATGTTTGAACAAATAGAAACAGGTATAGAAAAATATAAAATTCTTGGGAAAATTATAGTAAATGGCGATTTAAATTGTAGAACATCTATAGAACCAGATTATATAATTTTTGATAGATATCTTGATAATGACAATGCTCTAGAATCTAATATTTACAATATTCCTAGAGTAAACAGGGATCACATATTAGATGCACGTGGAAAACGCCTTATTCAGTTATGCAAAACCACAAACTTATTGATATGCAATGGTCGTTTATATAATGACAAGGACATTGGGCAATATATATTTAATAATGGTATTTCCTCAACAGTTCTCGATTATGTTTTAATTAATCATAATGATTTCATGCATATATCAATGTTCGATATATTACTACCGAATTCCTTATCAGATCATTGTCCCATTCAAGTGTGTATACAGCGCGTACAACCCGCACCACGTGAGGATAGTATTGTTCATGAAACAATCATAGCGTGGGATAATTCACGCATTGACGATTTTCGCAGTGTACTGACCAATCAGAGTAATCGATTTTAACAAATAACACATTCTTTAAATTTACTACGCTGATGCAAGAATCTGCTTTTAGTATATTCGGCACAAATAGGCACTCGATTGATAAAACAAAAACAAATAATAACAAACAACGATGGTTTAATAATGATTGCTATTCTGCACGGAAGGAATTCAATAAAGCTAGAAATGTTTTCTTGCGTAATAGGAATATTGAAAATAGAAATTATTTCTTAAATAAAAAACGCATTTACACTAACGTTAAACGTAAATATAAAAATCTATATAAACACAGCGAAAGTAGTCGTATTTCTAATCTAGCTAAATCTAATCCAAAATCTTTTTGGAAAAATATCAAAACACAATACAAGCAAAATACATCTGACCCAACAAATATATCAATTGATGACATGTACCTTCATTTTAATAATTTATATGGTACAAATCCAAATACAAATAGTGATACGGCTGATGACGACACTACACCAGGGAACCAAGGACACCCATTATACGATGTCGACTTAGATACTGAATTCTCTGAAGCTGAGGTTAAAGCTGCAGTATTTGCTCAAAATAATTCCAAAAGTCCTGGAAATGATCACTTAATAGCTGAATTGTTCAAGCATTCATTTGATATTATCTCTCCTTTCCTCATAGGATTTTATAATAACATATTTAATGATGGTTCATTTCCAGAAAGCCTAGGTCTTGGCATTCTGGTTCCACTATTTAAGGGTGGATCTCATGAAGCAAAATTTGTTAGAGGAATCACTCTTAATAATATATTATCCAAAATATACTCGAAGTTACTAGTTACACGATTGACAAACTGGTCGAATAAACATGATAAATTGATTGATAACCAGTATGGGTTTCGCAGGACTAGAACAACAGCTGATTGTATTTATGTGTTACATGCAATAATATCTAAAACTTTAGCAAGCAAGAAGAAACTGTACGTTGCATTTTTAGACTGGGAGAAAATGTTCGACCGAATTGATAGAATACTCCTATGGCAAAAATTGTTGACTGCTAATGTTAGCACTAAATTCATTGCAGCCCTCAAGTCCATGTATTCAACTGTCAAATCAACAATACGCTACAAAAATGCAAAATCGCAACCTATAACATCCAATATTGGGGTCAAGCAAGGTGATCCTGCTAGCAGTATATTATGTTTATTTTTCCTAAATGACATTTTAAACAATATCAACAGTAACCTAGATGAAATCCCTAATGTCGATGGCTTGCGGGTATTCATGCTACTATTTGCAGATGATGCAGTTGTTTTTTCTCATAATCCAGCTTCCCTTCAAGCTATATTAAATGATATAGAAAAATATTGTAATGAATATGGACTACGCCTTAATGCTAATAAAACAAAAATAATGATCTTCGAAAAGGGTCGTCACACCACACATGATTTTTATCTTTATAACAGCCGGATCGAAGTAGTTAAGTCCTTTACATATCTGGGGATCTACCTCTTTAAAAATGGGAACTGGAATCGCACCCAACAACGTGTATCCCAGCACGCATCCTTTTCACTCCATAATTTATTTACTATATATAATCAACTAGATTTACCTATTAAACAAAAAATGAATTTATTTGACTCACTAGTCATGCCAATTCTCAATTATGGGGCGGCGGTGTGGGGAAACCATGTTGCTCCCGATGTGGAAATCATTCATTCCAAATTTTGTAGAAAGCTGTTAGGCGTGAAACGATCAACAAACCTTGATGCATTATACGGGGAACTAGGTAGAGTTCCGATGTCTTTACATCGAAAGATTTTACTTATCAAATATTGGATTAAATTGATAACATTAGAAAATAAAACCATACTATTTAAATCATATAATATGCTAAGATCCGATGCCGATAATGGGCTAACGTACAACGGTTCAAATTGGGCATTCAATGTGAAACAAATATTGAATGAAATAGGTTTATCATGTATGTGGGAAAACCAAAATAATACGTTGATAAGTTTTGAAATTATAAAACAAAGATTGCTTGACATATACCATCAAAATTGGTATGCATCTATTAACAATTCCCCCCGTCTTGAATCATATAGTATGTATAAACATTCGTTCAAACTAGAAACATATCTTCATATAATTAAGGAACCATGGTACAGAAATGCTCTCTCACGTTTTAGAACATCATCACATGACCTAGCTATTGAACGTGGTCGATACTTAAACACACCTAGGATTTAACGAATATGTGCAAATTGCAACTCATTGATTGAAAATGAATATCATTTCCTTCTCATATGTCCAAAATATTCAACATTGCGATCTAAATACATAAAACGCTATTATTATACCTGGCCAACAAAACAAAAATTTGCCAATCTTATGTCAACAAACTCCAAAATTACTTTGAATAATCTTTGCAAATTCATTTACCATGCTAACCTGTTAAGAAATGTAACGTCGTAAAAACTGCTGTTACATGCCAATAACATTGAAATATCCGCATGAATTATATGCTCTTTGTTAAAAATCCATGTCTTTGTATTGAAATGTTTGTAATTGCTATAAACATATATATACATGTTTTATGCAATAAATTTGTTGAATTGAATTGAATAATAATGAATATCATTTTCAATGTATACATGCTATGTCGCAACGAGGTGTAGATTTTTCACACATTATTGTTCACTATTGCACTTTGTACTATACTATATATGATTGTCGATCTTATGTGTTAAAACATTACATGATGATACATAATTATACTGATACTGCATTCTTGTTGGGCAGGGTGCGGTTTGTGTGTGCCAATGCCGATTGAATATATCTTACACCGTTACGACGTACACTTATTGACTTATTATCAGAAGTTCAATCCGTATTGGAGCAAGTTATTGTATCGTGCCCGATGTGATTGCGATATATTGTAATTGACTTGAATTTACTAAAAATAGGCCTTTCATAAAAAAGTTGTATAATTATACTATAGACACTAATCTATCCCTGGTCAAGGGTAGACAACCCACATTTTAATATCATAACCTTCACGGATAGTAGTCCTTCTTGAATTTTAGAATCAATCATAATTTATTGACATTTTGAAATTCTTTTAGAATAGGAAATGCTTTAGACATCTAAAAGCATATACTTTTTTACGTTTCATAGACTTCTCTATTTACATGTTTTTTTATCAGCTTGATACAAAACTAAGTACAATTTCACATATATTTCACGGCATAGCCCTATTTCTATTCCTGTTATCAAGTACGGACTGGTACAAGTTTTGCGACTGAGTTTTGAACAGAAAATTTATATCTGATACATTTCCGCTCAAAAATTGATTGAGCATAAAACAATCTTGTGCGTATTTCTCAGCAATTGAGCATTTTGGTGATTTTCGTCTATCCTTCTGGATGCCGACTGGTGGGTTTTCACACCGTTTTGCGCGTGTTGCAAGCTCAGATCTATAATTTGATAATTCTTCACTCGAGTAAGTGTTTTCGAGAAGTCTGCTTGTATATGTATCTTTTGGTAAGTTATGCAAATCATCATCAAACATTGTTGCTGTGAACATATTATTGGCACTCTGTGGTTGACCACAGTGGATATTACCATCCTCGCCGATAGGTGGTGATGCTGTGTAACTCTGCCCGTCACAATTCATAGCGTCATCAGAGTTAGCTCCCTTGTTACCACAACGTTGATCCGGGGATACATTTGTAGAGACAACTGTTTTCAAGAATGTCAGGTCATTATCATGATTTATAATATGTTGTTTATCTAGGTCTAGGATTGTATAGTCAGGATCCATAAATTGACCATGATTAGCATAAGAGAATGTTTCTACCTCTTGGGTATCTACCATGTTGTCGGATTCCATACTTCGTTAGTTTCCGTGGATTGTCCGAACGGTTATAATATCAGACGACGGCAGAATCTATGTCCACAATTCAATACCACATAATCCAGGTAAAAAGTGTTCACTACAGGTAAAATGTCACACCATGTGCATTTCACAATCTTGTCTTTGTTTGCCTATTGTCTATCGAGAATGCTCCATTTCTTTAATAATATTTTATTGCATTTTTTCAACCATACATTACATATATACATACAATACTAAGAACAAATCAGAGATTAATATGTAATTATATGATTGCAGTATACGATACATGTGATTTCTCGTTAACTAGACGACATTATTCTATTGTTTTTACATAAACGCATTTATCATTTGAAAACGCGCATTCCAGTATATATTTTCCAACTTTTCAGTCAATATTTTAAGAAATATAATCCAATTTCTGAGAGCTTAGAATAACGTGACTGTTCACACTCCTGTGACATCAATCCTTCTTGCATTATATATTGTTGTTTTTCTTTTTTACTTATTTTACTTGCTAATGATATTCATCTTAACCCTGGACCTATTGAAGATAACGGTTGCTTTTCTATAATACATCAGAATATAAGAAGTATTCGCAACAAATTAGACTTTATTAAGCATAATTTCATTGATGATCATAAACACTTAGGTCTTACCTTAAGTCACGATGGGTCATGGCATACACATATAAACAATATAACTACTTCAGCTTCTAAAGTACTTGGTTCTATGAGAATGCTAAAATACAAACTAAAGCGCAAGACTTTAAACAATATATATATAGCTTATCTTAGACCCTTACTGGAATATGCGTCTGCTGTCTGGGATAGCTGTACCCAATATGAAACAATTAGTTTAGAAAGGATTCAATATGAAGCTGCTCGTATAGTCACAGGCTTGACACGCTCCGTATCTATTCAAAACCTACTTACATAAATCGACTGGGTTTCCCTTGCAGACCGAAGATCTATCCAGAAACTCATACTGGTTTATAAGGAGAAACACGGACTTCTTCCGAGTTATCTCAACGATCAATTTCCCCCTTTGGTTGGGGCCTCCAATGAGTATGAACTTAGGAACAACACCAACTTTGTTACCATGTCCAGACGACTGGAAATATATTCAAAGTCAGTTATACCTGATTCTATAAGTTTATGGAATACACTCGACCTATCAACACGCAACGTAAATACACTGACAACCTTTAAAAACAAGCTTAAAAACAAATTTATATATCACATAATAATAATAACCTACTGGAGCGAATCAATTCTGTATTTGAAATTCATTCTAACATAGCATACATCTACGATGTCTATCACTTCAATCTCCCGTAGTTTTGGTCACGATGATAGCCGTTTATATGTACGTCCCCGTAGCGCAGTGGATAGCGCGCTGGACTTCTAATCCAGAGGCCGCGGGTTCGAATCCCGCCGGGGATGGATAGTCTTTTATATGATTTTACAATTTGAAATAATTACATATCTCGTCTACCTTAACATCGAAAGGACGTAATTAAACATTTGCACATTGTCACAAAAATCTTGAACATCTAGAAATGCCGCATACCAAATGGGACATTGAGCTTAACCCTTCTAATTGCTACGTAATACTCATCACAATGTCCATATACAAGCAAAAACATCAGCCAAGTACCTATGCATTGGTATATTACATACAAAATACTGGGAAAGTCACACACATAGAATCACGAATAAGGCACACCGGACAGTAGGCTTCTCAAGAAGAAATATATCCATTCCTTGTTGCCGACCACTCAACACCACAGCATACAGACCACAGCTAGAGTATTGTTTCTCGATCTGGTCGCCCCACATTGAAGTCCAGATACTCCAGTTTGAAACTATTCAGCACATGGCTGTAAGATGGGCCATGCACGACTATGGACTTACTGTAACCGAGATGCTCGAAAACTTTATTAACGCTAATGTATAAGACTTCTAATCTACGGGTTCGAATCCCGCCGGGATGGGTTGTCTTTTAATGATTTTATAATTTGAATTACATATGTCGTTTGCCTGCAGGCTATATTTGTGGAGGGTAAGCAAGCGACTGACGCTGATGTATTACAGCTTGTAGCTGTCCAATCTGAACACTACCTAATCTCCACGTTCCGACTATCTCCACATTCCAATCCGCATTCACTAATGCACATCACAACTGGCAACAACAAATACTCCTTCTTCCCAAGGACGGTCTACTATTGGAATAATCTTCAGGCAAATATTCACCAGGTCTTAACTGTTCCGCAGTTCAGCACGGATGTTCGTTGTTAACCGTATTGAACATGTACGCCCCTAGAACCAATAACCACATTTACCCTTTTATTCTAATCTTACATTCCTTTATTAATACTAACACAATCTTGTCAGATGGATGCGCACTATCTACGTCCCCATCATGGGTGTGATAATTCAAGAGGTTATAGATAATTTTTATATCAAGCATGACTTAGTGATATGTCCATATGGTATCTACTACGACCGATCAGGTAGTCCACATGTTGTATTTAGGCAGCGTCTATGTCCATATGGCATCTATGTCCATATGGCATCTACTACGACCGGTCAGGTAGTCCACATGTTGTATTTAGGCAGCATCTATGTCCATATGGCATCTACTACGACCGGTCAGGTAGTCCACATGTTGTATTTAGGCAGCATCTATGTCCATATGGCATCTACTACGACCGGTCAGGTAGTCCACATGTTGTATTTAGGCAGCATCTATGTCCATATGGCATCTACTACGACCGGTCAGGTAGTCCACATGTTGTATTTAGGCAGCATCTATGTCCATATGGCATCTACTACGACCGGTCAGGTAGTCCACATGTTGTATTTAGGCAGCATCTATGTCCATATGGCATCTACTACGACCGGTCAGGTAGTCCACATGTTGTATTTAGGCAGCATCTATGTCCATATGGCATCTACTACGACCGGTCAGGTAGTCCACATGTTGTATTTAGGCAGCATCTATGTCCATATGGCATCTACTACGACCGGTCAGGTAGTCCACATGTTGTATTTAGGCAGCAGCGTTGTTGTCATAATAATAACATAATGGAGTGAATCAATTCTGTATTTGAAATTCATTCTAACATAATATATGCCTATAACTTATAATCTTCAGGTTTTGGTCACGACGACCAGCGGTTCTATGTGCGTCCCCGTAGCGCAGTGGATAGCGCGCTGGACTTCTAATCCAGAGGCCGCGGGTTCGAATCCCGCCGGGGATGGTCTTTTAGCATAATACTGTTCATAATGTATATATCAAACTTGTATTAACTTGTCCATTAAAGCAGCATCACATCGTATGAAATAAAAGATATTTGAAATATTCAATTTTTACGTATACACATTATACTTTGTATGCTTATGTTCATTTGGTAAACAGTGTTTTATTTGCGATAAAACAAACTCGAAACCGAAAGTAGGTATTTCCGAGTCGATCGGTCACGCACTTGTTTACAACCGGAACGCATCGTCCGCACTTGTTTACATTCGGAATGCATCGTCCCCATTTGTCCCACGTTGTCTTTTTTAATTAAATTACTTGATATGTTGATTTATACCTCTGTTAGCTAAGTCTTTTATGGACAGCTCTACATCCCCGCGAGGGGTTCGACATTAGAGGAAGATAGATAGATAGTCTTTCATGTTCAAAAGATATACGTTGTTTTCTACATTCTCTGTTGTTTCACGCATGCGCGCTGTGCGTTATTTCATTTCGTGTGTTGATAAACAAAGTCGCGTATACGACGGTTTAAATTTATTGGAATTTTATCGTTTCTGAGCGACTATTTCGATTTGTGTAAACACACAAACATTAGTATTTATATTTTACCCAAAACATCCTTTATTACGATATAATGCTGCTTTAAGAATATCACAGAGTACAACAGGTCGATTGGGCTTATCCCTACTACACCTGTGACATTCTTCCTTGGGTAAACACTGTTTAGTATATAATATATACCTGCATGCACCAAATGAATAAAGATTGAACACTTATATAATTTGCGATATCACATAAAATCTCATTGACCACCCATTGTATGTACTTGTTAGTTTGTACAAATAATTATATTTTAGCGACAATAGAGTACCAATCACGGAGTATTGGACACTTATTGTATAGGTGAACAACATAAGACCAATATAATACTCTTGATAGAGGTAGTTGACAAGTATACAGGCGAAATTAAGATTTGTTGGAGGTAGAACTTGCTTCGCAATCGTTGTAAAATAAATAAAGTTTAAACTTTAGGTTTGTTATGATAATGAACATATTATAACACACCCGGGATACGAAAGAAACAAAGAGAACGAATACAAGGGTACATATTTGTAGAACTTTATTCAATGAAGACTGCTTAATATATCACCATTATGAAGTCTAACTAACAGATGAATACTGATTAGATGTATGACACGCTGCACAGTAAGGAAGTACGCACACGTAAGTGTACTTTTAAGCATTAACCTCTAAACGGGAATGCACCATAAGTTTACGCAGTATTATAATAGTGTGGTCTTCCGTGATAACCACATGATTAAAATGGGATTCCAGTATACTACTTTAAATACTAATCCTAAAGCGTACATAATGGAATTCCAGTATATAGTCAAACCTGTGCTAAAGGCCACCTCCGAATAAAGGCCGCATATGAAAAACCTTTCTCTAAAGACCACCATTTTTCTCGCCCGTCGAGCCATTTTCAATGCATTTTAACCCTCTATTGAGAGGCCACCTGTCAACAAAAGCCACGTTTTGACTCGCGAGGATGGCCTTTATAGACAGGTTTGACTGTACTACTTTAAATACTAATCCTAAAGCGTACATATGTCGTATCCATTTGCGGATTCACGGTCACAGCAACAGGTAATGGTTTTTTTTGGGGGGGGGGGGGGGGTTACGTTTATTTATCGTCGCTACCGGTTGCCCATATGAGCGACGCCTCCTGAAGAGATTAGTCATTTTAGATTTTTGGAGGATAGTGCAATGATACAGACAGAGACCCATTCCAGTGTCTCCTCTGGTTCTTTTACGTGCACGGTGTAAAGCACCGACACGAAACCTCGGTTTAACGTCTCATCTGAAATACTTCCTGCGATCCCTGGATTACCAGTCCAGCGTGTTACCACTGGACTACAGATCCGTCTGTCCAGGTAATGGTAAACATTGCATTATAATTTATACACTTGTATAGTATAATTATATGTTATTGTTTAAGTAGCTCGAATGTGGATCTACTGATAATTTGAACATGCTTAGGCCAAGAATTGACATGAATTCATGGTGGAAAACTGAGCTCGGTAGTGGCAAGTTGATATAAATATATGTACATGTACACTATTTTTTTTTTATAAACTCACCTAAAATGTAATTGACATTAAGATTAGATGTTAATTTATTATTAAATATCCGAGTTCATAAATGTTTTAAATGCTTTCCGTATGTTGGTGAGAAAGACGAGTTTACACTACAGGGTATGGAAGACACCGCCATGAATGATAGTACTACATTATCAACCGATGTGGGTGATGAACTTCCCTGTGGACATATTTCTTCTGATATAAACACCGCACGATAATCACAACATTATCGGAAGAGTCCATTGACTTGTTATAGTTGTTTTTATATTACTATTTATAGGCAAACGTTACTATTCAATTGTATAGACTACACAATAGTCAATTTGTATATGAAGTAGTATAAAACACCTATACTAAGTCAATGGACTCTTCCGATAATGTTGTGATTATCGTGCGGTATTTATATGTAGGTTTATATGATCACGCGTTACAATGTTTATTTTGCTATAATAGTATTATGTATCAAGGGTTATATATATCACAATATAGTTTTAATGTATATTTCAAGAGACAACAATCTCAAATACAAGTAGCACGCCATTGTATATAGCAATAGTTTTACTTGCGACGAAGTATTTACTGTACGATGTTTATTACGACATGCAAATAGTATATTTCATTGAGATACACAATACATGCAGATGGGTAACATTATCGCACTGCGCGCTTTTTCAGTCTATTCATGATTGTTTACAACAGTAGACATTAAAGCGACATTATATCACAAAAAGCTCTGAACATGATTGTTTACAATAGTAGACATTAAAGCGACATTATATCACAAAAAGCTCTGAACATGATTGTTTACAATAGTAGACATTAAAGCGACATTACATCACAAAAAGCTCTGAACATGATTGTTTACAACAGTAGACATTAAAGCGACATTACATCGCAAAAAGCTCTGAACATGATTGTTTACAACAGTAGACATTAAAGCGACATTACATCACAAAAAGCTCTGAACATGATTGTTTACAATAGTAGACATTAAAGCGACATTACATCACAAAAAGCTCTGAACATGATTGTTTACAACAGTAGACATTAAAGCGACATTACATCACAAAAAGCTCTGAACATGATTGTTTACAATAGTAGACATTAAAGCGACATTACATCACAAAAAGCTCTGAACATGATTGTTTACAACAGTAGACATTAAAGCGACATTACATCACAAAAAGCTCTGAACATGATTGTTTACAATAGTAGACATTAAAGCGACATTACATCACAAAAAGCTCTGAACATGATTGTTTACAACAGTAGACATTAAAGCGACATTACATCACAAAAAGCTCTGAACATGATTGTTTACAATAGTAGACATTAAAGCGACATTACATCACAAAAAGCTCTGAACATGATTGTTTACAACAGTAGACATTAAAGCGACATTACATCACAAAAAGCTCTGAACACTTTTTACGTAGTTATATAGCATTGCTACTGCAAATGCATCCGAAATAATTCGAACAGTAACTTTCTATACATAAACAGTGTTTTTGTGGTATACAAACTCTCAAAAGTGAAAGTAGGATGTCATATAACGGTCAACTACGCTCCTGAATTGACCTTTCGTTTATTATTGGAGTCTATACTAAGCGCGTACTACTGTCACTTAGAGATATTTTAAATCGAATTAGTCTAAAAATAAACATGTACAGGCACAATGGTACAGATTTAACAGTAAATCTGTACAATAAATCTTGTTATTCAGGATGCACACATTGCATTACACATGTTGACCCTATTTACATTAGTTTGTTATGTCAACAAACCGCGTATACGACGTTTGTTTATTAGTTGAAATACTCAGGCAGCTTTTGAGGCACATATTTGGAAAACAATTATACCACATAATAGGAAAATAGGGTGTATATAAATTTGCGTTTTCACCGATGTAGTGTCGCTTTAAGGAACTGGACAGAACGTATATTACGGTTGTCTGCTTCTTGAATAAATTAACTTAGTAAAACAATACAGTAAGTATAGGAACTTCCAATATGAATTCCATTTTGCAGACATTTATGCTGCATATTTTGTATTTTCCAAGATTCATAGTAGAGCGTGCTATTATGTCAATGATATGTATTTAAATGATTTAGCAGCATTTCTTGATTCAAAGACAGTATTTCATATTGTAACCGTATTTATATCTGCTCTCTAGGTGGGATCGGCGAAATCATGTATGCTAATCGCGAATGCCTCCAAACAATCCAGTCACTTTGGAGGACAATCGACGAGCAGCGAAAGAGAGTACACATTTTCAAGGAATCGAACAATCAGAACAGGAAATGTTCATGTACTTACTGTGTTGTAACGTCTTCCGAACTGAGAAAATAAATAGTAGTAACTTGACAATCAGGCAGACCTGAATGTAGCCTGGGAACAGGCGTCGATATATTTTGCCTGGTCAATCAAATACATATATTTTAGCACCGATACCATTAATTGGGCCGTATTGAGTTTCTGTCATTTTTCCAGAAGTTAAAAAGTGAAAAATCGACAGACTGGCACCCAGGCTAACCCGAGTGCTGCATGTCAACGAAGCGGAACTCAATAATCGGCAAGAGGAAACGTATAAGGGTGACGCAACTATCAGACACAGTACAGTGTTCACGCTTGAAGCAACAATAGACGAGAACACTACCGTGGCAGCTAACATAGTGTACACATATGATGTCAGTTCTTCAATCCTTCTAGAAATAACGTTAACATTCGGCTATCTGACAAGGGTATCACATAAATCTACCGTAGATTCAGTCACGACAACCCTTTATATAAACGTCCCCATAGCTGTTTTCAAGCTTGAAGAAAAACCTGACGAGAACACCACCGTAGTAGACAGAAATTCAGATACATCACAGGAAGGGAATGGCATTGTGGGATCTATCTATCTATCTTCCATTAATGTCGAACCCCTCGCGGGGACGTTGACATGGTGTGCGTTAAAAACCGCAAAGAAATTAAAACTATGAGTAGTTAGAAGTATAATTTAAGAAGGTAATGCAAATAAGTTGTGGTAAACGTTTAAAAGCAGCTACGCAGAACAACTAGGGACTGGCATGTTCAATATGGCAAACTGGGATTGCGTACAGGTGCATACTAAATATTTTATTCAATTGAAATGGCAAGGTTGATAACAGTGCAGCTACTGAGCGGATCAGGACCAACGCAAGCCAGTATACGGATACATATTTAAAACTAATTTCATTAAATACCATTCAACTAATCTGGAGATATTGGCATGGACGAACATTCTTCAGCAATTTATTGGCAATAGTAATGTAGCTACTGTGGGTATGTGGTACATTATGTGGTTGAACGCAGGGCAGTAAGAGGGCCCTAAGGAGGATTAGTTCAAAACTAATTAGGTCACCCTCTATAAATAAAGAAATCTATCTCTATCTATCTCTAGTATGTCACTATTATTGTTGCCTCACAATTCCGATGAATATGACGGGTACTGTTGCAGTATTTCGTCACGATGCGCAAACAGGAAAGCATCGGCATTGTTGAGGATCCCTCTGAGTGTTAGTAAAGCCAGGATGTCGATGTTTGGGTCCAGTTCACATTCCTTCTCGTAATTCTTCATGGGGAATACATTGTGCTGTGGAAGACCAAACATCTCTGATACCTACAATCATATGGCTAGTATTAGTCTACAAGATAAGGGGTATTAGATGCAATGTTAGTCTAGTCAAACATGTCTGTAAAATCCATCCACGGGAATATGAAAAAGTGATATTTGTTGACATGTAGCCTCTCTTGATTAGCCACGGAAAGTTATAATAAATTAATAACATGTGTGTGTTTTACGTTTATTTATCGTCGCTACCGGTTGCCCATATGAGCGACGCCTACTGAAGAGATTAGTCATTTTAGATTTTTGGAGGATAGTGCAATGATACAGACAGAGACCAATTCCAGAGTCTCCTCCGGTTCTTTTACGTGCACGGTGTAAAGCACCGACACGAGACTTCGGTTTAACGTCCCATCTGAAAGACTGTTAATTTTACTAGGGTCAGACGGGGGATCGAACCTGCTATCGCTGGATTACCAGTCCAGCGTGTTACCACTGGACTACAGATCCGTCTGTAAAAAATAAATAACGGATTGATGGGAGATTGAAATAATTACTACATCTTGCAATATCATGATTCTGATTGGCTGATTCAGACAATATGGCTGCCGTTCATAACCCAATGAATTGCACAATTATTCAATTCTTAGTGGACTACCTTTTAAATGGTGTGACGAATCAAATATATAACTTGTTTTGTAATTTGTAAAATATTAGTTGTAATTATAATAATTGGATGTGCTTTATCTGCTTTTCATCGATGATTCATCAGTTTAGTTTGCACCTAACTTGCCCCTTAGGCAAGGCATTTAAATTCCACGTTGCCTCTTCTCTCTCCCTCGTGGCGATGGATGCCAGCAGAAATGAGGTCTCGAGAGTGATTAATATAAGTTGTAAGAACCTGTTTCGCAATTGAGCTAAAATAAATTTGTATTAACTAAACTAATTTGCATAAAAAACATTTCAGTTCTTTATACCTAATTTGCATTACCGTAGTTGTTTATGCAAACTGGGTGTAAACAACTGACATTTCATACGCAGCAAAAGAACATGCACTTGTTAAATGAACGGAATGTAATGTATCATTCTCAGAAGGTTGTTAAATGAGCGGAATGTAATGTATCATTCTCAGAAGGTTGTTAAATGAGCGGAATGTAATGTATCATTCTCAGAAGGTTGTTAAATGAGCGGAATGTAATGTATTATTCTCAGAAGGTTGTTAAATGAGCGGAATGTAATGTATTATTCTCAGAAGGTTGTTAAATGAGCGGAATGTAATGTATTATTCTCAGAAGGTTGTTAAATGAGCGGAATGTAATGTATTATTCTCAGAAGGTTGTTAAATGAGCGGAATGTAATGTATTATTCTCAGAAGGTTGTTAAATGAGCGGAATGTAATGTATTATTCTCAGAAGGTTGTTAAATGAGCGGAATGTAATGTATCATTCTCAGAAGGTTGTTAAATGAGCGGAATGTAATGTATTATTCTCAGAAGGTTGTTAAATGAGCGGAATGTAATGTATTATTCTCAGAAGGTTGTTAAATGAGCGGAATGTAATGTATCATTCTCAGAAGGTTGTTTGAAGCACGAGTTGGACTGTAGTTGTATCACATATCTGGCTGGTAATGACACGATCTACAGTGTCTACATTCATCTTCAATTGATCTTCCTGTTTGATATTTACAGACAAACCTGTCTTAAGCAGCCAGCCAAGGGAATCTCTCTGAAACTGGCTGCTTAGAACAGGTGGCTGCTTAACAAAGGTCAAAGGTATAGCAAATCAACATATTGGGAATCTGGAAACTGGCTGCTTAATACAGGTTGGCTGCTTAATAGAGGTGACCACTAACACAGGTTTGACTGTATATATAACAGGTTGGCTGCTTAATAGAGGTGACCACTAACACAGGTTTGACTGTATATATAACAGGTTGGCTGCTTAATAGAGGTGACCACTAACACAGGTTTGACTGTATATATAACAGGTTGGCTGCTTAATAGAGGTGACCACTAACACAGGTTTGACTGTATATATAACAGGTTGGCTGCTTAATAGAGGTGACCACTAACACAGGTTTGACTGTATATATAACAGGTTGGCTGCTTAATAGAGGTGACCACTAACACAGGTTTGACTGTATATATAACAGGTTGGCTGCTTAATAGAGGTGACCACTAACACAGGTTTGACTGTATATATAACAGGTTGGCTGCTTAATAGAGGTGACCACTAACACAGGTTTGACTGTATATATAACAGGTTGGCTGCTTAATAGAGGTGACCACTAACACAGGTTTGACTGTATATATAACAGATTGGCTGCTTAATAGAGGTGACCACTAACACAGGTTTGACTGTATATATAACAGGTTGGCTGCTTAATAGAGGTGACCACTAACACAGGTTTGACTGTATATATAACAGGTTGGCTGCTTAATAGAGGTGACCACTAACACAGGTTTGACTGTATATATAACAGGTTGGCTGCTTAATAGAGGTGACCACTAACACAGGTTTGACTGTATATATAACAGGTTGGCTGCTTAATAGAGGTGACCACTAACACAGGTTTGACTGTATTCACTATCAGCGTATGGATCAGTGTATGCTCCTTTAATTTACTTGGATAGATAAAAATGCGTCATCCAAAATCAATATCTGCTTAACCCTTTACCTCATAGAAGCACGTCTTGACGCCATTACCAATACGACATACATTGACAATGTAGTAGCCAAACCAATGTTCATCATTAAGGCCAGAATCTCATGTAGTCTCAGTAATATCTATGGAAGTGGGATAGATATGGCGACTACTTATCCACTGCATGATAGCTAAATGGCTGTCATTTGTATGGAGATATAATAGTATATTAACCTAAATCTCTATGAAGGAAAGGGTTAATATCGTTAGTAGCATTGCCCCCAAACATTCGTACTTAACATTATATATGTAACAGATCTTTTAACGTCCTCTTTCATGGACATTTGTAAGTAGCGTAAAATAAAGATCAAATACACATGTAGATATTCATCTGTATGATAGCTCTCCTATACTGGAGGATAATAAAGAATATATATATATATTATGTTGGTAATCGTAACTTTCGAAATCCGCAAGCTATGTCTTATATTTAATTGGAATCATATATATAATACATCTATGCCTACCTTCCCTACAGTTCGGTTCACCGTCTTGCTTCTCAGTGCATTGGATGCATCGCGTCTCGTCTGTTTACAAATCTTATCAATACATGTCAGCACCACAACTTGCGGAATATCTATCGAATGTAAATACGAGTATAATATTGTATGGAATCTAACGTGACAGGTGTTTGAGTAGCGAGAGGTCGTCCGTGGCCGTGTGGTTACGGTCGTTGACTTTCAACCACTTGCACCGCACCTCTGTAGGTTCGAAACGCCCTGGGGTTATTAATGTTTTTCAAGTGTGGACGCTATCAAAGCTTGCTTGTGGAAGGTGGGTGGTCTCCCCCTCCAACACTAGCTGGGCATAGAGACCATCTCAACACATCATTTTGTGTGTTTTACGCTTATTTATCGTCGCTACCGGTTGTCCATATGAGCGACGCCTCCTGAAGAGATTAGTCATTTTAGAATGTTGGAGGATAGTGCAATGATACAGATAGAGATCCATTCCAGAGTCTCCTCTGGTTCTTTTACGTACACGGTGTACAGCACTGACACGAGACCTCGGTGTAAAGTCCCAACTGAAAGACTTAATTATTAATTTATTAGGTCAGACGGGGGATCGAACCTGCGATGCCTGGATTACCAGTCCAACCACTGGACTATCCGTCTGTTCTCTAGTATACACAATCCTAAGTGACATACATACTGTATATTGAATGTGGCTTAGTGGTCGAGATTCAGGCACCGAATCACGTGGGATATAACATGATACAGTATTAGTATGCCATTATTAATTAATTAATTCACTTCTTAATGAATTAATTAATTCATTAAATTATTTTATTCTTTCAATTGTTGTTCAAATATCATTTCTTGTATTAAGTGACAGCTAAATTGCAACTAACTTGCGCATTTGCACATTAATTTACAGGGGCGTAGCTTGGCTGGAATCGATGTGTAGGCCAACTTAAAACTTAAGACGGGAAGGGGGTCTGGGGGTCGTCCCCAGGAAAACTATTCATAGCGTACATAATTTAATCCTGGCCTCCCGATTTTTGTTGCAGATTAGGCATTTTAATTGTTTCGATTTTTCGGGGAAAAGTGTAGGCCACGGCCTATACGGCCTATAGGAAGCTACGCCACTGATTTAATGTGTTATCATTTGTTATTACTATTTAATATAGTCGATAAATATTGATACGTTTTTCCTATTAAGATAGACAGCTATATCTATGACAACACTAAAACATTGCCTTACCCAAGCTGTTCACGTAGAGACAGCTATATCTATGACAACACTAAAACACTGCCTTACCCAAACTGTTCATGAGAGACAGCTATATCTATGACAACACTAAAACATTGCCTTACCCAAACTGTTCATGAGAGACAGCTATATCTATGACAACACTAAAAACATTGCCTTACCCAAACTGTTCATGAGAGACAGCTATATCCATGACAACACTAAAACATTGCCGTACCCAAACTGTTCATGAGAGACAGCTATATCTATGACAACACTAAAACATTGCCTTACCCAAACTGTTCATGAGAGACAGCTATATCTATGACAACACTAAAACATTGCCTTACCCAAACTGTTCATGAGAGACAGCTACTGTATATCTATGACAACACTAAAACATTGGCTTACCCTAACTGTTCATGTAGAGACAGCTATATATATGACAACACTAAAACATTGCCTTACCCAAACTGTTCATGAGAGACAGCTATATCTATGACAACACTAAAACATTGCCTTACCCAAACTGTTCATGAGAGACAGCTATATCTATGACAACACTAAAACACTGCCTTACCCAAACTGTTCATGAGAGACAGCTACTGTGTATCTATGACAACACTAAAACATTGCCTTACCCAAACTGTTCATGAGAGACAGCTATATCTATGACAACACTAAAACATTGCCTTACCCAAACTGTTCATTAGAATCTGCATATCCTTTATGTTCTGTATTGTGTCTTTGATTGCATCTGCGGCATCCACTATGCTAGCATCTATAACTATGACAACACAATGTATCTGATCTTCTAGCGAAGGTCGATTCTTGAATCCTGGTGTGTTAGGAGACACGGGTTTGCTAGGGTCGAGCTGAAATGACTCTGTCTGATTAGGTATGATTTACTACAATACAGTCGCAAATAAAGGTTAGTTTATACAAATCTAGTTTAGCTCGATTGTGAAACAAATTCTTATAACTTATATTAATCGCTCTCGAGACCTCATTCCTGATGGAATCCATCGCCATGAGGGAGAGAGAAGAGGCAATGTGGAATTTAAATGACATGCCTAAGGGCACAATCGTAACGGCTCCAGAGTGGCTCGAACTACGGGCCTTTCGCAGATGAAGCAAACGCGCTACCACTGAGCTATCACGACTTCCAAGTAAAGATTGATGTTGTTTTAAAGCGACATTACATCGCAAACAGCCAAAACAACATACAAGTAGCATTTCTGCTACAAATGCTTACAACATAATTTGGACACTAACTTTCAATCAATAAACAGTCTTTTTATGATCTGGAATCTATAAAAGAGTGAAAGTAGGATTTCATATAGAGGTCAGCCACGCCAACGAGTCTATATATTGAGTCTATATATTGAGTCTATATATTGAGTCTATATATTAAGCACGTGTTATTGTCGTTTGGAGATGATTTGAAACTATATATGCATGACCCACATGTGAGACATAACGGTAAATTTGTACCATAAAATGTTGTTATTCAGGATACACGCATGAATGTTGACACTGTTTACATTGTTTTGTTATGTCAACAAACGTCGTATACCACGTTTGTTTATTTTTGGTTGAAAAACTCGGATTATGTGGCAAATATTTGGAAAATAATCGAATATTCTAAGAAAGGATGTTCTTAAATCAAATTAATCCACACACTTTTGGTGGTTTTGGTTTCTACCAGTAATTCATTGACCACCTTAATGTACAATATTCAATAAATACCGTCTCTGTGGCCTAGTGGTTATATTAAGGCGTCCGCCTACGGAGCGGGAGGTCGAAGGTTTGAACCTCGTCAGGGGTTCGTTCTGACATGGCCGGTTGCGGGTGAGCCGCCTGCTAGTTGAATAATGGTTACCGATTGCCTACCAGGCTTTAGCCTGGCATACTAGCATAGGATTCGGGAATTACTGATGTTCATAACTGGCTGGCCCTTTAAATAGACACTATAAACAAACAATTTTACAATGTACAGTCAAACCTGTCTATAAAGGCCATCCTCGGGAAAAACAAAAAGTGGCCTATGTTTGCAGGTGGCCTCTCAATAGAGGGTTAAAATGCATTGAAAATGGCTCGACGGGAGAGAAAAACTGGTAGTCTTTTTTCATATGCGGCCTTTATTCGGAGGTGGCCTTTAGCACAGGTTTGACTGTATATTCAAAATAATAATCATATATGCTAACTTGGAACTAACAAACACACCAATACGTATGTATCAATGTAGTCTAAACTCAATCAATATGAATATAGCAAGGACAATATTTGCAAACTTCAACTGAAGAAACATACCAAATAGGTATCCTCGATGTGTCCTTCCAGTATATATCTCATGTTCGCCTTGTCCATCAGGTGGTTCTGCTCAAGACCCATTGCATCACACAGACAAAAACACATCGGCTTCTTACTGCTGTTAGAAATGACGGGATAGCGCTTAAACTAAAATCAAGACATAAGTTAATAACTATAGTGGGTGAAGTTTTCTCTCTGGTTTTTACCCTGGCTTGGTACATCACATGTCGCATCTATCGTAGTTAGCATTAAAATTAACTAAGATACAGTATATACAATGCATTTTATAAAGTATGTTATATCTATATTTACAAGTATGTATAGTTACAAGTACATGAATAAACTACATGTAGTGGCGTCTGTCTACCGCAGGTCATTGCCCACTTTCAAAAACTGTGTTGTTTTGTGCACAATTACACCATTCAATATGAGTCACTATGACTGATGTCACGTTTCCTTCCAATTGTGTAAGCATACAGACCATGTTATATACAGGCGGATCTGTAGTACAGTGGGATCGCAGGTTCGATCCCCCGTCTGACCCTAATACAATTAACAGTCTTTTAGATGGAACTTTAAACCGAGTCTCGTGTCAGTGCTTTACACTGTGCACGTAAAAGAACCAGATGATACTCTGGAATGGGTCTCTGTCTGTATCATTGCACTATCCACCAAAAATCTAACATGACTAATCTCTTCAGGAGGCGTCGCTCATATGGGCAACCGGTAGCGACGATAAATCAAAGTACAATACACACCATGTTTTATTGCAAAATAGGCAAAACCATTGCATCTGACAATACATATACATACATACTATTATACAAAGTCAACGGATGATAATTACGACAAAATAGAACTTGGAAATTAGTCACTCAAAGTTACCATACTATTATATAGTATTTTTTTTAATGTTGGTAATACTTGAAACAACCGGTATGCCACGGTATGGTGATCGACGGTGTCATTTCAAAATCAATCCATGCATGTCATAGTTAGTGTGATCTTTATCTTGAAGCTTCGTACCAGGTTACTAGTTACAACATGTCATGTGACCTCCGTTCGTGGCCGAGTAGTTAATGTCTTCCAGCAGTGACTTGCTAAGCCATACTTTCGTTGTCAAGCAGTGACTTGCTAAGCCCTACTTTCCTTGTCAAGCTGTCACTTGCTAAGCCCTACATTCGTTGTCAAGCTGTCACTTGCTAAGCCCTACCTTCGTTGTCAGGCAGTTACTTGTTAAGCCCTACCTTCGTTGTCAACCAGTTACTTGCTGAGCCATACCTTCGTTGTCAACCAGTTACTTGCTGAGCCATACCTTCGTTGTCAAGCTGTGACTTGCTAAGCCATACCGTCCTTGTTAAACTGTGACTTACTATACACTACCTTCGTTATCAATCTGTGATTTGCTATGCCATACCTTTGTTGCCAAAGCAATGATTTGTGATGCCTTAATCGTGTAGTCAAGCAATGATTTGCTATGTCTTACCTTTGCAGTCAATGAATGATTTGCTATGCATTACCTTTGCAGTCAATGAATGATTTGCTATGCATTACCTTTGCAGTCAATGAATGATTTACTATGCATTACCTTTGCAGTCAATGAATGATTTGCTATGCATTACCTTTGCAGTCAATGAATGATTTACTATGCATTACCTTTGCAGTCAATGAATGATTTGCTATGCATTACCTTTGCAGTCAATGAATGATTTACTATGCATTACCTTTGCAGTCAATGAATGATTTGCTATGCATTACCTTTGCAGTCAATGAATGATTTACTATGCATTACCTTTGCAGTCAATGAATGATTTGCTATGCATTACCTTTGCAGTCAATGAATGATTTACTATGCATTACCTTTGCAGTCAATGAATGATTTTCTATGCATTACCTTTGCAGTCAATGAATGATTTGCTATGCATTACCTTTGCAGTCAATGAATGATTTGCTATGCATTACCTTTGCAGTCAATGAATGATTTGCTATGCATTACCTTTGTAGTCAAGCTGTGTTCCGAACTTCCACTTCTAGCTATGTTAAAGATCTTGCCACAGAAAATAGAACTGATTGTGTTAAAGAAGCTCGACTTTCCAACTCCAACAGGTCCCATTAAGAGAATATTAGCACCGGGGAATTGAGCCTTTCCATCGAGTAGTTCTTTCAATGGCGTGTAGTCCTCGATCTCCCTTTTCAATGATTCCCTCGTCTACACATGAAAGAACAGTAAGTAACTGCTATACATAGAATGATAGTCACAGCACTCGTCAGAGAACAACTCCAAATTTAGTAACTATACTAGGATACTTTAAATTACTGTTCAAAATTATTGTCACAATTTCTAAAAAAGTTGCTATCCGTTATTGTCATTTTTCCGCTCTGGTCTCTCGTGAACGCCGTCTTCTCGCTCAGCTCTCTCCACAACGACGTTTTTTCGCTCGGCTCTCTCAGTAACGCCGTTTTTTCGTTCGGCTCTCTCCATAACGCCGTCTTCTGGCTCGGTTCTCTCCGTAACGCCGTCTTCTCGCTCGTCTCTTGTATCGCCATCGTCTCGCTCGGCTCTCTCCGTAACGCCGTCTTCTGGCTCGGCTCTCTCCGTAGCATAGCACATAGGCAAAGACATGAATGTGTGGAAATCACATGTAGCATGTTTATTAAAAGCGTTGGCATAGAAACCCAGTGTCTGAACAGAATTATCATTTTAAAAGGTGATAATAGGGTTTGTGTATCAATGGGCAACCCTTTTAAAAATTATACAATCAGTCTTAGTCTGCATATGGAATAGAGTACTCACCACTGTATTCCCATAGCTGTTAACAATCTGAAATGGTAAGTGGGATAAGATTACACAGTTTGAACCATAATCATGTAGATGTCAGACCAGTCAAATCTGTGTTATTGGTCATCTCCATTAAGCAGCCAGTTTCCAGATTCCCAATGCATTACTGTATTATACATTTGACCTCTATTCAGCAGCCACCCGCGCTAAGCATCCACTTTCTGTAATTCCCTTGGCTGACTTATGACAGGTTTGGCTGTATATCAATAACTATGATTTTAAACTAGACACGTCATAATGGTCATATACAAACTATAATGACAGTATTCCTCATAAACAGATTAAAGTGACATTACATCGCAAAAAGCAAATAAAATGCATGTTTCGTGTATAAATGTATTGCTACTACAAATTCTTCTGAATACATTCGAACACTAACATTGAATCAATAAAGAGTGTTTTGTAGTATACAAACGTTCAAAAGTGAAATTAGGATTTCATATAACGGTCATCCACACTCCTGAAATGACGTGTGTTTGTCATTGGAGTCAATACTAAACGCGCGATACTTTCGTTTAGAGATACGTTAGCTAAGATTAGTCTACAAATAAATATGCATAAGCACAAATGTGAGATATAACGGTTAATCTGTTCGATAAATCGTGCTATTCATGTTTCACGCATTATATTACGCATGATTGTCGACCCTATTTACATTATTTTGCTATGTCAACAAACCGCGTATACGACGCTTGTTTATTTGTTGAAATACTCAGTTTTTGAGGCAAATATTGAAGGGGAAAATATACCATATAATAGGAAATTACATTCTGCAGACATTTACGTCTTCACCGATGTAGTGTCGCTTTAAGCTTAGGAAAAATTACATATTGGTTTATATTTTTTTATTATCCAACACTTTATACGTGTGTGTGCGTATGTGTGTACGTGCACGTATGTGTGCGTGTATATGTGTGCATGCGTATGTGTGCGTGCGTATGTGTGTGCGTGCACGTGTGTGTGCGTGCGTATGTGTGCGTGCGTGTGCGTATGTGTGTGTGCGTGTGCGTATGTGTGTACGTGCGCGTATGTGTGCGTGCGTATGTGTGCGTGCGTATGTGCGTGTGCGTATATGTGTACGTGCACGTATGTGTGCGTGCGTGTGCGTATGTGTGTACGTGCGCGTATGTGTGCGTGCGTGTGCGTGTGTACGTGCGCGTATGTGTGCGTGCGTATGTGTGTACGTGCACGTATGTGTGCGTGCGTATGTGTGTACGTGCACGTATGTGTGTATGTGCGCGTATGTGTGCGTGCGTATGTGTGCGTGCGTATGTGTACGTGCGCGTATGTGCGTGTGCGTATGTGTGTGCGTATGTGTGTACGTGCGTATGTGTGCACATGCATACGACATATACATTTATTACTCATAGTAATTATTATTAGTTTATACACATTAATTTAGTTTGATTGCGACACAAGTTTTTACAACATTAGATTAATCGCTCTCGAGACCGCATTCCTGATGGAATCCATCACCATGAGGACGAGACAATATGGAGTTTAATTGCCTTGCCTAAGGGCACAATCTACAGACTGGACCCTACAGCTCATTGTTATTATCACTATCTGACTATGTTATAATGTGGCATTATTGACAGAGTATTGCCTCTTCAATATACATTATACAGGCGAAAGGTTTGGGAATCACATTAAATAATCGGCCATCACCACTAACAATTATAATGGTGACAACACACGCAGGAAAATGTGAAAGCAAGGTATGTGTTGATATTGTGGAATGTTGAGCCTAACATACAACATTGAAGCACATTCAAATACACCGTCTCCATAGGCGGGTCCAGGGGGGCGGACCCGGCGTACCCCTAAACTCGACAGAGTTCATTGTTTTGGTAAGTAATGTTTGTGTTTTCTATCAAACAATGCACTCTCAATGGGCCAATACAATATAGCATCCAACGGTATGCCTCAAAGTGCACCAGAAGCCTTCATTTCATACCTAAACTTCAAACAATTTCCAGGGGAGGCCCTCCGAACCCCCACAGTAGTACAGACGTCTCTTTACTTGTTGTGTATACGTCATCACTTGTTGCGTATACGTCATCACTATAGAGCCTATTGATGATATATCGCGCAACTACCGATCTCTTTACTTGTTGCGTATACGTCACCACCACCACTACAGAGCTCTTTACTTGTTGTGTATACGCGTCACTATTGGTAATAGCTTTATAAATAGATATCTCGTACCATTCTATAAATATAGACTACGAACCGATCCATAAATAACCAACGCTTCTATATAAATATAGTCCGATTAGAACAGTCTCAGTACTCAAGCGGCTTCAACGAATATACGGGTAAGTTCATTATATTATTCGAGCTAGGCGTACGTTTTTATCGAGTAAGAAATCCTAATTACAAACTTAACCTATGTACGAACATGAATAATATATATCCTTACGTATACTTCCATAAAAACGCGATAAATTATTAATAATCCGTAATATACGTTTTAGAATGGCATGTCACTAGACATAGCCATAGCGTATATGAAACACGAATAAAATACACGTATTTTATCGTATAGAGTGAAACAACTATTAATATAAATGTCTAATACGTGTTGTTCCATGCCCTGTAACATAATTAACTGAATCCAAGCGGTATGAGGTTATATGTTTGTCAGGTGACCCTAAATAACCTTATCTAGAAATGCGAGAGAAATACATGGAACCCAGCTACAACAGTACGATACATCTCAGTTTAAGCAACTCCCCCAACACCAGCAGTACACAAAATGAAGGCTAAATTCGTTTACATCAGTATTTACTACAAAATACGTCATTAGTTGCCTGGAATGCCATAGAAATACTTAAGCACTGAACCAAACACTGACGCAGGTAATTATAAAACCCGTCTGATGGCTATCTCCGAATAAATCCTATGATTTAGTATGACCCACGTTAATTCTCTGCTCGGAATGCCTCCAATAATGAATCTGAACGGTATGAGGTTATATGGTTGCCAGTTGACCCTAAATAACCTTATCTGGGAAATGCGAGAAAAATTTATAAACATCACTATCGCAGTAGGTACACAACATGACATCGAAGTAATTAATACGTTTACATACAGAGGTTGCTCTCACATGACAACTGAAGTGTTCCAAATTGAACAGGTCGTAAACAACTATAACTTAATCATCGGCTAACTGGTCTTAATTGAGGCGATGTAACGGCTTGTATAGCCTCAATGAGAACGAAATATTTATTTCTGTCTGCTTATCAACTCGAAGGTATTTTACATGGAACATTATTAAACTCGTTTCAAGTTTGATTTATTTGACATCTTGACACGCGTCCATTTTGAATCGCAAACCCCACGCTGTATCACCGAGTGAGAGTTCGCTCAATTAGTTTTATAATTAACGGCAAATATAAACATTAGCATAAATTGGGAAAATAAGCGCTGTAACGATTCATTATAGCAAGAATATTTAAAACATGTAAACATAACGTCATATCATATTTACAATCAGACTATTCATAGTGTATATATATAGATATACGCCCATATCTATTGTCTGTATGTCTGTCCGTCCGTCTGTCCGTCCGTCCGTCCGTCTGTCCGTCCGTCCATCTGTCCGTCCGTCTGGCGGTCTGTCTGTCGGTGGAGCATCTTCTGCCTCGTGCACTGTCCTCCGAAACAAAGGCTTTGCCGATGCATATGTCTCAAGTGTGTGTGCGTGTGTGCGTGTGCGTGTGTATGCGGAGATGGTTGCGTTATGTGTACATATTGTTGAAAATATATAAGGTGCTCAGGGAACACAGAATGTATGTGTGTATACATATTGTTGAAAATATATAAAGGGTTCAGCGAACACAGTGTGCGTGTGTGCGTGCGTGCGTGTGCGTGCGTGTATGTGTGTGTGTGTGGGCGCGCGTGCGTGCGTGTGTGTGCGTGCGTGCGTGCGTGTGTGATAAGAATGTAATATTTGGCAAGTTACTGATGCCCTCTATCAGGTTGTATGTTGTTTGCGGTTATTTTATATAATGTATGTCTATTTACATCGTGCGGGCATTTGGAATACATTCTTGAGGTATGATAAGACAATAATTCAGAATGACGGTCAATTGATCAACCGTTAAACAATCATTTATACAGCAATATGTATGTAGTTCATTAGTACATGTATATTTACCACCGTGAGGGTAACATAAGGCTGTCCCATTAACGCATTGGATAGCATTTCGTTAGTGTTGGACTAAGAGAATTAACTCGTCAACGTTCCTATCTGCAACATAAAAAGGGTTATTTCCCTTTACTGCATAGCTGTAATGACCGCATTTATGTCGTTATCTTAACAGTTTGTAGCCCATTCTGTTCGTCTCTCCTATTGTATCGATGTTATTTAATTAGTTTATACAAATTTATTTTAGCTCGATCAGGAATGACTGCATGTATACTTTCATTCCCACCAGTGAGAGTGATTTATATAAGTTGTTAAAGCTTCTTTTCCCAATTGGGTTTTCAGATCCAAGCAGGTGGATTTACTCTGGGATACTCTCGTTTCTCCTTTCCAAAATGAATGATTCCATATATGCTTTCATCCGCAACAACGAGGGTGATTAATAAAGTTGTTAAAGCTTCTTTCACAGTCATGTGGAGCTAAAAGACTCGGCATACGAATCTGACGTCATCAATTTTTCTAATCTGCGTTAAAGCGTAGACATCCGTATAAATCGACGTAGCTCGGTGAGACCGACACGACCATATCTTTCATTTATTTATACGACCAGTACTTTACGAGAACTAGCCGTTTAAAGATTTGATATATTCTTAAAGTCCCGATTATGAAAATAATAAAAAATATTTAAACGTAACTATAAGTTAGTTCTAATATACGCGTATCGACGTCACGAGTCCGACGCTACCCTTCATTTTGATCTTTCGATATATCTATAATACTGATTATCTCCCTTTAATCGTAAATAAGTTTGAAGAAAAATGAACTTTCGAGGAAACTGGCCGTGTTTGGTATCGTCGGAGAGATCTCGAAGAGACAATGACGAATCCGCGACTCAATTAATGGTCCGACCTCATACCGGAAGTAGTGATCCGAAAAACCGGAAGTACCGATATAAATTCGTTATATAAGCTTTATTATAGGTCCTATCTATCCGGGGGTTTCGATAAACGATGTCCGTACACACTCCCTCTACGCATTCTCGTTATACCGATTATATTTATTATCTTCATTTCGATCGTAAGATGTTGATATTATATAATTCGTATAGGTACCTAAATATCCTTACACTTTGGCATCTGATACTTAAGTCGCTGAGCGTTTCCGGAATATTGCGTCAGTCAGTCGTTGGCGTAACGAAATCATGTCCATACACGTATAGACCTATCCTATAAATGACCTAAGGTACTATAAATAGAAAACTAGTTGGAAAGGGCTATTTATATTCATCCGATCAGAACGTATTGCTATAAATAACAATGACATACGTTACTATAAATAGAAAACTAGTTAGATCCGGTATTGCTATTTTTATTTATTCGAGGAGAGCGTATTGCTATAAATAACAATTAACTTCGTTACTATAAATAGAAAACTAGTTAGAACCGGTATTGCTATTTTTATTTACCCAATGACGTTATAAACGACCGATCAGAATCCATGATAGTGACATATACCGATAAAATGATTATATTACTACAATATATACACACTATCTCACCATATTTACGTACATTACTACAAGATACACACACTATCACACCATATATACATACATTACTACAAGATCTAAGCACTATAGCACCATATATACGTACATTATTACAAGATATATCAACTATCTCACCATATTTACATACATTACTACAAGACATACACAGTATCTCACTATATATACGCACATTACTACAAGATATACACGCTGTCTCACCAAATATACATACATTACTACAATATATACACACTATATCACCATATATGCATATATTACAACAATATATATCCACTATCTCACCATATATACATACATTTCTACAAGATATACACACTATCTCACCATATATACATACATTGCTACTAAATATACGCGCTATCTCACCAAATATACATACATTACTACAAGATATATCCACTATCTCACCATATCTACGTACATTACTACAAGATATACACACTATGGCACCATATCTACAAACATTGCTACAATATCTACACACAATATCACCATATCTACATACATTCCTACAAGATATATCCACTATCTCACCATATCTAAATACATTTCTACAAGATATACACGCTATCTCACCATATATACCCACATTACTACACGACATACACGCTGTCTCACCATATCTACATACATTCATACAAGATATATCCACTATCTCACCATATTTACATACAGTACTACAATAACTTCACACTGTCTCACCATATCTAAATACATTTCTACAAGATATACGCGCTGTCTCACCATATCTACGTACATTCCTACAAGATATTCACACTATCTCACCATATCTACGTACATTACTACAAGATATACACACTATCTCACTATATATATATACGCACATTACTACAAGATATACATGTAAAGCATTATACAAGAAATATAAACGTGGAATTAATATTACTGATGGTGTTGATACTGTTCTAATATCAACGTCTGTTATTTTAGCGGGTGTTGGTTTAACTATTCCAATTATGTTTCAGTTGGAAATTGCTGCTGTTGTGTGTGGAAGTTTAGGTGTTTGTGTTAAATTTGTTAGACGTAGATTACATGCAAAAACACAAAAACATTATGAGATTAAAACTATTGCTGATAGTAAGTTGAATAGTATAAAAGACTTGATTTCTAAGGCTTTGACAGATGGGCAGATATCTGAAGATGAATTTAAACTTGTATTAGATGAATTAGATAAATATAATAAACTGAAGGATAGCATACGTTCAAAACAAACAGGATTGAGTGAGATAGAAAGAAAAAAACTTATTGAGGAAGGCAAAGCCCAAGCTTTAGCCGGGATAAAAAAAAAATAGAAAATGCTTAATTTTATTTAATAAAGTTACAATAATTAATGATCCACCACCAAAATATAAAAGTTAATTTCGCAGGGACTCTCTTGCAGCGGCATACAATAAACCAGCAACCAAAACAACTACAGCCCATAAATGTTCGCCAAACCAGCCGACAACTTTACCTGCAGAAGACAACAACCAAGACACGATAGAACCAATAATACCAGGCAATGCTTCTGCTGCTTTTCCTGCAAGATTGACTAATAGTTTACCAAGATTTGATAATTGTTTTTTTATCCAATCTTTTACATCACTTCCAGGAGGTTTAGGTGTTATAGTTCCACCACCTGTAGTAGGAATAAAAGTCTCAACAATAACACCAATAATCATTCCAAAAGCAGTTAAAACACTAACAATTGTAATTCCTTGTTCTTTAAATAAAGTTTTTATTCTTTCACCTAATGTGGTGTCTTCATTTAATACTTTAGTTATTGTTTCTTTGATTCTATTTACCTGACTACGTATTTTATCTCTATTAATATTAATCACTTCAAGTCTTGCACTTCTCTCTGATTCTAGATCTCTTATTCTACTACCTATCCTTTCTATTTGAAATTCATCATTAGTTTCTTCTAATTTACTCTTTTCTTTTGCTAAATCCTTATTTGTTTCTGCTAGTTTAACCAATTCATTTGCTATCTCTTCTTTAACCGAAGTCATTGCCGTTAAAATACCTTCCATTTCTCTTTTTGTTATATCTGTTTGTGTTCCTGTTCCATTTTCAATAAATGATGTTTCTATTTCTTTCACAAGCGTTTCAGCTGCATTAGGTAAATCAAACATTTCCACACTATCAACATCGGGTAGGTTATTTTCTATATTTTGTAAACTTGCAACAGCCTGTGCCGTTAATGGTTTAGTTTTTGACATATAAGTAGGTAAGCTTAATAAGTCTCTAATTGCATTTGCTCCACCACTACCAATTTTACTCGCTAAAGAACCCAAGTTTATAAAACCAGTACCTTTTTTAGAATTAATTTGTATCTCTTTATCTCCAACCTTTAAAAATAGTGTTCTATTATCAGGACCAAGTTCAAAGTTTGTATAATCAATATATACCGGCTCTAAGTCATACGTTTCTTTTATCTTCTTGTAATATTCTTTAACTACATATTGTTTCTGTTCTACTATTAAGTGTGTTCTTGTATCAACAGCATCACCAATATCCTCAATATGAGCACTTTGGTTTTGTATAATTCTATTAAATTCATCATCATTATCTTCAAGTATGTCGTCTAATTCCCTATCTACATCTAAATCATCATAAGTAGGATTTTCATATTCAGACATTTTTATTTAGTTAAAAATACCTTTAAAAAATGGCGGCATACGGAAATAAATTAAACCCCTACAGAAAAATAAGAGAACCACGCGGTGCGAGAGGTATTCGCCAAAGTGTTGTAATAACCAATAATCCTTCAACTATTGACCAAAATCAACAGTTATTAGTGAGATTTCCTAATCTGAGTAGTAATGATGTCATTGTTCCAGGAACAGTCAGATTAGCATTCGAAATTGAACTCAATTCCGATGACCCAAATGCAACTATATATCAAAACATTGGTCGTTCAATCATTAAGAAAACAACAATACGTATAAGTGGAAATGAAGTAATGTCTATCGATGACAGTGATATCTATCACACTTATATAGATTTGTGGAAATCCCCAACTGAACGTATTAACATGGCATACCAAGGTATTGGTAAGACGAACATGCTAAAACATAGAGTGGGTGCAGGAAACGCAACAAACGATAAAGAAGACCAAGCAATTGCATTTGCATATGGAAACAGATTTTATATTCCACTTGACTTTGAACTATTGGAAACACATATGCCTTTTTATCAAGCGGGTCTTGGTGATAGACTTGAATATGAACTTACATTCAATGATTATAATAAAGTAATCAAATCAACCGTTGCAACTTCAACTTATACAATCAAAAATATTTGTTTGGAATTTGATACTGTTTCTGATACTGAATTAGCGAGACAAATAAGACAGCAAGTCAGTGGTAAAATGGTTATTTTATATGACAGAATACTTAGACACAGGAAAATAACTAAAAACAAATCTGATACGCTTTGGAATATTAATCTAAATGTTCCAGCTAGAAGTATGAAAGGTATTCTAATGTTGTTTGAAGACCCAGAGAGAATATCAACTGAAACTTATTACAATCCTAAAATAACAAAAGTAGAAATGACAATAGAAGGAGTCCCAAATCAGTTGTACAGTCAAGGAATGAAAGCATATCAACAGTGGGATGAGATAAATAAGTTCTTTGCTTTTAATTCGAAACGAAATAAAGAAATAAATATGTTTGTAAAAGAGTTGTGCTTCGCTGATACAACATTAGAAAAATATCTCACAACCAGTTATGCATTATGGTTGGATTTACGTTCAACGGATGATAACTCACTACACGGTTCGGGAAGAAGAATTGAAAATGCATCAGAAGGTATCACAATACAAATAGCGAAAGAAACAGGAGCAGATGATCCAATAAATATTTATCTGTTTGTTATACAAGATGCGCAAATTAATTTTGAAGATGGTAGATTTAAAGAAATTAGTTATTAAATTCATAAAAAAATGGAATTACCAAAATATCCTCATTGTGCTATTATATGTGGTCAAACTGGCTGTGGAAAGACTGAATTTGTTTTAGACATACTTGAAGATGAATATAGAGGTGTATTTAGACATATTGTTATACTTTGCCCAACCATTCAATGGAACAAGGCATACAAAAATCGTGAGTGGATTGGTGACGTCAGAGAACCGAAAACAAAGAATGTTATAATCGTAAATCCACTAATCAATGGTGAAGAGAAGCTACAAGAACTATTAAGAATGTTCTTCAAAAAATATGCTGGTTCTCCAACTCTATACATCATTGATGATTGTTCTGCAATAAAAGAATTAACAAAGAAAAAAGATATGCTGTCAGAGTTGGCTTTCTCTGGGAGACACGCAGAACAATCAGTATGGGTTATATCACAAAGATACAATTCAGTTTTGAAAGATTTAAGAGAACAAACAAAATGGTTATGTATATTCTACACTAAGGACAGAGATAGTTTTGAAAATTGTTTGAGAGAGAATGATGTTATTCCTACATTGGAAGAACGACAAAGAATAAAGGAAGAACTAAAAAAAAAGAAGCATCGTAAATTAATTTTAATAACCGAACAACCATCGGATTATCGTGTTGTAGATTAAGTAATGCTTAAGTAATGCTTTAGTAATGCTTTAGTAATGCTTCAGTAATGCTTTAGTAATGCTTTAGTAATGCTTAAAAATATACCAATAAAAAACAATGCTTCTTGAAATACTAACAATTATATCAAACACTGCAGTCTTATCAATAGTTGGATATTTGATATTTAATTATTTTAAAATAAAAAATAAATATTTAAAAATGGATGCAAAAGAACTACTTGATGAAAACATTACAAGTGATAAAAATACACCAAATCAAGATAATGAAACAAAACGTGAAAGATTATCAGCCCTTGTTGCTGGTGGAGGAAGTAAACAATATCTTGGTAATGACATACAAATGTCAGACATTGATAAAAATGAAACCAGAACAAATAAACAAACTATACTGCAGATATGAAGCAAGACTAGGAGCAAGTATGACTAAGACATTAGGTAATTCTTTTATTAACTTATATGTTATGGGTGTTTCAAAATATTTTAATGTTGTTAATCCACCAAAACTAATACAAGATTTAGAAGAAGATCCATTTATCAATCATGCTTTGACTAGCACATGTTGTGAATTGTTTTATAGATATGGTATGTATCTTGCTCCTTTTACTGCTATGCTAACAACAACAAAACATATTAATTTTAATGATAAAAAAAAAAATGAAAATATTACATTAGAAAAAGATGAGTGAAATAAAAGCTGAAGCAACGAAAAACCCAAAAAGAGTATCTGCAGGTAAAAAAGGTGCAGAAGCCAGGTCTGTTACTATTACATTTACACCTGACACCAGGTAGATTTCATTACGTGCGCATCCGGTGTCAGGTGTGAGTCCGTCGGTACTTCTTAAGCCATCTTGCCTGTTGGCTCACAACAGAGGTCGCCTTCAACCCCATATGCCCTGTCTCACGAACCCTCGAAACTTGAGGCAAGACCGAGGTAAGGCAAGCTCAATTCAGTAGGCTATTGAATATTGAAGGATGAAATCTCTATTATGTGCGCACGACCTTCAATATTCAATAGTCTACATCATTGCTACCATTAAACATGCAAGACAGGCGTCATACACATACCTTCGGAACCCAATATCAGTAACAGACTTGACTCAATAATACTTCTTTTCAGTCCAACTTATATACCTCTGTTTTTCATTATAACAATTGAACGGGTTTAAAAATGTAATTTTATTTATCTGTTTTCTTTAATCATATGTAATAAATCACAGAATTATTCTTTCCGCTAACGTTAATCGTCATTTAATAGTATTTATTTTAATATACACTAGTTTACCAGTGTAAGGATAAAATTATTTTAATACTTTATTTTATTTATGTTTTATTATTTTTTATTTTTTTTCATTTTTTTTTTTCACCCCGGATGCACAGAAAATAAGTTTACCGGATGATCTCAGAACATCACCAAAATACCATTTTTTTTTTTTCACCCCGGATGCACAGAAAATAAGTTTACCGGATGATCTCAGAACATCACCAAAATACCATTTTTTTTTTTCACCCCGGATGCACAGAAAATAAGTTTACCGGATGATCTCAGAACATCACCAAAATACCATTTTTTTTTTTTTTAGGACCCCTCCTCAGGGTGTGTGTTTTTTACATAAAAAGAGGTCGTAGTAGTATAGAGAGTAGCGTGTCGGTGGGGGAGTGGGAGGGGTGGGTGCGCTGGACACGCTATTCTCTATACTACTGTGAGATAGTGGATATATCTTGTAGGAATGTATGTAGGTATGGTGATATAGTGTGTAGATCTTGTAGTAATTTATGTAGATATTGTGAGACAGCGTGTAGTTATTGTAGTAATGTATGTAAATATGGTGAAATAGCGTGTATATATTGTAGTAATGAATGTAATTATGGTGATATAGTGTGTAGATCTTGTAGTAATGAATGTAAATATGGTGAGCTAGTGTGTAAATTTAGTAGCAATGTATGTATATATGGTGAGATAGTGTGTATATCTTGTAGAAATGTATGTAGATATGTTGAGATAGTGGATATATATTGTTGTGATATATGCAGATATGGTGATATAACGTGTATATATTGTAGTAATGTATTTAGATATGGTGAGACAGCGTGTATATCTTGTAGTAATGTACGTATATTTGGTGAGATAGTGCTTATATCTTGTAGTAATGTACTTAGATATGATGAGATAGTGCGTATATCTTGCAATAATGAAGGTAGATATGATGAGATAGTGCGTTTATCTTGTAGAAATGTATGCAGATATGGTGAGACAGCGTGTAGTTATTGTAGTAATATATGTAAATATGGTGAGATAGTGGATATATCTTGTAGGAATGTATGTAGATATGGTGAGATAGCGTGTATATCTTGTAGTAATGAACGTAGATATGGTGAAATAGTGTGTAGATCTTGTAGTAATGAATGTAGATATGGTAAGATAGTGTGTATATCTTGTAGTAATGTATGTACATATGGTGAGATAGTGGATATATCTTGTAGTAATGTATGTAGATATGGTGAGACAGTGTGTAGTTATTGTAGTAATGTATGTAAATATGGTGAGTTAGTGGATATATCTTGTAGGAATGTATGTAGATATGTTGATATAGTGTGTAGATCTTGTAGTAATGAATGTAGATATGGTGCGATAGTGTGTAAATTTAGTATCAATGTATGTATATATGGTGAGATAGTGGATATATCTTGTAGGAATGTATGTAGATATGGTGATATAGCGTGTAGATCTTGTATTAATGCATGTAAATATGGTGAGATAGTGGATATATCTTGTAGGAATGTACGTAGATATTGTGATATGGTGTGTAGATCGTGTAGTAATGAATGTAGATATGGTGAACTAGTATGTAGATCTTGTAGTAATGAATGTATATATGATGAAATAGTGTGTAGATCTTGTAGTAATGAATGTAGATATGGTGACATAGTGTGTATATATTGTTGTAATATATGTAGATATGGTGAGAAAGTGTGTATATATTGTATTAATGTATGTAGATATGGTGAAATAGTTTGTAGATCTTGTAGGAATGTATGTAGATATGATGAAATAGTGTAGATATCTTGTAGTAATGTACGTATATATGGTGAGACGGCGTGTATATCTTGTAGTAATGAACGTAGATATGGTGAAATAGTTTGTAGATCTTGTAGTAATGAATGTAGGTATGGTAAGATAATGTGTATATCTTGTAGTAATGTATGTAAATATGGTGAGATAGTGGATATATCTTGTAGTAATGTATGTAGATATGGTGAGACAGTGTTTAGTTATTGTAGTAATGTATGTAAATATGGTGAGTTAATGGATATATCTTGTAGGAATGTATGTAGATATGTTGATATAGTGTGTAGATCTTGTAGTAATTTATGTAGATATGGTGAGACAGCGTGTAGTTATTGTAGTAATGTACGTAGATATGGTGCGATAGTGGATATATCTTGTAGTAATGTATGTATATTTGGTGAGACAGCGTGTATTTCTTGTAGTAATGAATGTATATATGGTGAAATAGTGTGTAGATCTTGTAGTAATGAATGTAGATATGGTGAGATAGTGTGTATATCTTGTAGTAATTTATGTAGATATGGTGAGACAGCGCGTAGTTATTGTAGTAATGTTATGTAAATATGGTGAGATAGTGGATATATATTGTAGGAATGTACGTAGATATGGTGATATAGCGTGTATATCTTGTAGTAAGGTTCGTATATATAGTGAGATAGTGGATACATCTTGTAGGAATGTACGTAGATATGGTGATATAGTGTGTAGATCTTGTAGCAATGTTTGTAGATATGGTGATATAACGCGTATATCTTGTAGTAATGTATGTAAATATTGTGAGATAGTGGATATATCTTGTAGTAATGTATATAGATTTGGTGAGAAAGTGTGTATATTTAGTAGCAATGTATGTATATATGGTGAGATAGCGTGTATATCTTGTAGAAATGTATGTATATATGGTGAGCTAGTGGATATATATTGTTGTAATATATGCAGATATGGTGATATAGTGTGTATATATTGTAGTAGTGTATGTATATTTGGTGAGACAGCGTGTATATCTTGTAGTAATGTGCGTATATATATATAGTGAGATAGTGTGTATATATTGTAGTAATGTACGTAGATATGGTGAGATAGTGTGAATATCTTGTAGGAATGTACGTAGATATGGTGAGACAGCGCGTATATCTTGTAGAAATGTATTTAGATATGGTGAGACAGTGTGAAGTTATTGTAGTACTGTATGTAAATATGGTGAGATAGTGGATATATCTTGTATGAATGTATGTAGGTATGGTGAGACAGCGTGTATGTCGTGTAGTAATGTGCGTATATATGGTGAGATAGCGTGTATATCTTGTAGAAATGTATTTAGATATGGTGAGATAGTGGATATATCTTGTAGGAATGTATGTAGATATGGTGATATTGTGTGTAGATCTTGTAGCAATGTTTGTAGATATGGTGCCATAGTGTGTATATCTTGTAGTAATGTACGTAGATATGGTGATATAGTGGATATATCTTGTAGTAATGTATGTATATTTGGTGAGATAGCGCGTATATTTAGTAGCAATGTATGTATATATGGTGAGATAGTGTGTATATCTTGTAGAAATGTATGTATATATGGTGAGATAGTGGATATATATTGTTGTAATATATGCAGATATGGTGATATAGTGTGTATATATTTTAGTAATGTATGTATATTTGGTGAGACAGCGTGTATATCTTGTAGTAATGTGCGTATATATAGTGAGATAGTGTGTATATCTTGTATTAATGTACGTAGATATGGTGAGATAGTGGATATATCTTGTAGGAATGTATGTAGATATGGTGAGTCAGCGCGTATATCTTGCAGTAATGTATGTATATATGGTGTGATAGTGTGTGTATCTTGTAGTAATGTACGTAAATATGGTGAGATAGTGTGTATATATTGTAGTAATATAATCATTTTATCGGTATATGTCACTATCATGGATTCTGATCGGTCGTTTATAACGTCATTGGGTAAATAAAAATAGCAATACCGGATCTAACTAGTTTTCTATTTATAGTAACGTATGTCATTGTTATTTATAGCAATACGTTCTGATCGGATGAATATAAATAGCCCTTTCCAACTAGTTTTCTATTTATAGTACCTTAGGTCATTTATAGGATAGGTCTATACGTGTATGGACATGATTTCGTTACGCCAACGACTGACTGACGCAATATTCCGGAAACGCTCAGCGACTTAAGTATCGGATGCCAAAGTGTAAGGATATTTAGGTACCTATACGAATTATATAATATCAACATCTTACGATCGAAATGAAGATAATAAATATAATCGGTATAACGAGAATGCGTAGAGGGAGTGTGTACGGACATCGTTTATCGAAACCCCCGGATAGATAGGACCTATAATAAAGCTTATATAACGAATTTATATCGGTAATTCCGGTTTTTCGGATCACTACTTCCGGTATGAGGTCGGACCATTAATTGAGTCGCGGATTCGTCATTGTCTCTTCGAGATCTTTCCGACGATACCAAACACGGCCAGTTTCCTCGAAAGTTCATTTTTCTTCAAACTTATTTACGATTAAAGGGAGCTAATCAGTATTATAGATATATCGAAAGATCAAAATGAAGGGTAGCGTCGGACTCGTGACGTCGATACGCGTATATTAGAACTAACTTATAGTTACGTTTAAATATTTTTTTTATTTTCATAAACGGGACTTTAAGAATATATCAAATCTTTAAACGGCTATTTCTCGTAAAGTACTGGTCGTATAAATAAATGAAAGATATGGTCGTGTCGGTCTCACCGAGCTACGTCGATTTATACGGATGTCTACGCTTTAACGCAGATTAGAAAAATTGATGACGTCAGATTCGTATGCCGAGTCTTTTAGCTCCACATGACTGTGAAAGAAGCTTTAACAACTTTATTAATCACCCTCGTTGTTGCGGATGAAAGCATATATGGAATCATTCATTTTGGAAAGGAGAAACGAGAGTATCCCAGAGTAAATCCACCTGCTTGGATCTGAAAACCCAATTGGGAAAAGAAGCTTTAACAACTTATATGAATCACTCTCACTGGTGGGAATGAAAGTATACATGCAGTCATTCCTGATCGAGCTAAAATAAATTTGTATAAACTAATTAAATAACATCGATACAATAGGAGAGACGAACAGAATGGGCTACAAACTGTTAAGATAACGACATAAATGCGGTCATTACAGCTATGCAGTAAAGGGAAATAACCCTTTTTATGTTGCAGATAGGAACGTTGACGAGTTAATTCTCTTAGTCCAACACTAACGAAATGCTATCCAATGCGTTAATGGGACAGCCTTATGTTACCCTCACGGTGGTAAATATACATGTACTAATGAACTACATACATATTGCTGTATAAATGATTGTTTAACGGTTGATCAATTGACCGTCATTCTGAATTATTGTCTTATCATACCTCAAGAATGTATTCCAAATGCCCGCACGATGTAAATAGACATACATTATATAAAATAACCGCAAACAACATACAACCTGATAGAGGGCATCAGTAACTTGCCAAATATTACATTCTTATCACACACGCACGCACGCACGCACACACACGCACGCACGCACGCGCGCCCACACACACACACACATACACGCACGCACACGCACGCACGCACACACGCACACTGTGTTCGCTGAACCCTTTATATATTTTCAACAATATGTATACACACATACATTCTGTGTTCCCTGAGCACCTTATATATTTTCAACAATATGTACACATAACGCAACCATCTCCGCATACACACGCACACGCACACACGCACACACACTTGAGACATATGCATCGGCAAAGCCTTTGTTTCGGAGGACAGTGCACGAGGCAGAAGATGCTCCACCGACAGACAGACCGCCAGACGGACGGACAGATGGACGGACGGACAGACGGACGGACGGACGGACAGACGGACGGACAGACATACAGACAATAGATATGGGCGTATATCTATATATATACACTATGAATAGTCTGATTGTAAATATGATATGACGTTATGTTTACATGTTTTAAATATTCTTGCTATAATGAATCGTTACAGCGCTTATTTTCCCAATTTATGCTAATGTTTATATTTGCCGTTAATTATAAAACTAATTGAGCGAACTCTCACTCGGTGATACAGCGTGGGGTTTGCGATTCAAAATGGACGCGTGTCAAGATGTCAAATAAATCAATCTTGAAACGAGTTTAATAATGTTCCATGTAAAATACCTTCGAGTTGATAAGCAGACAGAAATAAATATTTCGTTCTCATTGAGGCTATACAAGCCGTTACATCGCCTCAATTAAGACCAGTTAGCCGATGATTAAGTTATAGTTGTTTACGACCTGTTCAATTTGGAACACTTCAGTTGTCATGTGAGAGCAACCTCTGTATGTAAACGTATTAATTACTTCGATGTCATGTTGTGTACCTACTGCGATAGTGATGGTTATAAATTTTTCTCGCATTTCCCAGATAAGGTTATTTAGGGTCAACTGGCAACCATATAACCTCATACCGTTTGGATTCATTATTGGAGGCATTCCGAGCAGAGAATTAACGTGGGTCATACTAAATCATAGGATTTATTCGGAGATAGCCATCAGACGGGTTTTATAATTACCTGCGTCAGTGTTTGGTTCAGTGCTTAAGTATTTCTATGGCATTCCAGGCAACTAATGACGTATTTTGTAGTAAATACTGATGTAAACGAATTTAGCCTTCATTTTGTGTACTGCTGGTGTTGGGGGAGTTGCTTAAACTGAGATGTATCGTACTGTTGTATCTGGGTTCCGTGTATTTCTCTCGCATTTCTAGATAAGGTTATATAGGGTCACCTGACAAACATATAACCTCATACCGCTTGGATTCAGTTAATTATGTTACAGGGCATGGAACAACACGTATTAGACATTTATATTAATAGTTGTTTCACTCTATACGATAAAATACGTGTATTTTATTCGTGTTTCATATACGCTATGGCTATGTCTAGTGACATGTCATTCTAAAACGTATATTACGGATTATTAATAATTTATCGCGTTTTTATGGAAGTATACGTAAGGATATATATTATTCATTTTCGTACATAGGTTAAGTTTGTAATTAGGATTTCTTACTCGATAAAAACGTACGCCTAGCTCGAATAATATAATGAACTTACCCGTATATTCGTTGAAGCCGCTTGAGTACTGAGACTGTTCTAATCGGACTATATTTATATAGAAGCGTTGGTTATTTATGGATCGGTTCGTAGTCTATATTTATAGAATGGTACGAGATATCTATTTATAAAGCTATTACCAATAGTGACGCGTATACACAACAAGTAAAGAGCTCTGTAGTGGTGGTGGTGACGTATACGCAACAAGTAAAGAGATCGGTAGTTGCGCGATATATCATCAATAGGCTCTATAGTGATGACGTATACGCAACAAGTGATGACGTATACACAACAAGTAAAGAGACGTCTGTACTACTCCCCACCAAGAGGAGGGGGATACCCCCTCCCGTACCCTCCCCCAACTTCACGCCCCCTAACCCAAAACCATGGTCCGCCCCTGGTCTCCGTGACCTAGTGGTTAAGGCGTCCATCTTAGGAGCGAGAGGTCGAATTAGGGGATCGTTCTGATATGACAGGTTGGTGAGCCGCAAGTTAGTAAAATAACGGTTAACGATTGCATACCGGCCTGACGCATTACATACATGCATAGGATTCGGGAAGCACTGATGATCATAAACATGATGTCTCATAAGTCAGTAATGCCTGGACCTTTAAATAGGGGTGAGACTATAATAAACATACACTTTACTTTTTATTTTTACTATAACATTTATGGAAATCTACGAGTATCATTTTATGCAACATTGAACATTTTCGAAAATAAAACCACTACAGGAAAATATAATTCTTTTCGGTTAAACGAAGTGAATTAGAAGAGAATTATTGTCAGTGGTCAGTTCACTTCAGCGCTTGGTCACTCGACTGTCAACATGTCCGTAGAACATTTTTAATTTTAAGTTTTAACACTTGTATTTCATGTGTGTGTTCCATTTCGTAAATAAAATTATACACTGAACGGATTTCGAGGCAGGATAGTAATAAGTTGATTAGATAGAAAATCACTGGTTTTTTTAAAATCGTGTATATGAGATCATGATATTATATTCATGTTGGACATGTGATTAACTGTTAATGACAGTTAACTCAATAAGATGAGTGGAAACGTAAAAATTATTCAATTTAATTTTGAATAAAATGAATAATGTTGTGTTTATATTAATACTGATTATATACGATTGTTTTTGTACATGTGCAGTCGACACCAAGTCGCTTACAACAAATTAAACTATTATTCATTGAAACTTTGTTCATATTCTTTATGGTATTAATGTTTTATTGTGACAGTTCTTGTCCGTTGGGAGTATGGATTATTTGATATGTGATGGAAGTTTGAATGGAAGCTATCAGCATATCAAATTAACCAATAAGATCGCTCGCCCATACATGAATAGCAGTAACATCATATCAAGAGAAAGTCAGTCACATCTTAAAGCGACATTACATCGCAAAAAGCAAATAAAATGCATTTTTGCACGTATAAATGCATAGCTACTACACATTCTTCTGAATACATTCGAACACTAACATTGAATCAATAAACAGTGTTTTGTAGTATGCAAACTTTCAAAAGTAGGATTTCATATAACGGTCATCTGCGCTCCTGGTGTGACGTTTGTTTGTCATTGGAGTCAATACTAAACACGCGATACTCGATTAGAGACAATTTAACTAAGAATAGTCTACAAATAAATATGCATAAGCACACATGTGAGATATCACGGTAAATATGAACCATACCTCGTGTTATTCAGGATAACCGCGTTGTATTACGCATGGATGTCGACCATATTTGCATTATTTTGTTATGTCAACAAACCGCTTATACGACGTTTGTTTATTTGTTGAAATACTCTATGTATGTATGTACCATTAATGTCAAACCCCTTGCGGGGACCTAGACATGTTTTCATGGGCATGCTTAGCCGACCATAGCGGTTAACCAGTACTAAGCAATGTGTGTGAGGTGCCTTGCTCAATGACACTACATACGTGGCCTGACTGAGTATCGAACCCGGACCGTTCGATTCCAAATCCGACGCTCTACCATTGGACCACGGATGCCACTCAGTTTATAAGGCAAATATTCGAAGGAAATAATTATACCATATAATAGCAAATATGCAGACATTTGCATTTTTACCGATGTAGTGTCGCTTTAAACAGTCTATTGTAGTATCTTACCTGTTTCATGACTGGTGAATCGAGCAGGGGCTTGAGAGCAGACACCTTCCTCAGAAGATGAATAATTACTGTACTGATTCCTCTGAAAATGTCAAAATTTGCATATGTGGCGTGACATTATTTATTTCAGTATTTGTACAGGTACTCAAGAAATGAACATTTTACATATCATTTAATCCTTTTCCTCATAGAAACACCTCTTGACGCCATTAACAATACGACATACATTAACAATGTAGTAGTCAAACCGATGTTCATAATTAAGGCCAGCATCTCATGTAGTCTCCAGTAATATCTATGGAGGTGGGATAGATATGGCGACTACTTGTCCATTGTATGATAGCTAACTGATTGTCGTTTGTATGGAGATATAATAGTATATTAAACTAAATCTCAGTGAAGGAAAGGGTTAACAGCAGTAGACTGAAATAGATTGAATGGTGCTGCTATAAATCACATTGCCGGTCAGTTACTGCCATTGCATAACAGACGGATCTGTAGTCCAGTGGCTACACGCTGGACTAGTAATCCAGGGATCGCAGGTTCGATCCGCCGTCTAACCTTAATAAAATTAACAGTCTTTCAGATGGGACGTTAAACCGAGGTCTCGTTTCGGTGCTTTACACCGTGCACATAAAAGAACCAGATAAGACTCTGGGAAAGAGGTAACCATATAAGCAAGTTGCTTTCTCCTTAATCCTACATGTATTTTCCTATTGTGATCATTATACTATGTATATTCATTGAAATAAAAAATATTGTTTAAACTAAGACTCTGGAATAGGTCTCTGTCGGTATCATTGCACTAGCCTCCAAATTCTAAAATTACTAATCTCTTCAGGAGGCGTCGCTCCTATGGGGAACCGGTAGCGACGATAAATAAACGTAAAACACACATGCCATTGCATAATTTATACTGCAAGTATATTGGTCCCTTTAATTGCTTTCCTCTGTTTTATCGTTGTTTCCTTTGCACCACATGCTATCCATTGACATCCATTTTATCATCATATAATTATTAAATTATTAGTTTATATACATTTATATTAGCTCGATTACGAAACAAGTTCTTACAACTTATACTAATCACTCTCGAGACCTAATTCCTGATGGAATCCATCGCCACGAGGGAGAGAGAAGAGGCATGTAGAATTTAAATACCTTGCCTAAGGGCACACTCGTAACGATTCATAGGGGGGGGGGCGAACTCCAGGCCTTTCGCACCTGAAACGATCGTGCTACCACTGCGCTATCACGACTTCCACATTAAAATTTTAAACCTCGACAGATATCTAACAGCATATTCAATGGGTAATTTACTGTACTGTATAAATGTGATATCAATAACTTAACATGATTTTGATAAAATTAAATTTATACTACAGCAAAATCTGTTTAAGCTGTTAACAGTAAAATCAAAGGATTCCAACTAAAAAGGCCGATATACATTTCGGGATAAATCGGAAGAAGAAGCAACGTCTCTGATAAGCTGTACAATTAATATAATGGTTACGTACATTGCAACCTATGTATTCCACCATTACTTAGAAGAACTGATAGTGATTATACCCACACTTCTATGCATAGTACTTATTATAAATATGCTGAATCATCTTAACAATAGTACATGACGCAAATGTGTGTCTACGTTTATTTATCGTCGCTACCGGTTGTCCATATGAGCTACGCCTCCTGAAGAGATTAGTCATTTTAGATGTTTGGAGGATAGTGCAATGATACAGACAAACCAATGCCAGGGTCACCTCTGGTTCTTTTACGTACACAGTGTACAGCACCGACACGAGACCTCGGTTTAATGTCCCATATGAAAGATTGTTAAATGTATTAGGGTCAGACAGGGGTATATATTGCAAAAGAAAACCACTCGCTTTATTATACTTCAATGTAGTTTCCAGCATTTAGATCGGATGATCTTGCCGTAAAAATATACAATGACATACGATAAGAAAATCTATTTTGACATTTTACGGGATCCCAAATCTGTACGTGCTGGTTTCAATGTAAACATAACCCATCGAGCTATTACTTAAATGAGGTAGTCCACGGGGTAATAATGATAAAATATATTAAAAAAATATCCCTAGACAAACAAGTGATTGAAAACATTGTTTTAAGCTATGATAGATTAAGCGGGATATCACCCAAAGCCGGTGTCCTAACATAATTGAAATCCGTAAGAACTGAAAGTTTGCGCATGCGCATATGGGTACATCTTATTGAGCGTGAGGAGTGGAAGATATCACGTTACACCGGTACTAAATACTCATATACCCTGCCAACAGATCAAATAACATATATTTGGAAGTCGTGATAGCGCAGTGGATGCGCGTTCGCTTCAGGTGGGATAGGTCCGGAGTTCGAACCCCACTGGAGCCGTTACGATTGTGCCCTTAGGCAAGGCATTTAAATTCCACGTTGCCTCTTCTCTCTCCTTCGTGGCGATGGATTCCATCTCGAGAGTGATTTATATAAGTTGAAATAACTTGTTTCGCAATCGAGCTAAAATAATTTTTTATAAACTAAACTAAATAACATATAATTTAGTATTGATTTACAAGACACATTCTGTTACCATGTTGTCATATACTAAATTGGTATTGCATAGAAGATGCGGTGGTAATGTAATACTTATTATTCGAGTGCTGTTGTATGCAGGCCATGAAGGTATTACCTGAACAGTAATATAAATCCCAATATTTCCAGGATCAAACCCAACCATGAAAACCTGACGATGGACAACAATAACCCAGCAAGGAAAATACATGTTGCTCTGCCTTCCCGCCTCTCACAGAATAATATAGCCGTCTGTTTCAGATTTGTAAGTAATTCCTGACTCGAGTTCACCAACACCTGTAATCAGACGTGCATACAGTCAAACCTGTGTTAGTGGTCAACCCAATAGAGCAGCCAATCTGTATTAAGCAGCCAGTTTCCAGATTCCCAATATGTTGTGTTATTATATATTTGACTCTATTAAGCAGCCACTAGTGCTAAGTAGCAACGGTCTGTGATTCCCTTGGCTGGCTGCTTAACACAGGTTTGACTGTATATACATAAGATATGTGATATAGAAATTCTTAATTACTTGTATTAATGAATATTAATAACACACGGTTTATTCGTCGTGCATACCTATGACAAAAAATGCACTATCCACTAATACACTTCGGACAAATAATTCTGCCTTTTAAAGCAAAAATAGATTAGCCAAAATCGTTGTGAAAACAGAAAACTGTATATAATTCCCAATAGCACCAAGAACACTCAGACGGCAAGCAGAACGTGTGGCAATGCACCCGGAACACTCAGACGGCAAGCAGAACGTGTGGCAATGCACCCGGAACACTCAGACGTCAAGCAGAACGTGTGACAATGCACCCGGAACACTCAGACGGCAAGCAGAACGTGTGGCAATGCACCCGGAACACTCAGACGGCAAGCAGAACGTGTGACAATGCACCCGGAACACTCAGACGGCAAGCAGAACGTGTGGCAATGCACCCGGAACACTCAGACGGCAAGCAGAACGTGTGACAATGCACCCGGAACACTCAGACGGCAAGCAGAACGTGTGCCAATGCACCCGGAACACTCAGACGGCAAGCAGAACGTGTGCCAATGCACCCGGAACACTCAGACGGCAAGAAGAACGTGTGACAATGCACCCGGAACATTCAGACGGCAAGCAGAACGTGTGACAATGCACCCGGAACACTCAGACGGCAAGCAGAACGTGTGACAATGCACCCGGAACACTCAGACGGCAAGCAGAACGTGTGACAATGCACCCGGAACACTCAGACGGCAAGCAGAACGTGTGCCAATGCACCCGGAACACTCAGACGGCAAGCAGAACGTGTGACAATGCACCCGGAACACTCAGACGTCAAACAGAACGTGTGGCAATGCACCCGGAACACTCAGACGGCAAGCAGAACGTGTGACAATGCACCCGGAACACTCAGACGTCAAACAGAACGTGTGGCAATGCACCCGGAACGCTCAGACGGCAAGCAGAACGTGTGACAATGCACCCGGAACACTCAGACGGCAAGCAGAACGTGTGACAATGAGAATCCTTAGCAGTTGCTTACTTTTCTACTGTTACTACGCCACGTTATGTCCCTTTCTCTCCACGGTTGCTCATATAGCTCGTCGCTGCCAGTCGATGTTGAAACTAAAAAATGTTAAATATTATAGGATACTTCTTGGTCTTCAACCATTTGCTCAAACACTATGAAAACATAAGATGACAGACTTGTTCTGAGTCACTCACTTGAATCGAATATCCCCGTCACCCCAGCGCTACGTCAACGACGATCATGCTACGTCCATGAATAATGGCCAGAAAACGTAGCATGAATACTAGCCAGAAAACGTAGCATGAATAATAGTAAGGAACATTTATTGATAGGGCATGGACCCGGAGACCGATTTTCTCCTATGTAGAATTTGGACATCTTCAAAACCCATCTAGCGGCATCGTGGTCTGTACATGACTCAGTAAGGATCTTCTTATGGTCCACTAACAGCGTTAATGACTTAACGGATACGTGTTATTGGCGTTAGTAAAGTGATAACACATCCATGCCCCGATGTTCTCAAACTCAAGCTCACATGATCACCTTGGTTGATTCCGAGTGTTACTGTCAGCTGAACCAATCAGACGCTTGAGACTGAGTTTTGAGATTGGAGAACAGTTTTATAACCTCGGGGCCATGTCTGTCGATCGTCGTTACTATTATTCAGTTGTCCTTGCGTTATCAGTAAGACGTCACTTCGGCTTTGCTACGCTACAAACACTTCACATGATGAATGAAACAGTGTTTGACATCTGAATTAAAATGGTGTGAACATGCACGTACTGTTTATAAAATATTGACGCAGCGGACGCTCGGTGGATGGAGTTGTATTACAAGTGTTGTTAGTTAATACAAACTTCTTCTAGCTCGATTGCGAAACAAGTTCTTACACCACCTCGTTTTTAATCACCCTCGACTCGAGACCTCGTTCCTGATTGAATTCATTGACGTGGAGGTGGATACCATGGATGTTCCAGACAGCATATTTAGAAGATACACTTGTTAGATTCCAAAAACTAGCCGCAAGACTAATTCTTGACACATATTTTTACACTCCTTCCGAACATATCTCTACTCTCAATTAGATGACTTTCCCAGAAAGGATTAGATTTCAAAAAGCAGTCTTAATGTTTAAAACACTCAATGGCCTAGCACCTGTCTATCAGCAAGAGTCTGGATCTCGAACTCAAAACGTGCGAGCATTCGCCAATCTCCAACGTTACCCTCCTAAGCCAAATACTGAAGTTTCTAGAAAATCTTTCTTATATTCAGGGCCACATTTGTGGAATTCCCTCCCTTATCACATCAAAACAGCACATTCTGTTCCACACTTCAAAGCTTTATATATCAGGTGGTGCAAAGAACAGACCAATAACCTAATACACTGATAATATACAATTATACATGTATTAGTTCTTAGAACTTATATATCTTATTTCCTATTTGTAAATTCGGATAGCTACACGAATTGCTCATAAACCGTATCAGTGTCGGTGGACATATTCTCCCAATTATGTGTTTGTATATGTGTTATATTCGTCGGCTGGACCAGTCACGTGACAGTTGCAATAGGCTACCGATACACGCAACATAATGCTATTGAACCATGCTTCATCTCTGTCAGCAAAATTAGCCTAGAACTATATCAATATTTTAAATACGGATGTAAATGGACAAATACGCCGAGCATAGGTATGCGCCGAGCATAGGTTCCACCGGTCCACTATATAGTCCTATATATAAGACCTCTACATATTGTGTTTGTGTACCTGTTATGTAAATGTTACATTTTTCAAGTCTAAATATTTGGACTACATACCTCTATAGACATTTACATATGAATACACAAACCAAACAAAACATAACACTTCCGCACCATGTAATTATTTAAATAATTCCTGCGAGTATACTCTAGACAGAGTGATGCGATTACTAAAGATGATGAATTAAATATTACAAAACAACTAGCTAAAATGTCAAACATACCTGAACCATCCATGATGGATATGTAGTAATATCTATTTTCGTTTTCAAGGAAATGTATTATACTTAGTTTCTGTTTCGGTAGCTGCATGGAATACCGGTAAAAGAAATCCCAGGAAAGGAAATCCAATCCTACTTTCTGTTTTGAGTTATTTAAAATACGAAATTCATTCTGAACCTGTTACTTAGTATGGCTACATCAAGTAAGTCTTGTGTTTGTTAATTAATTAATTAATTAATTTATTTCTTCGCTGTGTGAGAGAATATTTAGTTGTCCAGATCTAGTAAGATGTTGCATGAAACCATAATTGTATCAATGGATTATTATATAAATGTAATTTCTTTTGATTTCGAAGTTGATAAATAATAGAAATTATGATTCATAAAATTGTGTATGTAGAATCTATACACTTTATTTATTTCACAACGATTGCGAAACTAGCTTTAACAACTTTATACTATATTAATCACTTGTTGGTCGGATGATCAATCGTGTAAATTAATATTATATCATTAGTATATATGTGTTCAATTGTGTCGGAGGAAATCGGGGTACCCGGAGAAAACCCACCACCTGTCCGATCTGGCGACCACCGTACCGTCTCATACATTTCCGGGTCCGAGGATACAACGATGAGCGAGGGTGCTAACCACTGTGCGTATCGGACATGTACATATGTACCAATGACATACACGCACGTATATATGCAACTGTGCTCATAGTATACGTATTGAATAGTCATCATAACCATCATCATTATCACCACCATCATCACCACCATCATCTTCCGTAATCTCGCAATAGTGTTAAAATACTGTAGCAATCATGGTGCTATACAACTATAATTCATTATGGGTTTGTAGAGCAATACTAGTTTGGACTTGTTCCGTCGGTGCTCTATGTAGTGTAGTGTATTGCTAGTCTGGACTTGTTCCGTTGGTGCTGTATGTAGTGCGTCCAACTTCAATCCACTCAACTTCTCGATGACTACTGGTCCTTGTGGTGTAGATCAGCGTTGGACCATCTCCAATTTGATTGATGAGTGAATATGTGTGTTAGGACACATATTAAATGATAAGGTGAACGTATGTCCTGAATACTAGGTTTTAATAAGTTTAATACATTTCCGGATCTAGTTGTAGACAGCAGTATTGAGATTCTCCCCACACCAACGCCAAGAGTAGCAGCTGTCGTTGAAGACCTATCAACATTGCAACTAAACCCAAGCCTACGTATGTATTGTTACATAAGGTTAATACAGTGTATTATAGTCTAAATAAGCCGCATCAACATGCTATAATGTAGTGTTTCTTTCATTGATAGGTTTTCTATGTCATTGTATATTTGTTGAGGGCCTTGGTGTTATGTAAACTCCCTCTTTAAAAAAACGTTTTCATTATTAATGACAGCTTTTATAATATGGTTTTCCAACTGACTCAGATGTAAAATTACTAATGTCGTATCTGTTATTGTGTGTTTTACGTTTATTTATCCTCGCTACCGGTTGCCCATATGAGCGACCCCTCCTAAAGGCTAAAGAGATTAGTCATCTTAGATTGTTGGACGTTAGTGCAATGATAAAGACAGAGACCAATTCCAGAGTCTCCTCTGGTTCTTTTACGTGCACGGTGTAAAGCACCGACATGAGATCTCGGTATAAAGTCCCATCTGAAATATCTGTTATCTTCCCTGTAGGCGCCTTACATAATATCTATGTTTAGATTTTGTTTGGTAACTTTTTTCCACGAAAACCTATATATAACTACGACACAAAACGAAACAAGGACTGTTAATTGCAACCTTATGTAACAAAGCGTTTTCTCGATTTTTATGTAACTTTACTGTTAAGTGTAACTAATGGCATATAGAATAATATACGTTATATTGCATAATTACACCAAGTAAATAGTCATAGGCATATGTTATTAAATTACAGTAAGCTTTCAAGCCCATGATAAATATTAGGTATACAGTTAGCGAACGAAAGTGTTCCCTTCATTGTACATGAAACCACCATCCAGTATCACATTCTTACATAATGACTGTTATTTAACACTTTATACTTTTAAATCAAATAAGTATTTATCATTGCATAACTCTCGTCTGCCTTAATATGTTTCACTCCACTACTATAAAACTAATTTATTACTATTATACCAAGATATTTTTAGATGTTTTAGGTCAGGTCTAAATCATTGAACTTCTGCATACTATTTTATAATGCCACTGTTACTATATGTTTTTATCCCACAGGTGTTTGTTTAATCCATGTATTATCCCACAGGTGTTTGTTCTACCCACACGTTATGTATCTTTGTTTTTGTCGGCAACTAGCTATTGTATCTAGTGTTTATTCACAGGAACTTGAAATTTTATCCACAAGCCACCAACGGTCTCGTACCTCTATCCTAGGACACCCCCCTATATAAAAAAAGAGGGGGTGTCTTAGGATAGAGGTACGAGACCGTTGGTGGCTTATGGATACAATTTCAAGTTCCTGTGGTTTATTGTTGTACATCCGACTCAAAATAAAGTTTCTTGTACTGTACGTTTAGGATAATTTGACAGTGACGTACAAGGGCTATACCTATCAGTACAGGTAATTCAGGTACATTTACAGTTATCGATATTACTATATATATAATCGGAGAAAATAGCCGATTTACTCAGACGGATCTGTAGTCCAGTGGTAACACGCTGGACTGGAAATCCAAGGATCGCATGTTCCATCCCCCGTCTGACCCTAATAAAATTAAGTCATTCAGATGGGACTTTAAACCGAGGTCTCGTGTCGGTGCTTTATACCGTGCATGTAAAAGAACCAGATGATACTCTGGAATGGGTCTCTGTCTGTATCATTGCACTATCCTCCACAAATCTAAAATGACTAATCTCTTCAGGAGGCGTCGCTCATATGGGCAACCGCCGGACGATAAATAAAGTAAAACACATATACTTGGATGTGAAATAACAAAAAAGCCACTGTTTTCGCCTGTGAGTGTGATACAGAGTAGCATAAATACAGTATTACTATATTTAAATACATCAATTAAATTGTATTGTACAATGTTTCGTTTTTCAGTTTCCTTATGTTTTTCTTACATAATTTCAGTAGTTCCAAGATATTTTTCTATTTTCGATTTCAAACCGAAATAAATACATATTTGAGACATTATTCAGTTGACCCAGCATATGTCTGTGGTCGCTTTATTTTTATGATTTTAATATCTCACCGATTGGTTATGTCTCCAACTGTTATTGGTGGAGTCGAACCCCGGGGTTCGCCTCCGAGCAGTATTTCGGGCACAGTAGGGCAAAGCAATCGTACTTCCTCACATGTATAAATAATTGTACACCCTCCGTGGGATTCACACCTACAGCGGCAACGGACGCGTGGAGTCAGCGAACGTAGCCACTGGAACACTGTGGTCGAATACACTTTGTATGTTATACTCATATATAACGGGCAATATTTAAGTCACACAGATTGGCTCATTATTCAGTAGTAAAAATATATACGTAAGAGATAATGTACAGTGAAGCCTGTGTTAGTGGTCACCTCTATTAAGCAGCCAACCTGTATTAAGCAGCCAGTTTCCAGATTCCAATATGCTGTTTTATTATATATTTGACCTCTATTAAGCAGCCACATGTGCTAAGCAGCCATTTTCTATGATTCCCTTGGCTGACTGCGTAAGACAGGTTTGACTGTATCGAGATATACTGAGTCAAAATTGAATATGCAAACTGTTGTTAATCGAGACCATCATTCATGAATATTACTCATAAAAGTATCAACAATATGTCAAGGAATATGTAACGGTTTCACCGTAAAATATAGTGTGTGCTTATTTTGGTGTCACCCCTACTGAAAGGACCAGGCATTGCTGACCTATGCGACACCTTATGAACCTCAATACTTCAAAATGAATCAATTTTCAATCATGTCCACATATTTGTAAAAGAAACTAAAAGGGTTAAACAGTAAATATGATGCATGCTGATGCACGTATTATATATTACGGTTCTAGAGTCACCATATGCATTACTCTGGTTGCCATGGTCCAACGGGACTTGCGTTGACAACTGAACATACGTGTCTGTTTTTCTACATGTGTTTGTTTCGCTCTAGAAAATATTAATTCTTTCATTTAAATTTCATCGTAGTATCACTCGACACACTTCTAGTATTGTTCATATAAAATAAACCATAACTTATATATCTGATGCACAGACGCATCTGTAGTCCAGTGGTAACACGCTGGACTGGTAATCCAGGGATCGCAGGTTCGATCCCTCGTCTGACCCTAATAAAATTAACTGTCTTTCAGATGGGACGTTATTTAAAAACCGATGTCTCTTGTCGGTGCTTTACACCGTGCACGTAAAAGAACCAGAGGAGACTCTGGAATGGGATCCTCCAAACATCTAAAATGACTAATCTCTTCAGGAGGCGTCGCTCATATGGGCAACCGGTAGCGACGATAAATAAACGTAAAACACACATATCTGATGCAATGTGGGAGAAAATAAAATCGAATCTAATGTTGTTATAACTTGTACTCCAACCCAGTTGTGTATGTATGTAATACTTGTACGATTGTGTTTGTGTTTATGTATATAAAAATATGATTGCACTAAGTACTTCCCGAATCCTACCCATGCAGGTCAGATGCCAGACTTATAGGCAATTAGTTGGTTACTGATTTTATAACTAGCTGGTGGCCCACCAACCGTCCCTATCAGAAGGAACCGACGAGGTTCGAACCTTCGACTTGTCATGACTTAGTCAGTGGCTTCGTCCTCCACACACTTTAGCCATGCCCAGTGTAGTTCATACTCCGATGGAAACTATTAACCCGCGATTCATTCCTTAACTAAATGCTAAGGATTAAAATGGCAAGTGTTATGCATTAACTAACGCTTGCTTTTATAGTATATTATATTGTCCATAGTCATTGATACAGACTTCCTTGTTACAATGATATATGAACGTGTTCGGCGGAACAGATAATGAAAGTAGATCTCGTTTATAATGACACCCAATATGATAATATACGAAAATAACAATAATATGAACGTGTTCGGCGGAACAGATACTGAAAGTAGATGTCGTTTACAATGAAACCCAATATGATAATATACGAAAATAAATAAATCTGTTATTGTGAATAACCTTGAACAGGAGGTAAGGTAATACAGAAACTAATATTGAATTCCAAGAACAGATTGTGAAAATAAGCATATATAATATATACCACTACGCATATTTAAACATAGTTAAACAATTCAGCTTATTTTCTCATATACGTAATTAAGACAACCGTAGAGTGGTATTATTTGAAGCTATTAAGATTATCCGAGGATCGTACACTCTTGTTCAGGAGTTGTTGAACGTTAAGATTACCCGAGGATCGTACACTCTTGTTCGGGAGTTGCCGAACGTTAAGATTATCCGAGGATCGTACACTCTTGTTCAGGAATTGTTGATCGTTAAGATTATCCGAGGATCGTACACTCTTGTTCAGGAATTGTTGATCGTTAAGATTATCCGAGAATCGTACACTCATGTTCAGGAGTTGTTGATCGTTAAGATTACCCGAGGATCTTACACTCATGGTCAGGAGTTGCTGAACGTTAAGATTATCCGAGGATGCTTTTGTGAAATTACCAATTGTAAATTACCTCCCTTTATGGATATTATTTTAGCTAATATTTTTGTAAATTGTGGTTTAATAAAGTTAACACAAGGATAAATTTGTACATGAATTATAGTATTATTTTTCCAACTGAAGAACAAATCCACAAAAAGAGACCTTAATTAAGAGCGTTGCTGGCATATAATCAAGTAGGTATCATGTATGCTATGAAAAGTAAAAATAAATGTGTATGGCTGGCATTGCCAATTCAATTCCTTTCACTATCTTTACTTCGAGTACACAAATGGTAGAAGGTCAGCTTTGGATGAGAGGTTGCCTTCTAAATAATACAAATATGGAATGTTTGTTAATAAAAATGTTCAAGAAACAATTTTTTATATATTTCTTTTATTATTATTATTATTACATGTATTATTATTATTCATTTGAGATTATTCACTCTTCTTCTCTCATTTGCTTTCCGATAAGTTCATAGTTTTACCTGTTATGATTCTCGAGCTATTTTTGTCTATGGACATACCTTTTCAAAAAATAGATCATCAAAAGAATTCCACAATAATTGTTTTGGTTTAAAATCATGAAATGATAAACTATTATAAAAAATCTAGTACAATGGAATTATGAACGATTCATTGGTTCTCTTCAATATATGTAAGCTTTATTAATGATCGTCATATTATATATTAATTTCCCATGTATATGGGAGATCTGTTATTACCGGCTATATATCTGTATGACTGGTTATAATTATATGTACTCGGGGATCAGTTATGAACTATCTTAGTACAGATACATATTAAGAACAGAACAGAACAGAACATATATTTTTTATTTGACTTAAGCATTGTATAGCTCATCATCATAACAACATATAATACAATTGCATGCAATGAAAAAGAATAGAAAATAGTCATAAATAATAAATGTGTAGATTAATCAATTTGACAAAATGTTTGTAAAGTGAGAGTGTTATTTAGAGATACCAGATAAGAATTATTTCAGCATCTCTATATGAAGCTAATTTTAAGTAGAGCAGATTTCATGTAAATAGAGTATTATACATAAGATGGTTTTTTTGTTACAGCATGACAGGTAGTAAACTGTTTATAGTAAAATGTACATGTGGGAATATATATTTCAGACATTACAGCAAGCATGATATTTAAATATCTGGAAATATAAGCAACTATTTTGAAACTTTAAAATTTACAGACATACATATTGTGCAGTGTATGTGTTCTGCTATATGATATAGGTGTTAGATAAACGCAAATATTTATATTATTATAAATAACAGTATATCAGTCATGTAACTTGAAAATGTTGGATGCGTAGTATATGTTTAATGTGTGGTCTCTAAGCTTAAAACCTTTTATACAGAATAATGCAAGTTTGTTCAATAACACTTTTTTATCGGAGTTTAATAAACCAATAAATTTAAATAAATTAGGACGTTGTGAAAAATACTTTGGTATGTACATTTTTCTAATTGTTTCATAGAGTGGACAAATTAATACGAAATGATATTCATCTTCTATGTCGTTTAATGGACAAAATTGACATTTACGTTGGCTTCTTTCAATGTTTCTGTGTCTTCCCGACTCTATTAACAATTTATGTGAGGAAAGCCTTAGTTTTGCTATAACGTTTCTGTGACTGGCGTTACACAATAACTGCAAGTAGCTAGATCGTTCGAAAACAGGTTTAAGTTCTTTGTATAATATTAACTGGGAAGAAGCGTCTATATTAATCCGCCATTGTGACACGTACTGATCTTGCAGACGACGTTTGAATACTGGTATAAAAGCGTCTATGCACACAGATTCAGGAAATAACCAGACATCAGAAAAACCGGTTGTATGCAATATGTCACGAAGTTTGGTTGACCAATTAATTGTATTTGGTTTACTATATATATCCTGTCTTTGTGAGTATGAAATTGTACTTAGAATACAGTTTCTTTGTTTGATCCCATGCAATTTTAACCAATATTTAATTATTCTTAAATATCTCCCAATAAATAAAGGAAAGCGGCCCATTTCTGAATATAGTGACACTGAGTTTGTTGACATTTTTACTTTGATAAGACGTTTGCAGAATTGTCTGTGTACTTTTTCAATATTATCAGCTTTCATGAAGCCCCATACTTCGCAGCTGTAATTTAAAATTGAGACTACGTATGTATCGAATAGATTAAACATTATATGTATTGGTATTTCAAGCCCCGTAGTCATAGCAAAAAGTGAGTGCATAGCGCGAAGGGCTTTACCTGAAAGTGTATTAGTTGCGAGTATAAAAGATCCACCGCTAGACAAAACTACCCCAAGGTAATTAAAACTGCTAACTATCTCTATGTTTTTGCCTTCATATGTCCAATTATATTGTGTGCTTAAAACTCCACCCTTTCTAAAAACAACAATTTTGGTTTTATCAATATTTACAATAAGATTCCATTTAGCACAATATTGTTGAAGATTATTTAACGATTCTTGTAGACCTTCACTTGTTTCTGAAAATATCGCAGCGTCATCGGCGAACAGTAAAAGATATATAGATATTTGTTCGATCGATATTCCCGCATTAAAACCATTTTGTAAATATAGCTCTATATCATTCAGGAATAAACTGAACATGATCGGGGAAGTGATCTCCCCTTGCAATAAACCCACATTGCTAGTGAAGAAGTCGGATAGACTGTTCATATGCTTAACGCACAGTTTAATTTCGTCATACATTGAGCGGATAAGGGAGAACAGTTTTCCATCAACTCCAGCTCGAATTAATTTACACCATAGATAGCTTCTGTTGGTGACGTCAAAAGCCCGTCGATAATCTACAAAGCAGCAGAATAGCTTCCTTCTATTATGTAAAGCATTTTCAATTAAAGAATTAAGTGCATAAATGGCGTCAACTGTACTAAAATTTGGTTTAAAACCAAATTGTGCGTCTGTCAAAATATCATATTTTTCGGCCCACATTTTCATTCGTTCGTTTAAAATAACCGTAAACAACTTTGCGAAGCAGCTTAACAGTGTAATTCCTCTGTAATTATTTGGTTCTGTATTGTCCCCCTTTTTATATAACGGTATTATGACACCAGATGACCAGCTGCGCGGAAACGTCTTCCTGTCTAAAATGTAATTAAAAAGCAATTCCAGCTGTTTTGCAATGATATGTATACTTTCCTTAAAATATTCGTATATAACATTATCACGTGAAGATGCTTTATTATAGTTTAATCGCTTAGTTGCCTTAGTAATCTCCTCAATAGATATATGCCTATCTAACTCTTGAAATGTACTTTCATGACTATCAGCACGGTCGAACTGATTTAAAATCTCATCACAATCATCATTTGCGTCAATATCTGCCTCCGAGGACAACGTTTTAAAATAATCATAAAATTGTTCGATCGATATGTTCTCACCTCTCGGTTTTGTCGATTTACGTTTAAACATGTTCCAACACTCACGGGGAGATTTGTGCCGCATGTCGTTCATTCTCAGACCAAGGTCTCTATTATATTTAAGTTTATACTTTCTGCAACAATATCTGTAATCTTTCTTTCTATCAAACAATTCCTGTCTGGTTACATCATATCTAGTTATATTATGTTTATAGATGGCAGTTTTATACAGTTCGCGCTTGCGTTTACATTCACTGTTAAACCATTTGTGTTTAATTTTGTCAGTGCAGACGAATTCACTGTTTTGTAATTTAATCTTATGTGCAAAATACTCGTCACCTTTTGAGGTAAGGAATTTTGTAAATTTCCCCACTAAAACATCTGGATCACATTCATGGCTTACATCTTGTAACAACGATTGTTCAAGCTTGATATATCATCAATTAAGACAGTCAACTTGTTCTTAACCTTCTTAGTACACATATTTTAAACTTCGCAGTCTTAACTAAAACTATTTTAGAACATAATTCTGTAATGGTAATGCATATTGTCGAATGCTGGATGGACATGGGTGCAATACTTTATTGTCATGTGACAGGTCGATCACAGTATTATAGTACAACGCGACATTGCACATGTAACAAGGTATTCTCGTCACATAACCGTACTAGAAATGGTAAACTTATTTTTTATAAATATGCAATCTTAGACATCTTAGAAGTATACGTGCACCGGGTATTGTATTCACCCGGTCTACCCCCGACTGTAGCTGGCACAAATTAGTGTGTGAGCGACAGTTGGAGATATGAAAACCGAACACACATTGAGATTACAGCAGCCCTCATAGCCCACTAAACATCTAGTTATTATAATTGCGATAGACAAACCCATCACTTTTAGATGATGCGTATTTTAATTTTCTTAGAAAACTCAGTCGCCCAAATGCATTTATCCGGTGGCGACTTTAAATAAACTTATTAGTTAGTTAGTCATATTATATGCTATAATAACTTTATATTCTATTTGGACTGTGGAATTCAAATAAATAATTTTTGAAAAAGAAAAATAAGTTATGCAATTGTGTTGCAATTGGTCATATATTTTAACAATGATTAACTAATTCAGAAACACACACGGCCATGGATGCTGATGTCTTGTATGAAAGTCCGTGGAGAAAAACAGTAAACTGGCATAATCAGTTTGAGGTAAAGTTTTCTACATGTTTAACAATGTGTCCAATAGCTTACATTTACAGTTTGTTTTGATCACTGCTAACTAGTGGAATACACATCTTTATCCGCATTCAGACAGCTAGCTGTCATAATGCATTATCTCTGTCATGTATATACGCCTATGTACCCATACCTTAGCCAAACTACACATTTATAGTATATCATTTCAAATCTTAACTGAAATAAAGCATGTCTCTATTACAGTGATATGCATGTCCCTATATCATATTACAGATCCATGTCCATATATACTATCCCATTCCCTACAATATATACTATCAAATAACATATATTATATTACAAACCCTGTATATCTATTACATACCCTATATACTATTGCAAACTATATATACTATTGCAAACTATATATACTATTGCAAACATTATATACTATTGCAACAATTATATACTATTGCAAACATTATATACTATTGCAAACTATATATACTATTGCAAACTATATATACTATTGCAAACATTATATAATATTGCAAACATGATATACTATTGCAAACATGATATACTATTGCAAACATTATATACTATTGCAAATATTATATAATATTGCAAACATGATATACTATTGCAAACATGATATACTATTGCAAACATTATATATATATACTAGGTCAAACATTATATACTATTGCAAATATTATATACTATTGCAAACATTATATACTATTGCAAACATTATATACTATTGCAAACTATATATATTATTGCAAACTATATATATACTATTGCAAACATTATATACTATTGCAAACATTATATACTATTGCAAACATTATATACTATTGCAAACTATAGATATTATTGCAAACTATATATACTATTGCAAACATTATATTCTATTACAAACATTATATACTATTGCAAACATTATATACTATTGCAAATACGATATACTATTGTAAACATTATATACTATTGCAAACTATATATACTATTACAAACTATATATACTATTGCAAACATCATATATTATTGCAAACTATATAAACTATTGCAAACATGATATACTATTGCAAACATTATATACTACTGCAAACATTATATACTATTGCAAACTATATATACTATTGCAAACATGATATACTATTGCAAACATTATATACTGTTGCAAACTATATATAGCATTGCAAACATTATATACTATTGCAAACATTATATACTATTGCAAACTATATATACTATTGCAAACATGATATACTATTGCAAACATTATATACTACTGCAAACATTATATACTATTGCAAACTATATATACTATTACAAACTATATATACTATTGCAAACATGATATACTATTGCAAACATTATATACTATTGCAAACTATATATACTATTGCAAACATGATATACTATTGCAAACATTATATACTACTGCAAACATTATATACTATTGCAAACTATATATACTATTGCAAACTATATATACTATTGCAAACATGATATACTATTGCAAACATTATATTATATTGCAAACATTATATACTATTGCAAACATTATATAATACTGCAAACATTATATACTATTCCAAACTATATATACTATTGCAAACTATATATACTATTGCAAACATGATATACTATTGCAAACATTATATACTATTGCAAACATTATATACTGTTGCAAACTTTATATAGTATTGCAAACATTATATACTATTGCAAACATTATATACTATTGCAAACTATATATACTATTGCAAACATGATATACTATTGCAAACATTATATACTACTGCAAACAGTATATAATTGCAAACTATATATACTATTGCAAACTATATATACTATTGCAAACATGATATACTATTGCAAACATTATATTATATTGTAAACATTATATAATATTGCAAACATTATATACTATTGCAAACAGTATATACTATTGCAAACATGATATACTATTGCAAACTATATATATACTAGTGCAAACATTATATACTATTGCAAACATTATATACTACTGCAAACATTATATACTATTGCAAACTATATATACTATTGCAAACATGATATACTATTGCAAACATTATATTCTATTGCAAACATTATATACTACTGCAAACATTATATACTATTGCAAAATATATATACTATTGCAAACTATATATACTATTGCAAACATGATATACTATTGCAAACATTATATTCTATTGCAAACATTATATAATATTGTAAACATTATATACTATTGCAAACAGTATATACTATTGCAAACATTATATACTATTGCCATCTATATATACTATTGCAAACTATATATATACTAGTGCAAACATTATATACTATTGCAAACATTATATACTACTGCAAACATTATATACTATTGCAAACTATATATACCATTGCAAACTATATATACTATTGCAAACATGATATACTATTGCAAACATTATATTCTATTGCAAACATTATATACTACTGCAAACATTATATACTATTGCAAACTATATACTATTGCAAACTATATATACCATTGCAAACTATATATACTATTGCAAACATGATATACTATTGCAAACATTATATTCTATTGCAAACATTATATACTACTGCAAACATTATATACTATTGCAAACTATATACTATTGCAAACTATATATACTATTGCAAACATGATATACTATTGCAAACATTATATACTATTGTAAACATTATATACTATTGCAAACATTATATTCTATTGCAAACATTATATACTATTGCAAACATTATATTATATTGCCAGCTATATATACTATTGCACTATGTACTACTTCATACACTATATACTATTTCAGACACTATATATTACTTCAGACACTATATACTACTTCAGACACTATGTACTATTTCAGACACTATGTACTACTTCAGACACTATGTACTATTTCAGACACTATATACTACTTCAGACACTATATACTACTTCATACACTATATACTATTTCAGACACTATATATTACTTCATACACTATATATTACTTCATACACTATATACTACTTCATACACTATATATTACTTCATACACTATATATTACTTCAGACACTATATACTACTTCAGACACTATATACTACTTCATACACTATATACTATTTCAGACACTATATATTACTTCATACACTATATATTACTTCATACACTATATATTACTTCAGACACTATATATTACTTCAGACACTATGTACTACTTCAGACACTGTACTATTTCAGACACTATGTACTATTTCAGACACTATGTACTATTTCAGACACTGTGTACGATTTCAGACACTATGTACTATTTCAGACACTATGTACTATTTCAGACACTATGTACTATTTCAGACACTATGTAATATTTCAGACACTGTATTATTTCAGACACTATGTACTATTTCAGACACTATGTAATATTTCAGTCACTGTATTATTTCAGACACTATGTACTATTTCAGACACTATGTAATATTTCAGACACTGTATTATTTCAGACACTATGTAATATTTCAGACACTGTATTATTTCAGACACTATGTACTATTTCAGACACTATGTACTATTTCAGACACTATGTACTATTTCAGACACTGTATTATTTCAGACACTATGTACTATTTCAGACACTATGTACTATTTCAGACACTATGTACTATTTCAGACACTAGCTGAGATAAAGGATGAAGTGGAGAACTATGATCCACTAGGGGACTTATTAACCGGCGAGATCCAATTTCCTCAAGTCAATATACTGCTATTTGGTAGTGTTGGTGCCGGGAAGTCCAGCGTATTCAACACATTCAATTCTGTGTTCAGAGGCAAAATATTCAACGTTGCTAGAAGTGGCTGTACTGAACACAGTTTAACAACAAAGGTATGGCTAGGATATTTTATGTATGTAAATATTGGGATGGTGACATGCCATGCATTCCCATTGATACCTCCGTATCCTCACTCTACCCTTCATACATTACAATATTATAATACTTACATCATTCAATATGTATAAAGTGATCCACCCACGTGGTCGTGTGGTTGACTTCGAGCTCGACTTTCGCTGCTGTAGGTTCGAATCACATTAACGGTATCGAATCATTTTATGTGACGAAGCTATTCTGTATTAATTTTGTTTTCATTTTTTAGTTTAATCATATTTTTTTTAAATTTTATTATTATTATACAAATTTATTTTAGCTCGATTGCGAAACAAGTTATTACAACTTATATTAATCACTCTCGAGACCTCATTACTGATGGAATCCATCGCCACGAGGGAGAGAGAAGATGCAACGTGGAATTTAAATGCCTTGCCTAAGGGCTCGAACTCCAGACCTTTCGCACCTGAAGCGAACGCGCATCCAATCGTAATGGCTCCAGTGGGACTCGAACTCCAGACCTTTCGCATCCACTGCGCTATCACGATTTCCACATATTTTATTGTATTTACCACTTACATATATTATACAACAGTTGAAAATTACAATTACATAAACATCAGCTACATGTACATTTATAAAACAAATGGTTTGGGTCACATGTATTAATAACATTATAAAAACGGCCCGCAACAGAGAAAACAGTGGTTATACCCGGGTGACCGTCTATGGATGATATAATACTCGTAGTGGGACCAGTGATCTGTCTGCACCGGTAACAGCTAGAGAGTCGACATATTGTTATACAAATTTATTTTAGCTCGATTGCGAAACAAGTTATTTCAACTTATATAAATCACTCTCGAGACCTCATTCCTGATGGAATCCATCGCTACGAGGGAGAGAGAAGAGGCAACGTGGAATTTAAATGCCTTGCCTAAGGGCACAATCGTAACGGCTCCAGTGGGGCTCGAACTCCGGACCTTTCGCACCTGAAGCGAACGCGCATCCACAACGCTATCACGACTTCCACTTCCACACGAGAGTCGCCATATACCTTTAGAAGGTGTTATTACGACATTAAACCCCCACAGCATACAGAAGTAGATATAACTGTAGAATATATCCCATAGTTTATATAGTAATATATATACATGTATTAACTCATTGTCTTCCATTTGATAATTTCTTGTCTTTATGTCAAAATGAATATACAGTCAAACCTATGTTAGTGGTCACCTCCATTACGCAGCCAACCTGTATTAAGCAGCTAGTTTCCAGATTCCCAATCGGTTGTTTTATTATATATGTGACCTGTATTAAGCAACCACCTGTGCTAAGCAGCCACTTTCTCTAACTCCCTTGGATGGCTGCTTAAGACAGGTTTGACTGTAGATAATATACTGTATATTGGACCATGACACTAACTTTATTAGTATTATTATCGTCGCAACAGTTCACACGCTACCCAATAATGTCCGGAAGTAGTACCATGCCGATGCCAATGAAGTTCAGAATATGCGACATCCGGGGACTGGAACCAGATCACCTGATGACGAAGGAGAACATGCGATTCCTATTGGACGGAAACATTGCCAACCGGTTTCCAGTCAGTATCTTGCATTATTTATTAGCTCTCCAACCACGTTCTTCAGTCCATATTTGCAATTATGTTATTTTCATGCGGACCGGTGAATATCAAATGTGTGTATGTCTGTCCGTCTGTCTGTCTAAAAGGTTAATTCAGAAACGATAACTATTATTATAAAGCTCATGTTTAGTATGTTATATTGATATATGTATTTCAATTTTATGCCGATTTTTTAACAAAAACTATTGTCTCTTTATGGTATATTACCATAACACATCAGTTTGCATGGTGGCCACAGTTTCTTCTTCATAAATTCCACTATATATGGTCATACAAGCATGATGATGCATTATTAAAGGATTCTGAAATTTATAGACATGCGGACATGCATATTATACAGTTCGTTCAAGCCCGTGCAGACATGCATATAATACAGTTCGTTCAAGCCCGTGCGGACATGCATATTATACAGTTCGTTCAAGCCCATGCGGACATGCATATTATACAGTTCGTTCAAGCCCATGTGGACATGCATATTATACAGTTCGTTCAAGCCCATGCGGACATGCATATAATACAGTTCGTTCAAGCCCGTGCGGACATGCATATTATACAGTTCGTTCAAGCCCATGCGGACATGCATATTATACAGTTCGTTCAAGCCCGTGCTGACATGCATATAATACAGTTCGTTCAAGCCCATGTGGATATGCATATTATACAGTTCGTTCAAGCCCGTGCGGACATGCATATAATACAGTTCGTTCAAGCCCATGCGGACATGCATATTATACAGTTCGTTCAAGCACATGTGGATATGCATATTATACAGTTCGTTCAAGCCCGTGCGGACATGCATATTATACAGTTCGTTCAAGTCCGTGCGGACATGCATATAATACAGTTCATTCAAGCCCGTGCGGACATGCATATTATACAGTTCGTTCAAGCCCATGCGGACATGCATATTATACAGTTCGTTCAAGCCCGTGCTGACATGCATATAATACAGTTCGTTCAAGCCCATGCGGACATGCATATAATACAGTTTGTTTAAGCCCATGCGGACATGCATATTATACAGCTCGTTCAAGCCCGTGCGAACATGCATATAATACAGTTCGTTCAAGCCCATGCGGACATGCATATTATACAGTTCGTTCAAGCCCATGCGGATATGCATATAATACAGTTTGTTTAAGCCCATGCGGACATGCATATTATACAGTTCGTTCAAGCCCATGCGGATATGCATATAATACAGTGTTGTTTAAGCCCATGCGAACATGCATATTATACAATTCGTTCAAGCCCGTGCGGACATGCATATAATACAGTTCATTCAAGCCCATGCAGACATGCATATTATACAGTTCGTTCAAGCCCATGCGGACATGCCTATTATACAGTTCGTTCAAGCCCATGCGGATATGCATATAATACAGTTTGTTTAAGCCCATGCGGACATGCATATTATACAGTTAGCGAACAAGTGCAAACATAATACATAAGCTTATATTATACATGACTTGATTAATCATCCATTTGAGCTGTCAGATTCAGATTTCTTTATGTATGCTCCATACATACAATGTATGTCAATAGAGGAATAAACCATTTACAATATAATTATACAATGTATGTCAATAGAGGAATAAAACATTTACAATATAATTATACAATGTATGTCAATAGAGGAATAAACCATTTACAATATATACAATATATGTCAATAGAGGAATAAACCATTTACAATATATACAATGTATGTCAATAGAGGAATAAAACATTTACAATATATACAATATATGTCAATAGAGGAATAAACCATTTACAATATATACAATATATGTCAATAGAGGAATAAACCATTTACAATATATATACAATGTATGTCAATAGAGGAATAAACCATTTACAATATATACAATGTATGTCAATAGAGGAATAAACCATTTACAATATATACAATGTATGTCAATAGAGGAATAAACCATTTACAATATATACAATATATGTCAATAGAGGAATAAACCATTTACAATATATACAATATACGTCAATAGAGGAATAAACCATTTACAATATATACAATATATGTCAATAAAGGAATAAACCATTTACAATATATACAATGTATGTCAATAGAGGAATAAACCATTTACAATATATACAATGTATGCCAATAGAGGTATAAACCATTTACAATATATACAATGTATGTCAATAGAGGAATAAACCATTTACAATATATACAATGTATGTCAATAGAGGAATAAACCATTTACAATATATACAATGTATGTCAATAGAGGAATAAACCATTTACAATATATACAATATATGTCAATAGAGGTATAAACCATTTACAATATATACAATGTATGTCAATAGAGGAATAAACCATTTACAATATATACAACGAAACATACAATCATAGTGATATACAACCGTTAAGCAAACTATATTTCATACAAATAAAGTAGATAACACTTATTTGAACGTCAATCCATATATATCTAGACAATTTAGTTTATACAAATATATTTTAGCTCGATAGCGAAATAAGTTCTTTCAACATATATTAATCACTGTCGAGACCTCATTCCTGATGGAATCCATCGCCATGAAGGAGAGAGAAGAGGCAATGTGTAATTTAAATGCCTTGCCTAAGGGCAAAATCGTAACGGCTCCAGCTGGGCTCGAACTCCGGACCTTTCCCACCTGATGCGAACGCGCACCAACTGCGCTATCACGACTTCCTATATAGACAATTTGTAATGAATGAACTGGGTTTTGCATTCTTTCTGGGAGATCAGCATTTACTAGATTACATCATGTAAAGTTTTGAAAGAAAATTCCAGATACAAATGTCACAAACATAATAGTGTATATTTCTACATGTAATTACGTATAATATTTATCATATATGTGTCCATAATTAAACCAGATTCAGTTGTTTATTTCTAAAGTGGAGAAGGATAAGTGACACAACATAAAACGGCCATATGACTTATAAATATTATTATCTACAGACGGATCTGTATTCC
>CM026397.1:67440806-67454370 GCA_014843695.1 Archivesica marissinica
TATAGTCTATGGTATAAGCTCTCCAAACTCGGAGTTCAGGGTAAAGTATTAAGGATAATACGGTCCATGTACAGTAATGTTAAATCCTGTGTCAGGGGATGCAACTCGTACTCTGATTTTTTCGAATGTGCAGTCGGGTTGAGGCAGGGTGAGGTTATGTCCCCTGTTTTATTTTCATTGTTTGTAGACGACCTTGAATTATTTCTACAAGATGGGCCTTCTTGTGGCATTAGCGTTCATGATATGGTTTTTATTTTATTGTTATTTGCTGATGATATGGTAATCATAGGTAACAGTCCTCCGGATTTGCAACATAGGTTAACTTTACTTAAAATATACTGTGACAGATGGGGCCTGCACGTAAATACAGATAAGAGTAAAGTGGTTATTTTTAGAAATCGTGGAAAGCCTCGCAAAGATGAAGTCTGGGCATATAATGATAATGTATTAGAGGTTGTGAATAATTTTAATTATCTAGGGACTGTTTTTAACTATACCGGTAAGTTTACACTGAACCAGGAAACGTTGGCAGGTAAAGGCCTCAAAGCTCTAAATGTGTTGTTAACTAATCTGCGTAATTTAATACTTACAACTAAAACTAAGTGCCAATTGTTTGATGCATTTGTGGGCTCAATACTTGGATATGGATGCGAAATCTGGGGTTTTGGCAAATCAAAAGAAATAGAGAGGATTCATCTAAAATTTTGTAAAAGCATTCTATGTGTTAAATCTTCTACCTGCAGCGTGGGTGTTTATGGTGAACTTGGCCGTTTTCCTCTGTACATTAATCGTTTTACACGTATTATCAAATAGTGGGGCAACGTTGTGCAAAGCGACAATATTATTATTCAGTCCTTGTATACTGATATGTTATCGCATTGTAGTAGAGGGGTTAATAACTGGGTTCATAATGTGAAATGTCTACTTGATAGCTATGGTTATACATATGTGTTCGACAATCCGAGCGTAGTAGATTTAAATAAGTTTTACATGCTTTTTAAAGAAAGGGTTTTAGACGTGTATAAGCAGTCATGGTGTAATGGCGTTGAAAATAGCGGATCTTTATATATGTTTAAACTTTTCAAATTTACTGTTTCACTAGAGCCTTATCTAAATGATTTACAATCAAAATATAGAATTGCCTTATCTAAATTTAGGCTTTCTTCGCATAAATTACGTATTGAAACGGGCCGCTATGGAGCAATTCGTGTCGCGCGGGAATTGAACTTTCTGCAAACGCTACTTAGGCACGCCCCCCATAGTTACAGATGCTCGCTGTAACCACGCGAGACAAGCTATCTAACAAAATGGCGTCTAACGCAGACCTGCATCGAGTTAATCTAGATAAAATTCCGTCGAATTTCTCGGTTTTATTTCACCCAGATAAGAATTATCTCGTTGAAAGCAAGAAGGCAAGGGTTTTAGGTGAATTCAGGTGATTTCGTATAATCCCTTGTTCATCTAATGGTAGTTTCGTATACTAGTGCATTCGTTTAATCACAGGTTCGTATTTTATAGTCAAGTCAAAATCCTTTATTTCTCTCAATTCATGTTAGCATGAACACATGAGGTTATACATGTAAATATGTTACAAGAGGCTCTTTGAACGACATTACAAACAATATATAAAACACACTGATTTACAGTAGCATATTACATGTAATGCAAATATAAGTACAAAGGAATTATCCCAATATCATATCCCAAGCAAAATTGTTTTCATGAATTTGCACAGTTTCAGAAATTCTGATCTGTTCGTAGTATTTATGAGCTGTTCCATCTTAAATGTGTTTGGACGACGGTAATAATATGGCTTTATATACTTTTTCCTGTTATCAATTAAATTCGGACATTCTAATAAATAATGTAATTCGTCTCCAATCTTGTCATTACAAAAATTGCAAGTTCTAAGGTTAATAGGGATTCTGGCCCAATTTCCTGTTTCAATTGGAAGACGGTGATTTCTAGTCCTAAATCTAATTATATACGGTAGAACTGCCTTAGGAGTAGATGACAAATAACTTTCAAATTTCAACTCCTTTTTGAAAATCCTATAGAAGGTACTATTGCTCGAGTTGTCAACTTGTGAGTACCACTCATTTATGAACAGGTCCTGCAGTTTTTGCTTAACTGTCAATCTAAGCCATTTAGTGTTTTGAGGGTAATGGTCATACCAAATATTGTTTAGACCGCATTTATACAATATATTTCTGACATTAAAAAGCCATGGGGATTTTTTCTTAAGTGTCTCGTTCGTGTAGTTATTTGACTTACATATATGCTATTATACATAACGGTGCACAGTTTTTCTGGTACGTTTATGTTATAGTTGATTATACGTGTCCAGAAGGCTATTATTCGTGATTATATCTCTATTCGTAACGGCATACTACCAGTTTCCCCATAGACCATGTAATTTGGTGAGGATCTTTTCATATTTAAAATGTATTTCAAAAATTTTAGTTGTACACGTTCAATGATTTCTAAATTTCCGTACCCCCAAATTTCTGAACCATATAGTAAAATAGGCTTTACAGTTTTATTAAACAGGTCAATTTGTATATCAATAGGTAGACGATTTGAATTCCTTATCAAACTATACATCGCTCTAGTGGCCTGAGAAGCAATATGATTTTTACATCTATAAAATGAACCACTTCTACAAAAGTAAATTCCTAAATATTTATATTCATTTACTATTTCTAATGGTAGGTCGTTAATCATAAAATTATAGACTGGTTGTCTTCCTTTTGAAAAAATGATAATTTTAGATTTCGACTGTTAGTTTCCATTCATTGCAATAATTTTCATAAGTCTTTAGAGCTTGTTTAAAGTCGTATTCTGATTCTGATAAGATAACAGTATCATCGGCGTACAGCAAAATAAATATTTTGAAAAAATTATGTAATACATTTACTTGTTCTCCAGTTGCAATACTAACACCTTCGTTATTCTGGTTTTGCAAAAAATAAGTGTTTAAATCATTTAGAAATAGAGAAAAGAGAAGAGGAGACAAGTTCTCCCCCTGACGTACGCCAATATTACTTGGGGAAAAGTTAGACAACTTTGAATTATATATATATAGTACTGCACTATACAGGCCCATTATACTAATGCTATTATTAGCTATTTAGGTAATTAGACACAATTATGAATGGGACTATGTAGCCGTGTGTTTGCCATACCAGGAGTGATTATCTATCTAGGTTTCAGGCCACTAATCAAGATTAATTAAAGTGAATGGGGAGAATAAATAAATCTTTCCGCATTTTCGATGATTCCAACGGTGGCACTTATCGCAGCTAAGAGCATGCATACGGCTGGAAACGTGACGAGAGCAAAAAACGCATGGACAAATAGACGCCATGGTTGTAATGAAATTGATGTGAAGAGCATGATATTTATACATGATTCAAGGGCTTGGACATATGGCACGGCTCAGCTCTAAAGCTGATCAAACATGGGCATACAAGCCAGCATCACAAATGTTTGAGCCGAACAATCAAGGTGTGAAAAATAATATATTCTCCAGTAATTGATTAATTTGTCAACAGCCCATCTCATAATAGACGTAGGTGTGAACGTTATTTCTCTAAAGTACAGATATACGGATGAGGACGTGTTAAGTGTTCGTGGTAAATGCTTGCGCAGTCAACGGAAGAGTGAACAACCACATCGTGTCAACTTTGACATCAAAAGAAATGAAATATGCCACCGTCTTGAGAGACTCGACCCTATACCTCCTAGAAGACTCGAACATTAGGCCCAAAAACTGAACACCAGTACGTTCACTGAGCTAATATGGGAATCCCACAGCTCTGCACATGCATGGGTACTATTACTACTATCTGATCCCTAGTCCACCATCCACGACAATATGTATGAACCACATGTATAATCACCACTATACTCACATATCTCTTGTGAACGGTAGATCTATTAATGCAGAATATATTTTTTCGAAATATTTTATTATGCATAAATAAATTAATTTCAACTTACTTTTGTGCAAATATATCTGTTTGCATTAATTTTGGATGTATTCAGCTGGTCGTTTGGTCGTTCACACAACTTAATCCACCTTAGACATGTTTTCAAGATTTGTCTTAGGTTTTGAAAATGGCACGAATTTAACGTCACCTATCAATCGATCTGGATATCTACATCACTGTCACACAGCCCGTAACTACATCTTTTCACCATTGTCAATGACAGACAGCATTAATTAATTTTAAATATTTTTCAAAAAATAATTTCAGATCACGATCACTCGTTATCAGATTTGATTAAAATGTTACTACATAACTCGTTTATATATTGAACAGTGTGACACGCTTAAATTTGATTGCTGTGTTTGTGAGAAAAGAATGACTATATGGGGTCAGTCGGTATTTTTATAGATGCATTGTTTTTAAAGCAGCTGTCTGGTATTTTCTGTTGTTCATATACACACTTAGATTTGTCCAAGGATTTTGAAATGGGTTGAATTTAACGTCGATCACCAGGATATCGACTAATTTTGTACTATAACTAACCCACACACCAAAGCTACACATTTTCAACATCATTAAAACAATTTTAAACCCGTATTTTCGATCAAATTCACGCCTTTTCAAATTTGTCTACTCGTTACTAGTGTGTCTAATATGCATTGTTTGTCTAACAAGATGGCGGCGATAAACCGTTGCCGGGGGTATACGCAAATGGTGCGATGCGAACGCCAGCTGTCAATCAAAATCGGCAGAAAGGTCAATTGCGTTATTGTTTATACTGTGGGTCAAATGATGTAGAGGATGAATACCACTTTGTTCTGATTTGTTCAGCTTACACTAACATTAGAAAGAAATATATTAAAAAGTACTACTACAATAGACCTAGTGTTTTCAAATTTGTAACTTTAATGCAATCTCACAACAATAATGTTATAGCAAAATTAGGAATATATCTGTATGAAGCATTTACACTCAGACGCGCGTGGTTCAATTCCATCGTATATGTAACATGATTTTTGTATAATAATTTTTTATTTTAATATAGTACAACTTAAACTGAGTTCAACCTCCTTTATTTAGATATGTACAAGATACTTTAAATCGGATTTCATATTTTCGTATTTATATACCTAAGCAACCTGTATTGAATGCAATATCCGAAAATAATGAGACTGTTAATTATATGTTTTATATCATTTATATATATAGTAGGTATTGTCAATAAGGTATATAATTTTCTGATATTGACATAATTTTCACGTGAATGATTTTATGTATATATATGTTGTACAATGATGAACTTTTTAGTTCAAATTGGAAAATAAAATTTCTTCTTCTCATATATTTCTACGTGTAATTACGTATGGTATTTATCAGATATGTGTCCATAATTAAACCAAATTCAGTTGTTTATTTCTAACGTGGAGAAGGATAAGTGACGCAACATAAAACAACATACAACTTATAGATATTATTATCTACAGACGTATCTGTAGTCCAGTGGTAACACGCTGGACTGGTAATCCAGGGATCACAGGTTCGATCCCCCGTCTGGTCCTAATAAAATTAACAGTCTTTCAGATAGGACGTTAAACTGAGGTCTCGTGTCGGTGCTTTACACCGTGCACATAAAAGAACCAGAGGAGACTCTGGAATGGGTCTCTGTCTGTATCATTGCACTATCCTCTAACAAATCTAAACTGACTAATATCTTCAGGAAGCGTCGCTCATAATTATGGGCAACCGGTAGCGATGATAAATAAACGTAAAACACACAAAGATGTATCGGTATCGTGATTTCATGGTTTATACATATGATACAGTTTGATCCGAGTGGAAATATCACGACGGATATGCCAGGTTTCAACAAGCATCCTAAACTAGACGAGAAAATCCACTGTTGCGTCATCGTTCAAGATGCAACCATTGTAGATGCAATGAAAGACTTGAGTCCAGAAGTTACCAAAAATATCAAGGACATGCAGACAGTTATGAATAGCATGGGTAAGAACTATGCCTATATATTAAGTGCACAGAGTGTCTATATACAGGCATGTATAGCCTGGGTTAGAACTATGCCTATATATTAAGTGCACGGAGTGTCTATATACAGGCATGTATAGCCTGGGTAGGAACTATGCCTATATATTAAGTGTAATAAGTGTCTATATACAGGCATGTATAGCCTGAGTTAGAATTATGCCTATATATTAAGTGCACGGAGTGTCTATATACAGGCATGTATAGCCTGGGTAGGAACTATGCCTATATATTAAGTGTAATAAGTGTCTATATACAGGCATGTATAGCATGGGTAGGAACTATGCCTATATATTAAGTGCACGGAGTGTCTATATACAGGCATGTATAGCCTGGGTAGGAACTATGCCTATATATTAAGTGTAATAAGTGTCTATATACAGGCATGTATAGCCTGGGTAGGAACTATGCCTATATATTAAGTGCACGGAGTGTCTATATACAGGCATGTATAGCCTGGGTAGGAACTATGCCTATATATTAAGTGCACGGAGTGTCTATATACAGGCATGTATAGCATGGGTAGGAACTATGCCTATATATTAAGTGTAATAAGTGTCTATATACAGGCATGTATAGCATGGGTAGGAACTATGCCTATATATTAAGTGTAATAAGTGTCTATATACAGGCATGTATAGCCTGGGTAGGAACTATGCCTATATATTAAGTGCACGGAGTGTCTATATACAGGCATGTATAGCCTGGGTAGGAACTATGCCTATATATTAAGTGTAATAAGTGTCTATATACAGGCATGTATAGCCTGGGTAGGAACTATGCCTATATATTAAGTGCACGGAGTGTCTATATACAGGCATGTATAGCCTGGGTAGGAACTATGCCTATATATTAAGTGTAATAAGTGTCTATATACAGGCATGTATAGCCTGGGTAGGAACTATGCCTATATATTAAGTGCACGGAGTGTCTATATACAGGCATGTATAGCCTGGGTAGGAACTATGCCTATATATTAAGTGTAATAAGTGTCTATATACAGGCATGTATAGCCTGGGTAGGAACTATGCCTATATATTAAGTGTAATAAGTGTCTATATACAGGCATGTATAGCCTGGGTAGGAACTATGCCTATATATTAAGTGTACGGAGTGTCTATATACAGGCATGTATAGCCTGGGTAGGAACTATGCCTATATATTAAGTGTAATAAGTGTCTATATACAGGCATGTATAGCCTGGGTAGGAACTATGCCTATATATTAAGTGCACGGAGTGTCTATATACAGGCATGTATAGCCTGGGTAGGAACTATGCCTATATATTAAGTGCACGGAGTGTCTATATACAGGCATGTATAGCCTGGGTAGGAACTATGCCTATATATTAAGTGCACGGAGTGTCTATATACAGGCATGTATAGCCTGGGTAGGAACTATGCCTATATATTAAGTGTAATAAGTGTCTATATACAGGCATGTATAGCATGGGTAGGAACTATGCCTATATATTAAGTGTAATAAGTGTCTATATACAGGCATGTATAGCCTGGGTAGGAACTATGCCTATATATTAAGTGTAATAAGTGTCTATATACAGGCATGTATAGCATGGGTAGGAACTATGCCTATATATTAAGTGTAATAAGTGTCTATATACAGGCATGTATAGCCTGGGTAGGAACTATGCCTATATATTAAGTGTACGGAGTGTCTATATACAGGCATGTATAGCCTGGGTAGGAACTATGCCTATATATTAAGTGTAATAAGTGTCTATATACAGGCATGTATAGCCTGGGTAGGAACTATGCCTATATATTAAGTGCACGGAGTGTCTATATACAGGCATGTATAGCCTGGGTAGGAACTATGCCTATATATTAAGTGCACGGAGTGTCTATATACAGGCATGTATAGCCTGGGTAGGAACTATGCCTATATATTAAGTGTAATAAGTGTCTATATACAGGCATGTATAGCCTGGGTAGGAACTATGCCTATATATTAAGTGTAATAAGTGTCTATATACAGGCATGTATAGCCTGGGTAGGAACTATGCCTATATATTAAGTGTAATAAGTGTCTATATACAGGCATGTATAGCATGGGTAGGAACTATGCCTATATATTAAGTGTAATAAGTGTCTATATACAGGCATGTATAGCCTGGGTAGGAACTATGCCTATATATTAAGTGTAATAAGTGTCTATATACAGGCATGTATAGCCTGGGTAGGAACTATGCCTATATATTAAGTGCACGGAGTGTCTATATACAGGCATGTATAGCCTGGGTAGGAACTATGCCTATATATTAAGTGCACGGAGTGTCTATATACAGGCATGTATAGCATGGGTAGGAACTATGCCTATATATTAAGTGCACGGAGTGTCTATATACAGGCATGTATAGCCTGGGTAGGAACTATGCCTATATATTAAGTGCACGGAGTGTCTATATACAGGCATGTATAGCCTGGGTAGGAACTATGCCTATATATTAAGTGCACGGAGTGTCTATATACAGGCATGTATAGCCTGGGTAGGAACTATGCCTATATATTAAGTGCACGGAGTGTCTATATACAGGCATGTATAGCCTGGGTTAGAACTATGCCTATATATTAAGTGCACGGAGTGTCTATATACAGGCATGTATAGCCTGGGTAGGAACTATGCCTATATATTAAGTGCACGGAGTGTCTATATACAGGCATGTATAGCCTGGGTAGGAACTATGCCTATATATTAAGTGTATAAGTGTCTATATACAGGCATGTATAGCCTGGGTAGGAACTATGCCTATATATTAAGTGTAATAAGTGTCTATATACAGGCATGTATAGCCTGGGTAGGAACTATGCCTATATATTAAGTGCACGGAGTGTCTATATACAGGCATGTATAGCCTGGGTAGGAACTATGCCTATATATTAAGTGTAATAAGTGTCTATATACAGGCATGTATAGCCTGGGTAGGAACTATGCCTATATATTAAGTGTAATAAGTGTCTATATACAGGCATGTATAGCCTGGGTAGGAACTATGCCTATATATTAAGTGTAATAAGTGTCTATATACAGGCATGTATAGCCTGGGTAGGAACTATGCCTATATATTAAGTGCACGGAGTGTCTATATACAGGCATGTATAGCCTGGGTAGGAACTATGCCTATATATTAAGTGTAATAAGTGTCTATATACAGGCATGTATAGCCTGGGTAGGAACTATGCCTATATATTAAGTGTAATAAGTGTCTATATACAGGCATGTATAGCCTGGGTAGGAACTATGCCTATATATTAAGTGTAATAAGTGTCTATATACAGGCATGTATAGCCTGGGTAGGAACTATGCCTATATATTAAGTGCACGGAGTGTCTATATACAGGCATGTATAGCATGGGTAGGAACTATGCCTATATATTAAGTGTAATAAGTGTCTATATACAGGCATGTATAGCCTGGGTAGGAACTATGCCTATATATTAAGTGTAATAAGTGTCTATATACAGGCATGTATAGCCTGGGTAGGAACTATGCCTATATATTAAGTGTAATAAGTGTCTATATACAGGCATGTATAGCCTGGGTAGGAACTATGCCTATATATTAAGTGTAATAAGTGTCTATATACAGGCATGTATAGCCTGGGTAGGAACTATGCCTATATATTAAGTGTAATAAGTGTCTATATACAGGCATGTATAGCCTGGGTAGGAACTATGCCTATATATTAAGTGCACGGAGTGTCTATATACAGGCATGTATAGCCTGGGTAGGAACTATGCCTATATATTAAGTGCACGGAGTGTCTATATACAGGCATGTATAGCCTGGGTAGGAACTATGCCTATATATTAAGTGTAATAAGTGTCTATATACAGGCATGTATAGCCTGGGTAGGAACTATGCCTATATATTAAGTGTAATAAGTGTCTATATACAGGCATGTATAGCCTGGGTAGGAACTATGCCTATATATTAAGTGTACGGAGTGTCTATATACAGGCATGTATAGCCTGGGTAGGAACTATGCCTATATATTAAGTGTAATAAGTGTCTATATACAGGCATGTATAGCCTGGGTAGGAACTATGCCTATATATTAAGTGCACGGAGTGTCTATATACAGGCATGTATAGCCTGGGTAGGAACTATGCCTATATATTAAGTGCACGGAGTGTCTATATACAGGCATGTATAGCCTGGGTAGGAACTATGCCTATATATTAAGTGCACGGAGTGTCTATATACAGGCATGTATAGCCTGGGTAGGAACTATGCCTATATATTAAGTGTACTAAGTGTCTATATACAGGCATGTATAGCCTGGGTAGGAACTATGCCTATATATTAAGTGTAATAAGTGTCTATATACAGGCATGTATAGCCTGGGTAGGAACTATGCCTATATATTAAGTGCACGGAGTGTCTATATACAGGCATGTATAGCCTGGGTAGGAACTATGCCTATATATTAAGTGCACGGAGTGTCTATATACAGGCATGTATAGCCTGGGTAGGAACTATGCCTATATATTAAGTGCACGGAGTGTCTATATACAGGCATGTATAGCCTGGGTAGGAACTATGCCTATATATTAAGTGTACTAAGTGTCTATATACAGGCATGTATAGCCTGGGTAGGAACTATGCCTATATATTAAGTGTAATAAGTGTCTATATACAGGCATGTATAGCCTGGGTTAGAACTATGCCTATATATTAAGTGCACGGAGTGTCTATATACAGGCATGTATAGCCTGGGTAGGAACTATGCCTATATATTAAGTGTAATAAGTGTCTATATACAGGCATGTATAGCCTGGGTAGGAACTATGCCTATATATTAAGTGTACGGAGTGTCTATATACAGGCATGTATAGCCTGGGTAGGAACTATGCCTATATATTAAGTGCACGGAGTGTCTATATACAGGCATGTATAGCCTGGGTAGGAACTATGCCTATATATTAAGTGTAATAAGTGTCTATATACAGGCATGTATAGCCTGGGTAGGAACTATGCCTATATATTAAGTGTAATAAGTGTCTATATACAGGCATGTATAGCATGGGTAGGAACTATGCCTATATATTAAGTGTAATAAGTGTCTATATACAGGCATGTATAGCCTGGGTAGGAACTATGCCTATATATTAAGTGTAATAAGTGTCTATATACAGGCATGTATAGCCTGGGTAGGAACTATGCCTATATATTAAGTGCACGGAGTGTCTATATACAGGCATGTATAGCCTGGGTAGGAACTATGCCTATATATTAAGTGTACGGAGTGTCTATATACAGGCATGTATAGCCTGGGTAGGAACTATGCCTATATATTAAGTGTAATAAGTGTCTATATACAGGCATGTATAGCCTGGGTAGGAACTATGCCTATATATTAAGTGTAATAAGTGTCTATATACAGGCATGTATAGCCTGGGTAGGAACTATGCCTATATATTAAGTGCACGGAGTGTCTATATACAGGCATGTATAGCCTGGGTAGGAACTATGCCTATATATTAAGTGTAATAAGTGTCTATATACAGGCATGTATAGCCTGGGTAAGAACTATGCCTATATATTAAGTGCACGGAGTGTCTATATACAGGCATGTATAGCCTGGGTAGGAACTATGCCTATATATTAAGTGCACGGAGTGTCTATATACAGGCATGTATAGCCTGGGTAGGAACTATGCCTATATATTAAGTGCACGGAGTGTCTATATACAGGCATGTATAGCCTGGGTAGGAACTATGCCTATATATTAAGTGTAATAAGTGTCTATATACAGGCATGTATAGCCTGGGTAGGAACTATGCCTATATATTAAGTGTAATAAGTGTCTATATACAGGCATGTATAGCCTGGGTAGGAACTATGCCTATATATTAAGTGCACGGAGTGTCTATATACAGGCATGTATAGCCTGGGTAGGAACTATGCCTATATATTAAGTGCACGGAGTGTCTATATACAGGCATGTATAGCCTGGGTAGGAACTATGCCTATATATTAAGTGTAATAAGTGTCTATATACAGGCATGTATAGCCTGGGTAGGAACTATGCCTATATATTAAGTGTAATAAGTGTCTATATACAGGCATGTATAGCCTGGGTAGGAACTATGCCTATATATTAAGTGTAATAAGTGTCTATATACAGGCATGTATAGCCTGGGTAGGAACTATGCCTATATATTAAGTGCACGGAGTGTCTATATACAGGCATGTATAGCCTGGGTAGGAACTATGCCTATATATTAAGTGTAATAAGTGTCTATATACAGGCATGTATAGCCTGGGTAGGAACTATGCCTATATATTAAGTGTAATAAGTGTCTATATACAGGCATGTATAGCCTGGGTAGGAACTATGCCTATATATTAAGTGCACGGAGTGTCTATATACAGGCATGTATAGCCTGGGTAGGAACTATGCCTATATATTAAGTGCACGGAGTGTCTATATACAGGCATGTATAGCCTGGGTAGGAACTATGCCTATATATTAAGTGTAATAAGTGTCTATATACAGGCATGTATAGCCTGGGTTAGAACTATGCCTATATATTAAGTGCACGGAGTGTCTATATACAGGCATGTATAGCCTGGGTAGGAACTATGCCTATATATTAAGTGCACGGAGTGTCTATATACAGGCATGTATAGCATGGGTAGGAACTATGCCTATATATTAAGTGTAATAAGTGTCTATATACAGGCATGTATAGCCTGGGTAGGAACTATGCCTATATATTAAGTGTAATAAGTGTCTATATACAGGCATGTATAGCCTGGGTAGGAACTATGCCTATATATTAAGTGTAATAAGTGTCTATATACAGGCATGTATAGCCTGGGTAGGAACTATGCCTATATATTAAGTGTAATGAGTGTCTATATACAGGCATGTATAGCCTGGGTAGGAACTATGCCTATATATTAAGTGTAATAAGTGTCTATATACAGGCATGTATAGCCTGGGTAGGAACTATGCCTATATATTAAGTGCACGGAGTGTCTATATACAGGCATGTATAGCCTGGGTAGGAACTATGCCTATATATTAAGTGCACGGAGTGTCTATATACAGGCATGTATAGCCTGGGTAGGAACTATGCCTATATATTAAGTGTAATAAGTGTCTATATACAGGCATGTATAGCCTGGGTAGGAACTATGCCTATATATTAAGTGTAATAAGTGTCTATATACAGGCATGTATAGCCTGGGTAGGAACTATGCCTATATATTAAGTGTAATAAGTGTCTATATACAGGCATGTATAGCCTGGGTAGGAACTATGCCTATATATTAAGTGTAATAAGTGTCTATATACAGGCATGTATAGCCTGGGTAGGAACTATGCCTATATATTAAGTGCACGGAGTGTCTATATACAGGCATGTATAGCATGGGTAGGAACTATGCCTATATATTAAGTGCACGGAGTGTCTATATACAGGCATGTATAGCCTGGGTAGGAACTATGCCTATATATTAAGTGCACGGAGTGTCTATATACAGGCATGTATAGCCTGGGTAGG
>CM026397.1:67455370-67542870 GCA_014843695.1 Archivesica marissinica
ACAGTCAAACCTGTCTTAAGCAGCCAGCCACAGGAGTGAGAGAAAATGGCTGCTTAGCACAGGTGGCTGCTTAATAGAGGTCAACTATGTAATAAAGCAACCGAATGGGAATCTGGAAACTGGCTGCTTAATACAGGTTGGCTGCTTAATGGAGATGACCACTAACACAGGTTTGACTGTATTTTTAAAAATTCCTAACGTCAGTAATAAGTAATTTGTATAATAAAGGAATAGCAGGTAAAGGTATGGAACATGTACGAGTTAGTTAGTAGTTACGTTAGTTATTTTATTGTGAGAAGAATTGGAGAGAATATATGTGACTGTATAGAAGTTGTTAAAACTTGTTTCACAATAGTTGTAAAATAAATAAAGTTTAAAAACTGTTTTTAAAAATTCCTAACGTCAGTAATAAGTAATTTGTATAATAAAGGAATAGCAGGTAAAGGTATGGAACATGTACGAGTTAGTTAGTAGTTACGTTAGTTATTTTATTGTGAGAAGAATTGGAGAGAATATATGTGACTGTATAGAAATCATAAGGTTAGGGTTAGGCAAGGCAATTTCGCACCTGCAACAGAGTCATGAAGGTTACTACATCTCAAAGTCGTCAACATAGTATGTATAGTTTAGTTCCGTTAGGTGGTGTACTGTTTAGTTGATAGAAATGTTTCAAACATGTCTCCTGCAATGCTTGCTAACTATTGAATATGTCATGTTCCATGTCATATTGTTCTATCTTTCAATGGGGGACCTGGTGGAATTATAGTAAATGAGTTTGATGTACCTAATAGGTCGTAACACACATGCACAAACCTTCAAATGAGTTTGACGTACCTAGTATGTCGTAACACACATGTACAAACCTCCAAATGAGTTTGACGTACCTAGTATGTCGTAACACACATGTACACACCTTCAAATGAGTTTGACGTACCTAGTATGTCGTAACACACATGTACAAACCTTCAAATGAGTTTGACGTACCTAGTATGTCGTAACACACATGTACAAACCTTCAAATGAGTTTGACGTACCTAGTATGTCGTAACACACATGTACAAACCTCCAAATCAGTTTGACGTACCTAAACGTATAGTCGTAACACAAATGTGCAACATTGATAAACACTCGTCTATTTTAATAGCCCACATGACAACAGTCCTAAGACCCTATTGTTATAAATGTCAACCACGTCACCGACCTGATATTTTCCGCCACAACAATCCAAGGGAAACCATTAAACATTTCATTTATAAAGAATTGGATCCACGCATGTTGTCAGGTTTTATTTTAATTAGGAATTTCGTGGCAACATATATATTGTCAGGAAATACCAGCAGTCATTGTCACTCGTCCACATGGTTCGCCGGTGGCGAGGGTAAATAAGCTCAATCATCATCAACAGCAGTCATGTGTCGATCGCCCACATGGTTCGCCGTTGGCGAGCGTAAATAAGCTCAATCATCATTACCAGCAGTCATGTGTCGCTCGCCTACATGGTTCGCCGGTGGCGAGGGTAAATAAGCTCAATCATCATCAACAACATTCATGTGTCGATCGCCCACATCGTTCGCCGGTGGCGAGGGTAAATAAGCTCAATCATCATCAACAGCAGTCATGTGTCGATCGCCCACATGGTTCACCAGAGACGAGAGTAAATAAGCTCAATCATCATCACAAGCAGTCATGTGTCGCTCGCCTACATAGTTCACCAGAGGCGAGGGTAAATAAGCTCACTCATCATCACCAGCAGTCATGTGTCGCTCGCCCACATGGTTCGCCGGTGGCGAGGGTAAATAAGCCAATTATCACCAACAGCAGTCATGTGTCCTGCATTCCATCCGTATTTGTAAACAGTATCCTGCTACATCAATGATGAGAGAACATCTTCTTCATTATATAATGTATCGATTAAATACGAAATAACATGTGCCACATTGGCATATTCTGTAATAGAATATGCAATGCTATGATTCCTGGAGTGGTAGATAGGATGTCAGCTTTATGATTAAGAGATCGCAGATCAAATCCCAACCGAACCATTGCTATGTTTACTGAACAAGGCTACACTAGTAAACACTTTGTTGACACCTTTCACTAATGACCACGCACGACAATGCACAATGGCACACATAACATTGTCTTCAGATTATATTCTGATTAAACCTCTTTTATTGTGGACCTCCTAACAAGTCTGCACCTTTACAGCATTGGCTCTAGAACAAGACCTGGCATGTAATGTCTGGGATCAGCATCCGGTAGATTGACATCAGCTGGTGGCATCGGTGTAAACGTCTGCAGTATGTTTGTCAGATAAAGAAATATTCGATCTAGAGCAATGTCTTTTCCAGCACACACGCGTCTTCCAACAGAGAAGGTAGCGATTCGTCTCATCTTGGCATCACTTGCAGGTAGAAGATAGCCATCATCGTCAAGAAATCGTTGCGGATAGAAATCCCACGGTTTGTCCCAGAAATGCGGGTCATGGTGTATAAACCAAATGTTTGACAGTAGAATGTCATTATGACTGAAGTGGTACTCATTCACATGTTGATTTGAAGTGACTAAATGCGGGACACCTAGAGACGTGTGCGAGATGTATCGTAGCAGTTCGTAGACGACGGCTCTTGTGTAATGCATATTGAACTGGTCAGTCTCTCGTGGTGTCCTGTCGTGTCCTACTATTTGATCAATTTCATTTTGAATGACATTTATATGTTCGGGATTATTCAACAAGACGAGGAAACAAGCAGAAACTGCTGAATGCGTTGTTTTCATCGCAGCGACGATTAGATCCAGAATCATTCCTTTGATGTTGTCATCTGTTACGTAATCATGTAATCTGATCATGTTTTTGCCACAACGTAGGAAAACAAATTCAAATTTTCTTTATTACATTCGGTTTGTGAGTTCAGCAATATATCCACTAGTAACACTAATATTTGCTATTTGGTAGTTTATCTGAGGAGGTTAGGATTAATAATGCGTCCCAAACAAAGGATACTAATGCAAACTCACCAGAGCGTAATAATGTGAAATAACACACATTAAAGATGTGCAATCATGTTGTAAAGCCATTTTAAAAATATGTAATATAATCCAGAAAGCCATTTGTGAAACTAATAAGTTGATTCTAATTACAATGGTCAGTCGGGCACCGTTTCTTGCAGTGATTCTGTGTATTACATAAATTAGTGTCTTATCTCAAATACAACTTAATGTATATACCATATAGTTAGGTCAAAATACAGTTTATCCCCCCAACAAATTGCTACAAAAGGTTTCTCAACTGATTCTGGTAGATTTTAGTGTACTTTTTAACATACTAAAAGTTTACCAAAGTAGGGCTCCCGGAAAAAGTGTGTTTTTCAAGATGGCGTCCAAGATGGCCGCCACAACCTCTTAATGATCATAACTATGTAACTATCAACTCAAATTTGATGATCTTGGTGTCTATCCCTAGGTTTCAGGGGGCAAAGAACACATTATGATCATAAAAAATTATGTTGGCCTATAAATGGAACACAAAACTCCAATATGGCGTCAAAAATGGCCGCCAACACCTCCAAATGACCGCAAGTCCATAACTATTGACTCAAATTTGATGATCTTGATGTCTCTCCCCAGGTTTTTGGGGGCAAGGAACACATTAAGACAACTTTGGATATCACTCAGCTGTTGAATCATTATGAAATTGAACTCATGACCTAATGCACAAACACCTTTGTCTATAGAATAAGTTTCAGAGCGTTCAGTTTTGAGTGTCATCCTCCTCCTCAGTATCGACCTCTTGAGTGTTGTTTGGATTGTCATAGTTTTCAGTTTGGCACATGCAGCAGTGCAGGGGAGTCCATAGTGTCTGCAGCTGTATCGACAGGATTTGCATCCCCCCGAACAGTTGCAATGGATAATTATGAAGAGTTCGTCGGGCGCAGCATTGTTTTGGGTCATAATTGGAATTAACTGATCATTTTCCTGTTTCTATCCTCATTCAGTTGGGTTCATTTCATTTGCCATCCCCATCCATACCATGATTTGAAAGTACACACGTTGGCTATGGAATCTTGTTGCAGGTGATGTTGGGGGAAGCGGTTCAGAAGTGACAAATGCTTGAGCAGTTGCCACTTTCTTGATGAAAATGATATGGCGCAGTGATTATAGCGTATCATTAGACTTGCCACCAAAGAGATCAACCATCAGGTATTTGCTAAGATCTGATATGTCCTCTTGAGATTTGTTTTTAAAGGATGAATGCACTAGCATAGGACTTCAGGACAGGATCAAAGTTCATTAATTTCCGGAAGGCTGACTTTTTTCCAATGCCTTAAATCATTGAAGTTGAATCACAGCCTGAGTAGGCATGTACAAAGAGCAACTCATTGCACATCTCCTAAAGTTTCTTTCAACAGGTTAATGTTATACACTCTGTGTTCTTTTGACTGCTTATTTGCGTCAGAACGGAAGTAGATTATCTCAGTGTCTGTTCTGGAGTAATGAAGGAGCAAGATCAGCAAATCTGTATCCTCACCGACCAACGTTGTTGTGCAATGACGGGATCGTTCAACAATTGCCTTAACGATATCAACGTCTGCACCTGGTGACCCTTTTAGTTAGTGCTGTGCTGATGACAGCAATCATGGCTGCCTTGTTTTTGTCACGAGACAAAAAAGCCTCCATTTTGCCTGAAAACTCTGTGCAGATTTTGTCCTCGTCTCTGATGTGTGTTGTCTTTTATGGAGGGACCTTCACCATAGCCATAGAACACCACTGTCGCTTGTCTGTAATGTACCACGGTGAAGTCTGCATACGACTCAGCTATTGCATTATATGAGTCGCCTTTCTTCCACGGTAAACGATGGAGCAAAAAGCCACCATCAAGCACGTAACAATCTGTTTTTTTCACAGCCTCACTTGAAAAGTTCGCAGCATGGTCTCGAATTGCCTGAGCAAGCTGAGGTTTGTCTGCTTTTCGAAGAATGTTCCTGGTCTCAAAGAGGGCTGGAGGGTAGGGGCTTAGTTTATACGTCAAAACCTCTTCAAGGGAAAGATCTCCTGACCTTGACACCACAAGGAAACGCTGGAACAGAAGGGCAAGATCAATGGTACGATCAGGAGCAATCTTCACAGCAGAGATATTCCCAAGGGTTTTGACTCTGTCTTTCCGCTTCAACTTGTAAGTACATGCCGACTGTCCGATTATATCTTCAATGATCTTGTTCCCAACTGATTCAAAGTCATGTACATTGACATCTGGCCAAGCCACTATCCCGTTGACAATGTTTCTCAGAGTAGGATCAGATGTGAATGGTGAGCTTTATCCGCATTTTCTCAAGATCAGATGCATCTCTTTTGATGCGCGCCTCAGTTGACTCTTTGTGTTGCGGACTTGTAGTATAGGGTAGGTTTGTGAAATCCTGCATCACAATGTTGTATTAGGATGATACAGGTGCAGATAAGGTCCAAAGGTTTCGCATGTCCTCGGTCATCCCACTGACGCGAGTTAGACCATCAGTGCTCTTTAGAGACCTCATCAACGTTTGTTCAGTGACAAGATCACTACTAAGCACTGCCCAGCACTGATTGCTCCTACGAACAATGTGAAAACCATCAAAGGAACTTTCGATATACGTCTGGGTGCTTTTCCTCCAGGTTGCTCATTTGCTGTAGGTAGTAATGAGCAGGTCGCAGGTAATTGAAGTGCCCATCTACAGCAAAGACAGTTAGGCAATTGGAAACTGCCTGCAAATGCATCAACAAAGACCCAGTATGATCCGCCTTGATCAACATTCTTGCCATGCCAACCATACGCTGATAATTCAGCCACAACTGACTTGTCTTTGAGGTCTGAGCAAGTTCAGATTTCTTCTTTTCCGTTACTGTCTCGGTTTGGAACAAAACCTCATAACAAGCAGCATCTCCTAGCGTCGTCTCTCCGCTAAGAAGGGAGGAGTACAATTCCTCGGCTTGATACAGCAGTGTCTGAATCTCGGGATCGTCTTTGGCCATGTCCGTTATAAGCTGGCTATGTAGGCACTTGTCAACAAGAAGATGGCCCACGCAAAGCTCTCTGGACAGCTTTTCCTGTCATCATGTGCACAACTGCATTTTTTCAATAGACAATCTCAAGTATGCTTTTGAGACCGGTCTGTTCCATGAGAGTTCCTATGGCACCCTGCAAGTTCATAAGTGTATGGAAACACCCCAACAATGCCGTCCATGTGACTACTTTGTGGCGCATCAATTGGCAGCCTTCCAATACAAAGGTTGGTCAAAGTTACAATGGTGGGAAGGTTGTGCTTTATGGCAAGGTTGCAAACAAAGTCTAATGTAGACAAAATGCACGATTTGTCTTCAGAGTACAATTTGATGATAGGCAAGATGACCCGTTAGATAATGGCCCACTTTCATTTTTAATGGTCTTAATGTGTTCCTTGGTCCCCAAAACCTGGGGATAGACATCAAGATCATCAAATTTGAGTCAATAGTTACATAGTTATGATCATTAAGAGGTTTCGGCAGCCATCTTGGACGCCATCTTGAAAAACACACTTTTCTGGTGGTCCTACTTTGGTAAACTTTTAGTATGTTATAAAGTACACTAAACCCTACCAGAATCAGTTGAGAAACCTTTTGTAGCAATTTTTGGGGGTTGATGGGGGGAGGGGGGTATCTCCCATATATCGACCTGACTAATAGGCTTGTTATGCAGTGTATACATACACAGCGCGTCTTAGTTGATTTACTTTGTAAATAAATAATACATGGTTCGCGTTGCTTTCTTCTTTGTGGCAAGGTAATTCCAGAATTCCAGTTAGGTCCACTTGTTTTCAACAGTTGATATATTTTCTCGATGGGGGCATTCGACGTTGAGTGGTTACGGTCGTTTGCCCCTCGCCACTCTATATATGTTCGAATCCCACGGGGAGTGTCGGATTCCTTCACGCGAGGAAGCTAGTCAGCTGTCTTGCAGAAGGTCGGTGGCTCTACCAGGGCGTCGGTCCGTGTCTGGAATAGTGCTCAGAGGGGCACACGGAGTCTTCCTACACCAATACTAGCTGTTAAGTTGCCGTATGACCTAAGATGTTTGTGCGACTCGACTATAAACTGTCCGCCTCCGTGGTCGAGTGGTTGCGGTCGCAGACTTGCATACCACTGTAACCCATCATCACTGATGGCCACGGGTTCCAGCCCAGCTCACACCGTGTATTTTTAAATGAAAAGGTTGGTAGTTTCTGTGTATATGGATAGCACTGGGTAACCGCGTGGAGCCTGTCCAGAATATATGTTGTTATGTAAACTGCCCATCGCTCATATGGACAACCCGTAGCGACGTTAAATAAACTTAAAAAAAGACTTTATACTCTCATAACAAACAAGCACATATATATGGATGAATGGGAATGTGTGTGTGTGTGCGTGCGCGCGCGTGTACGCGCGCGCGTGCGTGCGTGCGTGCGTGCGTGCGTGCGTGCGTGCGTGCGTGCGTGCGTGCGTGCGTGCGTGCGTGCGTGCGTGCGTGCGTGCGTGCGTGCGTGCGTGCGTGCGTGCGTGCGTGCGTGCGTGCGTGCGTGCGTGCGTGCGTGCGTGCGTGCGTGCGTGCGTGCGTGCGTGCGTGCGTGCGTGCGTGCGTGCGTGCGTGCGTGCGTGCGTGCGTGCGTGCGTGCGTGCGTGCGTGCGTGCGTGCGTGCGTGCGTGCGTGCGTGCGTGCGTGCGTGCGTGCGTGCGTGCGTGCGTGCGTGCGTGCGTGCGTGCGTGCGTGCGTGCGTGCGTGCGTGCGTGCGTGCGTGCGTGCGTGCGTGCGTGCGTGCGTGCGTGCGTGCGTGCGTGCGTGCGTGCGTGCGTGCGTGCGTGCGTGCGTGCGTGCGTGCGTGCGTGCGTGCGTGCGTGCGTGCGTGCGTGCGTGCGTGCGTGCGTGCGTGCGTGCGTGCGTGCGTGCGTGCGTGCGTGCGTGCGTGCGTGCGTGCGTGCGTGCGTGCGTGCGTGCGTGCGTGCGTGCGTGCGTGCGTGCGTGCGTGCGTGCGTGCGTGCGTGCGTGCGTGCGTGCGTGCGTGCGTGCGTGCGTGCGGCGTGCGTGCGTGCGTGCGTGCGTGCGTGCGTGCGTGCGTGCGTGCGTGCGTGCGTGCGTGCGTGCGTGCGTGCGTGCGTGCGTGCGTGGTGCGTGCGTGCGTGCGTGCGTGCGTGCGTGCGTGCGTGCGTGCGTGCGTGCGTGCGTGCGTGCGTGCGTGCGTGCGTGCGTGCGTGCGTGCGTGCGTGCGTGCGTGCGTGCGTGCGTGCGGCGTGCGTGCGTGCGTGCGTGCGTGCGTGCGGCGTGCGTGCGTGCGTGCGTGCGTGCGTGCGTGCGTGTGCGTGCGTGCGTGCGTGCGTGCGTGCGTGCGTGCGTGCGTGCGTGCGTGCGTGCGTGCGTGCGTGCGTGCGTGCGTGCGTGCGTGCGTGCGTGCGTGCGTGCGTGCGTGCGTGCGTGCGTGCGTGCGTGCGTGCGTGCGTGCGTGCGTGCGTGCGTGCGTGCGTGCGTGCGTGCGTGGTGCGTGCGTGCGTGCGTGCGTGCGTGCGTGCGTGCGTGCGTGCGTGCGTGCGTGCGTGCGTGCGTGTGTGTGCATGCGAAAATTGTATAAACGTTGGAAATAGAAATATTTCTCGATTCAAATTTGTTCAGTTTTATATATTAAATATATTTCTGCTTTGAATGATTCAGAGAGACTGTCATTATTGAAAATACTACAACATGTGAGAGTTAAAGACATGTGTCACGTGGAGTTAAGCATAACGAAATTCCACATGTGTCCTGGCAGTATGTGTGCAACAAATATGTGTTTATTATTGTAATATTGGATATCGAGATGAAATAAAATCCTATCTTACGCTAATAAACACAAATATTCTTTTTATGTTATGCCTTCCGCACAACCAGTTATGTTAGTGTGAACGTTCGCATGTTTGTCGATGAATATTAGTATTAAGTATATCAACAAAACAATACAGTAGTTTATTACACTGTGGACCAGCTTTAACGGGTAATAGCTGCAGTAATTGTATCCGATAAATGTAATGGTTGACATTTATATAAAACCCGCTTTCACAATGATTTTAGTAGGTGTGTTTATACAAAACTAACCAGCCTTGAAGAATGTATATTAAGTATAGGATATAAGTCGAAAACATTCCAATATGTAAAATATTGGACTGTGTAAGACAGTACCACTGTTTTACATATTGGATCCGTTTGAGGCTTATATCTTACTTAAAACACACACTTATAAACAAGGTCCTACTAATTAAAATTGTTAATTTCGTACATGGACGCGTAGGATTTAATATAAGACCCTTTGACAGCAGTCCATTATTAATAATGGAATGCAAGTACAACGGTATGACGTCACGACAGTGTTTTAATATCGGATATGGAGGTACAAGACAGCGACCTTAAAGCGACACTACATCGGTGAAAACGCAAATTGGTATACACTGTATTTTCCTATTATGTGGTATAATTGTTTTCCAAATATGTGCCTCAAAAGCTGAGTATTTCAACTAATAAACAAATGTCGTATACGCGGTTTGTTGACATAACAAACTAATGTAAATAGGGTCAATATGTGTAATGCAATGTGTGCATCCTGAATAACACGATTTATGTTACAGATTTACCGTTAAATCTGTACATGTGTGTCTGTACATATTTATTTTTTAGACTAATTCGATTTAAAATATCTCTAAGTGACAGTAGCACGCGCTTGGTATAGACTCCAATAATAAACGAAAGGTCAATTCAGGAGCGTAGTTGACGGCTATATGACATCCTACTTTCACTTTTGAGAGTTTGTATACCACAAAAACACTGTTTATGTATAGAAAGTTAGTGTTCGAATGATTTCGGATGCATTTGCAGTAGCAATGCTATATCAATACGTAAACAACCATGTTCAGAGCTTTTTGCGATGTAATGTCGCTTTAACTACTCGACCATGGAGGCGGTATGAAGTATTTGCAATACTGCTCGAGTTTATTTATACAAATTTATTTTAACTCGATTGCGAAACAACTTATATTAATCCTGATGTTATCCATCGTCACGAGGGAGAGAGGAGAGGCAATGCGGAATTTAAATGCCTTTCCTAAGGGCACAATCGTAACGGCTACAAGTGGACACGAACTATCGACTTTTAGCACCAGAAGCGAACGCGCTACAACTGCGCTATCACGACTTCCACAATACAATACCACTTGGGCATGAACGTGCTGCAATTCGACGCAGACAGTTGTATGGTGTGGTTGCGATGGTCGGTGATGGCACGATGGTCGGTGATGGCACGATGGTCGGTGATGGCACGATGGTCGGTGATGGCACGATGGTCGGTGATCGTACGATGGTCGGTGATGGCACGATGGTCGGTGATCGTACGATGGTCGGTGATGGCACGATGGTCGGTGATCGTGCGATGGTCGATGATGGTGCGATGTTCGGTGATCGTACGACGGACGGTGGTGTTACCATGGTCGGTGATGGCACGGTGGTCGGTGATGGCACGATGGTCGGTGATGGCACGATGGTCGGTGATGGCACGATGGTCGGTGATGGCACGATGGTCGGTGATGGCACGATGGTCGGTGATGGCACGATGGTCGGTGATGGCACGATGGTCGGTGATCGTGCGATGGTCGGTGATCTTGCGATGGTCGGTGATTGCACGATGGTCGGTGATGGCACGACGGTCGGTGATGGCACGATGGTCGGTGATGGCACGATGGTCGGTGATCGTGCGATGGTCGGTGATCGTACGACGGACGGTGGTGTTACGATGGTCGGTGATGGTGCGATGATCGGTGATCTTACGACGGACGGTAGTACGATGGAAGGTGGTGGTAGATTTCCAATCGAGTAGTCAATATTTGCAGCAAACGCCTCCGTACCTTCGAAGCTGAGATGGAGTCCGTCCCTGCTGAGCAGCTTACACTTCGCTCCAAACATAGTGTAGAAGTTGGAATGTCTCAATGCAACCATCCATTGCCTAGACGATGACATCTGACGTAGAAGTCGGTTAACTTGGTTGGCATCATGATTCCATGCGTCAAGGAAATTCCGATGATGCTGTCTTCCATCGAACCCATTCTGGCCCCGTGGTAGTATTTCAGAGACAACTACTGTACAGCTGTAAAAGACATTTATGACAACTAAGATTCAAAAAGTTCAAACCCAATCCATTAAAATGTAATCTTTTCATGTGCTTCGAATAGTCTGTTTCTAGAAGAAGTATATCCACTGACGTGGTAATGCATACATAGGAATTCCAATAATTATCTATGACAGCATTGTAAATATTTATTTGAATACAGCAAGCAGTGTTCTGTATTTCAAACCTTATACATCATTAATATAACATTAATTATCAGAAACATACCCAGGGGAGGCCAGATGGATTTCAGAACAGAGATAGTCGATGTCAGCAACAATGACGTCAGCACTCCGCGATCCAATATCATTTGCACCGACGACGACAACTACACTCTGGAAGAAATGTTTACGTTCTATGATTGAAATACCATACAAGAGTTTGAATATAAGCATAGTAAAATGATCTCATAATTCGAGCGTCCGCAATTTAAAAACTTATATCGCCAGCTAGTTACTATAGCGTCCGCCTTTTCTCTATACATCTATAGCGCCCGCGTGTTCCCACTATATATATATAGCGTCCGCGTTTTCCCTCTATATATATATAGCGTCCGCGTTTTCCCACTATATATATATAGCGTCCGCGTTTTCCCTCTATATATATATATATATAGCGTCCGCATTTTGTTATATGTTCAATGTGTGTGTCATTTCGAAATAGTGATATCGAAGCGTCTGCATTATACAATGCAGTCTGCTCTATGATCAATAGGATACTAACACTTGAAATAAATCTTATTACAAATGCGTCCGCGGTTTGTTATATTTTCAATAGTGTACAAGAGTTTGAACATAAACTTATTATAATGATCTCTTAATTCGAGCGTCCGCAATTAAAAACTATATCGCCAGCTATTTACTATAGCGTCCACCATTTCTCTATACATCTATAGCGCCCGCGTTTTCACTCTCTCTCTCTCTCTATATATATATATATATATAGCGTCCGCGTTTTCCCTCTATATATATATAGCGTCCGCAGTTTGTTATATGTTCAATGTGTCTGTCATTTCGAAATAGTGATATCGAAGCGTCTGCAATAAACAATGCAGTCTGCCCTATGATAAACATATGTCTATAGCGTCCGCGTTTTCCCTCTCTATATATATATATAGCGTCCGCAGTTTGTTATATGTTCAATGTGTCTGTCATTTCGAAATAGTGATATCGAAGCGTCTGCATTATACAATGCAGTCTGCTCTATGATCAATAGGATACTAACACTTGAAATAAATATTAATACAAATGCGTCCGCGGTTTGTTATATTTTCAATAGTGTACAAGAGTTTGAACATAAACTTATTATAATGATCTCTTAATTCGAGCGTCCGACCAGACGGAAGAGTAATATTCTGTTAATAACGCATTCGCATGCGACATATATATATATCATGCAGTCTGTTCTATGATCAATACGACGATACACATATTATTACAAATCTATATAGTACTCACCGAAAAAAATGGCGCTACCTCAAATATGGCACGTTCTTGAAGAAACTGGTAAGTACGATATCCAGAATATGAGAATACAGAATAACGTTCACTGCTCAGATAGTCCGGTACTTTGTCTGACTGTGACCTATAACTAAAGCCATTTTACACACACAGATATATATCACACACAGAAATCAACAGTAAAATACACGTTTGAAAACACTGCACTATACTAAAAATATCACAAATTAATTTTATCACTGAAAATGCATCTAAGTCACTGGATATGTTTCATTTATTTCCAACACAAAAATATCACAAATTAATTTTATCACTGAAAATGCATATAAGTCACTGGATATATATATTTCTCCGGAAAGAAAACAACATTTATGGTCTAAATATAATAAATTTAACATTTTATAGCTATAGGTATTTACTCAATACTGAAGTTCAAGCAATGATATGAATCAATTAAAAACATAACAATGAATTAATGGATAACATATGAAATCAATAACAAAATCATTTGATCTTTTCTCACTTACATGTAGTTAAAAATATGTAATTATTGTTACTTTGTATGTTTAGAAAACTGTTGTTTCTAATGATGATTGCATTAATTAAGATCAAGCAATGACATTTCAAGATCAAGAATTTCGAAAACGAGGCTAAACAAAATGGTTGACAAATTTTGAATTCTTGAATAAAATAAACAAAATCGACAGTTTTGGTGGTATTAACTGGATTAATTTGGTGGACTTTGATCAAACAATGATGGATATACATACTATTTGATAGTCAAGTAAGAGTCCAGTTGTTTTAGCTGATAAACTCTATGATATGATGGCAAACGTAAAAGAGAATACTCCAAACAAAGGAAATAATGGTGCTAAGAAAAAAGATCAACCAAGTGACAAACAGATGGACACACATCAGGTACCGATCATTCCACCCTACATGGGTCCACAAGCAGGATATTTTCCATCTTTTGGAATACCCAGTCAAATACCGCCACATTTATACCGTCCTTCGTTCACTGATTACCCAACTCGAGGCCAGGATAACAGTATGCTAGAACTTTTCCAAGAAATGAACACAAGGCTTAAAACAATTGAAATGAGTGTCTCGAAAATCGCCCCAATGGAACAGGATATGGCTTACCTTAAAATCCAGATGTCCAATATCCAAGAGACTAATCACACGTTGACACACAAAGTGTTCGAAATTGAAAAATCCTGTCAATTTAACAGTGCACAATACGACCAATTCACTCATGACAAGGAGCACATCGATGCTGATATTGACCTTTTGAAAACTCAATATGCCAGTATCAATTCACAAACTCAAACACTGTTTGCACAAAATTCCGAATTAAATACACGTTGTCTAGATCTACAATCACGGATCATGGAGAATGATCTTATTATATTCGGAGTACACGAGGAGGCCCGTACTAACGAGAACGGTGTTGCTCAGAGAGAGGATGTCCAGTCAACTCTTATAGACACTTTGACCATAAAACTGATTGATAATGACGCTATTAGGCAAGAATCTCCAGTGTCGCAGACAAATTTTAGCTTTGAAAGAGTATACCGTGTTGGTAATTCGGTGAAAGCCAAAGAATCTAACAGACCACGTCCACTTATAGCTCGATTCGAGAAACTAAGTGATAGAAACACGGTGCGTAAAGCAGGAATCTCTCTAAATGCTTTGAAACAGGGTGTTAAAATCTATGAGCACTTTCAACGTGAAGTCGAGGAACGTAGGAAACAACTCTACCCAATAGTCCGTCACCTTTCTGACCAAGGAGAGAGAGTGTCGCTTGTCAGAGACAGACTGTACATAAATAACAAGCAATACCATATCAATAATGGAGAGTACACCAATAGAGAAGGCCGTAAATGTTACACCCGTTCCATGTATCCCCCAGCGTACCATGGTGAGGACAGGAGAGACAATCGACCCACACAATATGGCCCACACCCCGCCAGACAAACAATTCCACAGAGACCATACAACGGCAGAACCTTAAACTTCGAAACGCCGAACAGGTTCGGCCAGCTCGCCCCCTTGGGCGTTGACAGAACGTCACAGAAACGCAAGGAACGCTCGCCGCTTGATACTGACATTTATTTGAAACGTCAAAATACTGATGTAATTCAATCGAACACACAATATGTTGAAAACAATGGTGTTCTTCTAATAGACCGTGATTCTGCGATCCAACCTGATGCACGTGATCAAGGTTGGGCTAATAGACAGCTCATTCACAGAATGGAGCATATCAGTGACCCCCAGGGGGTACCTCAAATTGTGAGCAATGACACAGATACATAGGTATAACCAGTTGTGTATTGACAATTACCGGATTAGTGTTTATCCTTCTGTGACATTACGCTTCCACTGTACAAGTGACTTTTCAATGATATTGTTGAATGAATACTATTACTATTATAATGCATGCACTTATTGGCTATTGACTACATTAAATTATTATGATGCGCTAGTCCTATATAATGTGTATAACGGGATCAGTGCACTTGAATTCTATAGAAATGGTATATATTTTCCTATGTTCCGTTACAGTCAAAATTATGGTCTTTTTCTGCAATGCGGATTTTCTATGACTAGCTATTATAACTTCATGTTGCTGCACCATTACTATAGCAATATTGAATTCCTGAATAATTTTATAGCTGGACAGTGTAGTCGTCTTAATCTTTATCCCACAGATTATAAAATTAACTCGAATGGAGGTATACTTAATAGGGGAGATAACTTTAATGAGCGAGCATTTTCACTTGAACTAAAGAGAAATTCTCCTGATGAATTTAATAAATCAGATTTATTCAATATTCTTTCTCTAAATGTATGCGGGTTAAAATCAAAATTGAAATGCCCAGATTTTATTTACCTTGTAAATAAATATTGTATTGTAGGCTTGCAGGAAACGAAATGTGATGATTTAGATTTTGTAGACGTACCAGGTTTTGACATGTTTATGAAAAACAGAAAATCTATAACCAGTCGTAAAAGTGGAGGACTTGCTCTACTTGTTCGAAAGGATATTTCTAAGTATATTACCATAAAGGAAACTGATAGCAAACTAGTTCTATGGTTCACATTATCAAAATCCTTGTGTTATACAGAAAACGATATAGTCTGTGGAATTATATATATTCCTCCGGAATACTCCGATTTTTCTGTAGAAGACCCGTTTCTAGAAATCCAGGACGACTTAAACACGTTTTCACGAACATCTGATACAATATGCTTATTTGGAGATTTCAACTCTAGATCAAAAGGCTTGCAGGATTACATAATACTAGACACTGAATTTTTCGAAAGCCAACGTTTGGATGAACTTTGTTTAGAATACAATCTTGAAATGTGTATGTTTGACAGGTCTCTAAATGTAAATAGACAACGTTTAAATAGCGATAGAATTTCTAATAATTATGGAAACCAATTTGTTGATTTTTTGAAACTTAATTACTTATATATTTTAAACGGAAGAACTACAATGGATATCCCTGGTAAGGCCACATGTAAAGGAACAAGTGCGGTTGATTATTTTGTTTGTAACTCGAATCTTTTTAATAATGTTTTATCTCTACAGGTAATAGACTTCTGCCCATTATTTTCAGATGTTCATAATCCAATTGAACTTAACCTACAATTTAAGTTACGCAAAACGATTGATTATCAGCCTGATGAGAAGCCGTCAGTTAAATTATGGGATAGAAATAAAGCGAATGAATTTATTAATAAACTAGATCGTCATAAAATACAAACTTTACAAGATACGCTAGAAATATTTAGTTTGGATACAAATTGTAGCCAACAGAACGTAAATGCAATCGTTAACGATATGTCGTCACTATTTATAAACACGTCTGCTGAAGCCTTTGGCTATACCAAAATAAACAATGTACAGGAGACCAACAGTTCCAAAACATCCCCGTGGTTTGGTCCAAAGTGTAAAAAGGCAAGAAAAAATTTCCACTCCGCAAAATATCTCTATAAACTAAGAAAGAATAACGAAACAAAAGAAAGCCTAAAACGAACTGCTACTATTTATAAAAATACTATGAAACAGTTTTACAATAAACATAAGCATTCAAATATAAGGAAATTAAGAGATGTTAAAAGTAAAGACACGAGAAAATACTGGAAAATATTAAATGGAAGAGCTATAAATAAAACTGAAGCTGATTTAACAGATCTTTATAATTTCTTTAAAAATGTAAACTTTACTGATAATAATAATAGCGATAACAATGATACTAATAATAATAATCATCATCATCAAGACAATGAAATTAATGGAGATATAAACCCCCCTATCACTGAAACAGAAATAGAATGGGCAATACAAAATTTAAAAAATAACAAAGCTAGTGGCTACGATAAAATACTAAATGAACAAATAAAAGCATCTTTACCTTTGATGAAAAACATATACGTTAAACTGTTAAATCTTATATTCGATACCGGAATCATCCCAGAACAGTGGACAGTTGGTATTATTAACCCAATATATAAAAATAAAGGAGACATAACAAAACCAGAAAACTATCGCCCAATAACATTGTTAAGTTGTCTAGGCAAAGTATTTACTAGTATTTTGAATAAAAGAATAACCGATTATGTTGAAACTAATGATATTTTAAACAACACACAAGCGGGATTCAGAAAAGGATTATCAACAGCAGACAATTTATTTATTTTACAACATATCATTCAATATGTTAACAACAACAGAAAAAAATTATTTTGCTCATTTATCGATTTAAAACAAGCGTTCGATACCATCTGGAGAAATGGCTTATGGGAGAAATTAATAAATGCTAAAATCAATGGTAAATGTCTACAGGTTATAAGAAACATGTATAATGGAATAAAGTCTTGTGTAAAAGTTAATTCAAAATTTTCGAAATTCTTCACATGCAACATCGGAGTTCGTCAAGGTGAACATTTGTCTCCTTTGCTATTTTCTTTATTTTTAAATGACTTAAGAGATTTTTTCCAAAACAATAGTAATGCGCAAGGAATATTATTACAGAATGAACAAAACACAAACGAGCTCTTTAATCTTTTAAAAATATACATTTTACTTTATGCAGACGATACAGTAATACTGGCAGAAACTGCAAGTGATTTACAAGATGCCCTAAATACTTACGAACAATACTGTGATAAATGGAAGCTCACGGTTAATATCACAAAAACTAAAATAATCGTGTTTTCAAAAGGTAGACAAGCTATGTATAATTTCAAATATAAAAAGGAAACAATAGAAGTCGTAAAAGAGTATAAATACCTTGGTATCTTCTTCAATAGAAGTGGCTCTTTCTTTAATTGTAAACAAAATATTTCAAATCAAGCAACTAGGGCAATGTATAGCCTAATAAGAAATTCAAATCGACTTAACCTACCAATAGATCTACAAATAGACCTATTTAATAAAACCATCAAACCGATTCTACTATATGGAGCTGAAATTTGGGGGTTTGGGAAATTAGATGTAATAGAAAGGGTTCAACTTAAATTTTTAAAATATATATTGAAATTAAAACGGTCCACCCCAAATTATTTTATTTATGGCGAAACTGGATGTATGCCGCTATCGATAGCTATTGAGGAAAAAATTATTTCGTTCTGGTCAAAACTATGTATTACGGAAGAAGGTGATATACCAAAGAAATTGTCTCATCTAGTATATACAAATATGTTACAAACATCACAAAATTTACCCGAAGAATTGCTTAAGGTAAAATTTCCATGGCTATATAATGTTAAAACAATTCTAATAAAATGTGGTTTCATAAATGTATGGACTGAACATAGTTTTCCTAATGCAAAATGGTTAAAACTAGCGGTAAAACAAAAACGACATGATTTATATTTAAATAATTGGTACACCATGGTAGACAACTCTAGTTATAGTACGTTTTATCGAGTGTTTAAAAGATCTTTTGGAATTGAACCTTACTTATCAAAATTACAAAACTCCACACTGTATAACCTAATTAAATTTAGAACAAGAAACCATCGATTACCAATAGAAACAGGAAACTGGTCAAGAACACCAATAAATGAAAGAACATGTAACTCTTGTAGAAACAGAATTGGGGATGAATTTCACTATTTGTTTGAATGTGAACAATTTACAAATGAAAGAAGGCAATATATTAATCTGATGTATTTTCGACGCCCAAATATGTTTAAATTAGAGAAATTAATTTGCACCAAAAATAGTTCAGAATTTCAGAAATTATGTAAGTTTATTATGATAATAATGTTACATACAAGAATGTAACAGGTATACTCTTTTTCCAAATTTGTGATATTTGTGTCTATAACTAAAAATACTATTGGAAATATTTATTCACCTTGACAATTGATATATTCTGTTTTGTGCTTTTGTTTTGTAGCCTCGTTTGTATGTCTTGTTTATTGTAAATACCTCATATTTGCATGTTCTGTACATGTATTGAGTGAAATAAAAGAGATGTTCTGTTCTGTTCTGTTCTGACATAGACTTCAATAGAACACTCAAAATGGTTAATACAAAATAATTTATTGTATATTAGTGATCATAATTAGATAACTGGATTTACTCTGGCTACCTGTATAGGATATGGTCACACTTTTGGTTGTCGCAATCAGGGTAATCCGATCAGTGAACACAATCAAAGTGGAATATCAATCAGCATAATCATATAAACGGTAGCGCATGCCCATTCATTGCACACTTATTAACCATGATATGATTTCAGTAAATCACTGTATGAAAAGCAGACATAATGAACATAGAACAAACTGCGGACGCTATATATATATATATATATATAGAGGGAAAATGCGGACGCTATATATATATAGTGGGAACACGCGGACGCTATATATATATATAGAGGGAAAATGCGGACGCTATATATAGTGGGAAAACGCGGACGCTATATATATATATATATATAGAGGGGAAATGCGGACGCTATATATATATAGTGGGAAAACGCGGACGCTATATATATATATATAGAGGGGAAATGCGGACGCTATATATATATATATATAGTGGGAAAACGCGGACGCTATATATATATAGTGGGAAAACGCGGGCGCTATAGAAAATGTATATGTTGCTTAATAATTGTTATTGGGGTTTTAAGGTAATAAACACATTATTAAGACTTCATCAAATTAACGAAATAAAAAAGTGGTGATAACACATTAATTTCCCCACGATAAAAATCTCACATTCTACCATGACATGATTTCAGTAAATACGATTTAGTTTCCAAATAGTTCATAGTTTAAAAAAATACGAATAAATTATATAATTTATAAGAAAATAACATATTGAATGAAAGAAAAGACACCAGACACACTAAAAACACGGCGATTATAAGTTCGTTTAATCGCACACCTTATCTAACACCTTTATCAAGTAATACCTATAGCGCCCGCTTTTTCCCTATATATTACATAGCGTCCGCGTTTTCTCTCTCTATATATAGCGCCCGCTTAACGCGTCCGCATTTTAGACAGCGCCAATGAAATTATCTTATCCAAAATGGAACAATTATTGAATTTTACTTTTGTTTTGTATTTGATTCCTGTATTGCTCTGTTGGATCTGCACGCCGAGGCTGCAAACAGCATGATTCGCGAGAGAAAGATTCCATTTAACGAAGTAGGAATGATTTTTAGATGTTATGAGTATTACACTGGGTAAAACGCCGAGAAAACATTCCGCCAAATCAAAAACCGATCGCCCAGCCAAAAAATGTTGTGTCTGGTGCCTGTGAGTTTGTTGACTTTTTGTGGAGTTGTAGTGAATGGCAATATGGTTCCTATAGAGTCTGATGCGGAAGATGGACACCGTCTGGACCGGAAGTGGGGCATACTAGATCCGGGTGTGAACAAAGCAAGCACGCCATACACGCTCTGATTATACGCCTGTCAAGACGTATTTATCCACAAGAAATAGAAGCTGCTGTAGGGTACACGATTGGTAAGTCTCTTATCCTATAGTAACTGCTTCAGAGTCATGCAGGAGTACAACAAGTTGTTGTGTTACAAACGGTCGCATGTCAAGAATTGGTCACGCAAAAAAGGTGGAGTTATCACATTCACGTTTTTTCTCACCCTTCTTTGTAGGATTTCTCAGCTAACTGGTGAGCTATTGCAGAGTATTTGGTATCATTCTTTTCCTTAGGATGTTAGCTTTCAAATGATACCAAATTAACAAGCTATTTACAGGCAATACAAAGGAAGCTAGACCAGAAAATGTAAAGCTTGTCAGGGGTGGAGCCGGAGGTGGCGGTGGTTCCAATGGGAACATACTTGTGTCTTCAAAAACAATTGACCACTGATAGCTCTTTCAGTTTAGTTCTAATTTCTTTTGATAGATGTCTCTGTAGGCATGGTAGGTGGCAACAAAAGGAAGCCATTTTAATGACATGCCTGATCTCAGGGTCATTTGAAAACATTGAAAATAGACGATTTTACCCGATTTCCGAACATTTTCAGGAGCAAAAACGGTAAATAAACTTTAGAGTAGAAGGTTTTACACTTTAGATTTGTAATTAGACAGCAGAGATTTGTTTTAAACTTGGTTTCAATATGAGATGTAATCACACTAGGCACTCAGTGCATTGATGTACAGGAAATCAATCTCGATGAAAAATACAGGTGGAATTAACATGATTGTGGCTGAACCTTCCATCGTGAGTCTGTCAGCATGGTCAGTAGATTACATAATGTTGGTGTAGTTGGTGTTGGTGTAGTTGGTGTTAGTGATGGAAAAAGGCTGTATTTATGGCCTGTAGCAGAGTATAGGAACATTGGGCTATGGTAAGCTCAGCTTGTGAACTGATCGGACAGTGGATGACTTTATTTTCGAAAGGGAAGTTTGTGTTGGAATCTACCTATGATGTACTTCTTCTATTTCTTTTCTGTTCAGTTTTTCTGAAAGCCCTTTTATTCCTGAACATTTTAAGACCAGCATCTCTCAATTCCATTGAGAATTGACTTGCCCAGGGCTGTCTCCCCAAAAGACGTCCAAACTGAGAAAACGGCAAAAACGTAAATCAATTTCAATAGAATTTCCTATTAATTGCCAGCCTTTAATTACCTGTTAATTGATTAATAAACTGAATTGATGAATTCTAATGACATTTTCTGTTGTAAGACCATGAACACATTCCCTGTCAAAATTATTCAAAATTTGACAAATTTTGCCATGTGATACTTTTTATGACCAGTTCTTGACATGCGACCAAACGTTACACCGTATCCCACCTACAATACCCGTAAAGTATCCGGTAGACTGCTTGTGGTTCAACGCCCGAGTAGATGCTGTCAACATCCAACTACACGATTATTTGGCACCAAGGACATATGCGAAAGTATGGAGGCTGAAGGGCTTTTGGTCTGTGGCTAGCCAACAGACGGCGTTTGCAGCAGATGGCATCCATTTGTCTCCTGCGGGAAACAGAAAACTATTCCGCAATGTGCGTGCGGCCATGATTACACACTCCAGGGAACTCCGTTAACCTTACAGATATGTATCTATATATATTATTTCCCTGAGACTATATATAAGACAGCAAGTTCTGTCTCAGGACCCATATTATCTACATAGAATATATGTCTATTATTATATAGACTATAGAACCAGGGGCGACTGGAATTACCGGAAACCTCTTATTTACCGAAAACCACCGAAATACCGGAAACCCCTGTAAATCTTAGGCATGGTATAATAATTATTATAATTACTATAATAATTAAATATTATGTTTCAAATATGATTCCAGATTCCAGATTAACGTGATATATATTACCGGAAAACACATTCGTGGACTCGATTTACTGGAAAACACCTTCGCTGACTCGATGTCCGTGATTTACCGGAAAACACATGTGTGTGTACAGTATATGTATGCAAGGCGTCGTAATCGGCCAGTCATATTATAAAAAAATAAATAAATATGACTTACCTGTTTCGGAGACTTAAACTTATTTCGGTTACAGGTTGGTACTGTCGCCGTCATCCATATTTATATCGACATAATAATGTTGGGTATCTTACTGACACTAACGGAATGTAACGAAAGAGACGGGACGAAGTATATGATTGAAATTGTATTTTTTTATTATACAATATGAACATGTTGTAAGATTGTTTTTATAAGTGTTATGCTAGCACATGTAATATAGAAATTATTTAAATACTGATCTTAGGCATTAGGGCCGCATGGATGGCATATAGAGTGGAACATCTACAAACCGGACACCCTGGGGACCTGTAGAGGTTCCACTGGTAATATAGACATTCTTTGCATACTGTATAGCATTTTATAATATATGCAAATGCAATACCACCTCATAAGAGGCTTCCAGATAATGGATTCGCGGCGTTTGCATTGCAGCTATGTTAAAATGACATACAATAGATAGATGGCATACATACAATTAAGCTGTTATGCTAGCACATGTACAGTGGAACCCCTCTACCACATGTAATATAGAAATTATAGAATATATATAAAAATGGTTCACTCTTGAATTTTCCTACGCTTAGCAGTAGTCGTCCTTACGTTTATTTTTCTTGTCCGTTGTCCTGGTTTTCGTCCGTGTGTTCGCGGTGCTACAATTGTTGACTGTCCATCGGTACAAATATTACAAATTCTGCACAGTTGCATGTAGACCGAGATTATCAAGATTTAAAATGCTCATTATCTACATTGTTCACAAACTGGTAAACAATTCTTACCTGGACAATGCAGCTTTCGAATCGTACATGTCCCCATCAAAGGCACAGCTATGGCATCTGAACTTCAACGAGTGGAAGGACCACGACTTAAGATCTCCGCCAGTTAAATTGGCACAAGAAGCATGAACCCAAATCTTACAATTGGAACACTGAATTGTGTCGTTTTGACATTCGTTGGCACAAATTACGCATGGGAACTCCATTGTGAAACAGTAGAGTTATGATACAAGAACATTTTCAACTTTATCTTTTAAAGACTTGATTGGATTACTCAGCCATTCGGAAAAACCTCGGATCTTTTCGCTTACGTTATGATAATGGTACCTGGTCATCTCGTACCCAGTACATTTCGTACACAGTTTGGTAATATCGTACAATACAATAGCTGATATAACATAATTATCGCATAACTCACCATGCCATGAGGCGTGTTATGTGACGTCATTCGGATTCCCAATACACACTATTAAACATATGGCATTTTTACGCTGGAATGAAACTTTAGTGTACCAAAACATTTGCACTGATCAGCAACAGTGAACACTATATGTAGGGGAATTGCTCACTTTCAGTGACATGCACATGTACGTAAACAATGGTAATTGATCAACATGAGTTAATTATATCGATATTTATTAGTATTGTACTAGAAGTCCATGATAGTCAAATGTCACTGGAATCCCATTTATGTTTAATATGATTAGTTTATACAAATTTATTTTAGCTTGATTGCGAAACAAGTTATTTTAACTTATATAAATCACTCTCGAGACCTCATTCCTGATGGAATCCATCGCCACGAGGGAGAGAGAGGCAACGTGGAATTTAAATGCCTTGCCTAAGGGCACAATCGTAACGGCTCCAGTGGGGCTCGAACTCCGGACCTTTCGCACCTGAAGCGAACGCGCATCCACTGCGCTATCACGACTTCCACAAATATGATTATTGTGTTCTACATGTGATTCCAGACTTCCAGTGGATTACCAGTGTTTTAATATGATTATAATTAATGCAGTCACTGGTATTCCACTGGAATTCAATGTCACTGGAATATATATATATGGCCACTGGTATTCCACTGGAATTCCATCTCGGTGGAATCTCACTGGTATTCCACTGGAATATGTGGCACTGGAATATGTCACTGGTATTCCACTGGAATTCCATCTCGGTGGAATCTCACTGGAATATGTCACTGGTATTCCACTGGAATCTGTGGCACTGGATTACGATCACTGGTATTCCAGTGGAATACCAATGGAATACCAGTGATTTCACTGGAATATCAAAATTCCACTGGAATTCCACTGGATTCCAGTGACATTTTCAGTGGGGATGAACCAGAAATTAGTATATTGTTTGGACAAATTAGACCGATGCTCCAGGCGGTGTAGTCTGATGAACCAGAGGCTGTAGTAGATTCTCCGGACATATTTGTCTGATGTTCCGGACATATTAGTCCGATGCTCCAGGCTGTGTAGTCTGATGACCCAGAAACGTAGTAGATTGTCCGGACATATTAGTCCGATGTTCCGGACATGAGTCCGATGCTCCATGCTGTATAGTCGGATGAACCAGATATTTAGTATATTATCCGGACACATTAGTCCGATGTTCCGGACACGTTAGTCCGATGTTCCAGGCTTTGTAGCCTGATGACCCAAAATATGTAATACAGTATTCGTGCATGGTAGACGAGGATTGGGATATTACAATCCGTTATTTCAGACTTTAAAAGTGCATAGTTTTGATTTCAGTCATTCAGCCAGGCATATCCGGTATTCGACCACGTATAGGTTTTCTAGTTGGAAGAAGATTGATCATAGTCTTATTAGTTTCAGCTTTTAACCATACACTCGCTTGATGTTCACAGACGTATCCTAAGTTAGAGGATCAGCATTACTGTAGTCTGACTCATTATACATACAACTGCTGACGCAACTTACCAATGACGTCAAAGAGATGGGCAGCATATTGTTAACTATATGCAGCTGTCTGTGATGTATCTAACTTCATGTATGCTATTCTGTTTATATCTTAGCATAACCTACCTATTGGTTCACAACTTCACAGGTAATTCAGCCGACATCCTACCAGATTATTGGGCTGTTAACAACATATATATGGTATTACGTTAAGTTAGATATCTACTTTGCTTGGTTGGATAGATCAACAAACCACGGGGTGTGTTTTATATCGTGATTTTGACTCCCAGTCTCGTGTATTGAAGATGAAACGCAAACAGGAACCAGTGCCTGGGACGAACGTACAGGGGCGTAAGAAAAGACAAAAGACGTGCATTGTGCCAAAACAAGTTTCTGACAGTGATTCCGATAGCTCGGCATCCGATAGCGATAGCCAACTACAGAAGGTGGCAAGACCCCATACAATGTCTGTTAAAACAAATGGTGGGTATGGTGATGCAAATTTCACTAGCCCTATTTCCACACCAATTTCGTTCCAAATCAGTAAGCAACAAAAAAAGAAAATTTGGTCCGACTCATATGTGGATTTTGCTGATCTGCTGCCTACCAATAATCATACCCACTCAAATGTCACATCGAACCAATTCACTCTACAAATGGACCACAGGTCCAACATTAACCCGGCAGTTAGGACCAAGAAACTTACGACCATTGAATCATGGACCTCGGCTTTCTTGAGGTTTGTGGCGGTATATTCCGAGAAATACCCTTCGGAAACAGCAGCTCTAATGAAATACGGGAAAATAGTACGGGATATTGCTACACGCCGCCCGGGTTTGGCTTGGCAGACTTATGACGTCCAATTTAGGATGATTAGATCCCAATCATTTATCGCGTGGGATACCATGCACTATGAGTTGTGGTTACGGGCCTGTACTGAACCAATCGCCACCCAACCACCACACCAACAACGGCCCTTTCGGACACAGTCCTTTCCAGCTAATACACGCTGGAATAAACACTCCTCAGCGTCAAATAATACCAAGTTCTGGCCCAATACGTGCTGGACCTATAACATAAGAGGCGAATGTCGCTTACCAAACTGTAATCGGCCACACATCTGCGGTTTCTGTAAAGGGTCCCACTACTCCGGTCAATGTACTTACCAAAGTCGAGACCAAGCTGCACAAGCCCTTCTCGGACACTCACAAAGGAGGCAACCTCAGTCATCTGCCAAACAACACAATAATAAACCAGTCCAGCTCCAAAGATAATTTGCCGACACCAATCCAAGTACACAATCTCAGCCATAGGTTATTATGATCGGGAATACATTCTAGACGGTTTTCACCATGGGTTTTCTCTAGGTTACCAAGGAAGCCGCAAGCAAATGGATTGCATTAACTTAAAGTCTTGTAGAGAACTACCACACATTGTGGCTTTAAAACTGCAAAAAGAGGTTGATAACGGTCGAGTTGGGGGTCCTTATGACACAGTCCCTATATCAAGCCTTAGAATAAGTCCTATTGGGGTAGTGAGTAAGAAAACACCAGGCCAGTATCGGTTTATACATCATTTGAGCCATCCCCAAGGGTCGTCAATAAATGGTGTCATATGCAACTTTTGACGATGCGGTGAATCTACTTTTGAAGCTGGGCACCGGTAGTTTATTTAGTCAAACGGATGTGGCTGATGCTTATAGACTGATTCCAGTCCACCCTAGCGATTACTGCTTACTCGGTTTCAAGTTTAATGACTCTTTTTATTTTGACAAGTGTCTGCCGATGGGAGCATCCAGCAGTTGTGCGATTTTTGAACGTTTTAGTTCAGGCCTGGAATGGATAGCGAAACAGAAGCTGAACATTAATTTTATCATTCATATTCTTGACGATTTTCTCATATTGGGACCCCCAAACTTGGACAGGTTTTTGTCAACGTGTGTTTCCCTGGGTGTTCCTATCAAGGCCGAAAAAACAGTACAACCCACTACTGTGATAACATTCATGGGCTTGGAGCTTGATTCCATCAACATGCAAGCAAGGTTACCGGAAGACAAACTAACAAAATTGAGAGTACTTTTGTTAACTCGGGTCAAACGTAGAAAGATAACACTTAGAGACATGCAAAGTCTTCTTGGTCTTCTGAACTTCTGTTGTACGGTGGTAGTGCCAGGCAGAAGTTTCCTACGCAGGCTAACAGACCTGACAAAGAATATACCCCACCCCAGGCACCGCATTACCCTGAATTCAGAGAGCAGGAAAGACTTAAAAGCATGGTTGCTGTTTGCTGAGCATTTTAATGGAAAAAACCCTCTCCTGGACAGTATGTGGGTCAGTGACCGACAGTTACACCTTTTTACTGATGCATCTGGTTCCATGGGATATGGTGCAATTTTTGCGAAACATTGGTTTCATTGGAACCTACCACCTCCCATACCATCCACTGCACAGAGTCTCTGTGGGCGCGGCGCTTTTACTCGCCCAGATATTTCAAAAAATAATTCATTGATCACAAATTTGACATTACTAGTCATAATTTGTAATTTGGTAGTTTTGTACAGTGGTTATGTTATGGCTTTAATAAAAGCCCTATTTTCAATTCATATCTGTGTTATGTTCATTGTTCTCCATACAAGCATCTTACGAGCATTTGGTTGATAAATAATATATACCACTACGCATATTTAAACATAGTTAAACAATTCAGCTTATTTTCTCATATACGTAATTAAGACAACCGTAGAGTGGTATTATTTGAAGCTATTAAGATTATCCGAGGATCGTACACTCTTGTTAGGGAGTTGTTGAACGTTAAGATTATCCGAGGATCGTACACTCTTGTTCAGGAATTGTTGATCGTTAAGATTATCCGAGGATCGTACACTCATGTTCGGGAGTTGCTGATCGTTAAGATTATCCGAGGATCGTACACTCGTGTTCAGGAATTGTTGATCGTTAAGATTATCCGAGGATCGTACACTCATGTTCAGGAAATGTTGATCGTTAAGATTATCCGAGGATCGTACACTCATGTTCGGGAGTTGTTGAACGTTAAGATTACCCGAGGATCGTACACTCTTGTTCGGGAGTTGTTGAACGTTAAGATTACCCGAGGATCGTACACTCTTGTTCAGGAATTGTTGATCGTTAAGATTATCCGAGGATCGTACACTCGTGTTCAGGAATTGTTGATCGTTAAGATTATCCGAGGATCTTACACTCTTGTTCAGGAGTTGCTGATCGTTAATATTATCCGAGGATCTTACACTCTTGTTCAGGAGTTGCTGATCGTTAAGATTATCCGAGGATCGTACACTCATGGTCAGGAGTTGTTGATCGTTAAGATTATCCGAGGATCGTACACTCTTGTTCAGGAGTTGTTGATCGTTAAGATTATCCGAGGATCGTACACTCATGTTCAGGAGTTGTTGATCGTTAAGATTATCCGAGGATCGTACACTCATGTTCAGGAGTTGTTGAACGTTAAGATTATCCGAGGATCTTACACTCATGTTCAGGAGTTGCCGAACATTGCTATTATCCGAGGATCGTACACTCGTGTTCAGGAGTTGCTGAACATTGAGATTATCCGAGGATCGTACACTCTTGTTCAGGAGTTGTTGAACGTTAAGATCATCCGAGAATCTTACACTCTTGTTCAGGAGTTGTTGATCGATAAGATTATCCGAGGATCGTACACTCATGTTCAGGAGTTGCTGAACATTGAGATTATCCGAGGATCTTACACTCTTGTTCGGGAGTTGTTGAACGTTAAGATTATCCGAGGATGCTTTTGTGAAATTGCCATTTGTAAATTACCTCCCTTTATGGATATTATTTTAGCTAATATTTTTGTAAATTGTGGTTTAATAAAGTTAACACAAGGATAAATTTGTACATGAATTATAGTATTCTTTTTCCAACTGAAGATCAAATCCACAAAAAGAGACTTTAAGAGCGTTGCTGGCATATTATCAAGTAGGTCTCATGTATGCTAGAAAAAGTAAAAATAAATTTGTATGGCTGGCATTGCCAATTCAATTCCTTTCACTATCTTTACTTCGAGTACACAAGCGGTAGAAGGTCAGCTTTGGATGAGAGGTTGCCTTCTAAATAATACAAATATGGAATGTTTGTTAATAAAAATGTTCAAGAAACAATTTTTATTTATTTCTTTTATTATTATTTATAATATTATTACATGTATTATTATTATTCATTTGAGATTATTCACTCTTCTTCTCTCATTTGCTTTCCGATAAGTTCATACTTTTAAGACGGAAACCTTTTATGGCATCCATGAATCAGATGCAAGAATTTTGAAATAAGAAATATTTGTAACTGTCAGCACAACGTCATATTAAATAGATAAGAATTATAAGTATATGTTCATTAGGTACTATGCATAGTGTTAACATGTGACAAGTATGTTGTGTATGCTATAAAAGGAAAAATAAATTTAAAAAAAAAAAGTTCATAGTTATGTTGATGTTATGATTCTCGATCTATGTTTGTCTATGGACATATCTTTTCAAAAAATAGATCATCAAAAGAATTCCACAATAATTGTTTTGGTTTAAAATCATGAAATGATAAACTATTATAAAAAATCTAGTACAATGGAATTATGAACGATTCAATGGTTCTCTTCAATATATGTAAGCTTTATTAATGATCATATTATATATTAATTTCCCATGTATATGGGGGATCTGTTATTACCGGCTATATACCTGTATGACTGGTTATAAGTATATGTACTCGGGGATCAGTTATGAACTATCTTAGTACAGATACATATTAAGACAGTCCACTTGCTCTTAACCTTCTTAGTACACATATTTTAAACTTCGCAGTCTTAACTAAAACTATTTTAGAACATATTATAACTCTGTAATGGTAATGCATATTGTCGAATGCTGGATGGACATGGGTGCAAGACTTTATTGTCTTGTGACAGGTCGATCACAGTATTATAGTACAACGCGACATTGCACATGTAACAAGGTATTCTCGTCACATAACCGTACTAGAAATGGTAAACTTATTTTTTATAAATATGCAATCTTAGACATCTTAGAAGTATAGGTGCACCGGGTATTGTATTCACCCGGTCTACCCCCGACTGTCGCTGGCACAAATTATTGTGTGAGCGACAGTTGGAGATATGAAAACCGAACACACACTGAGATTACAGCAGCCCTCATAGCTCACTAAACATCTAGTTATTATAATCTCGATAGACAAACCCATCACTTTTAGACGATGCGTATTTTAATTTTCTTAGAAAACCCAGTCGCCCATTTATGCGGTGGCGACTTTAAATAAACTTATTAGTTAGTTAGTCATATTATATGCTATAATAACTTTATATTCTATTTGGACTGTGGAATTCAAATAAATAATTTTTGAAAAATAAAAATAAGTTATCATGCAATTGTGTTGCAATTGGTCATATATTTTAACAATGATTAACTAATTCAGAATCACACACGGCCATGGATGCTGATGTCTTGTATGAAGCTCCGTGGAGAAAAACAGTAAACTGGCATAATCAGTTTGAGGTAAAGTTTTCTACATGTTTAACAATGTGTCCAATAGCTTACATTTACAGTTTGTTTTGATCACTGCTAACTAGTGGAATACACATCTTTATCCGCATTCAGACAGCTAGCTGTCATAATGCATTGTCTCGGTCATGTATATACTCCTATGTACCCATACCTTAGCCAAACTACGCATTTATAGTATATCATTTAAAATCTTAACTGAAATAAGGCATGTCTCTATTACAGTGATATGCATGTCCCTATATCATATTACAGATACATGTCCATATATACTATCCCATTCCCTATATACTATTACATTCCATATATTCTATCAAATAACATATATTATATTACAAACCCTATATATCTATTACATACCCTATATACTATTGCAAACATTATATACTATTGCAAACATTATATACTATTGCAAACTATATATACTATTGCAAACATTATATACTATTGCAAACATTATATACTATTGCAAACTATATATACTATTGCAAACATTATATACTATTGCAAACTATATATACTATTGCAAACTATATATACTATTGCAAACTATATATACTATTGCAAACATTATATACTCTTGCAAACTATATATACTATTGCAAACTCTATATACTATTGCAAACATTATATAATATTGCAAACATGATATACTATTGCAAACATGATATACTATTGCAAACATTATATACTAGTGCAAACTATATATACTATTGCAAACTATATATGATATACTATTGCAAACATGATATACTATTGCAAACATTATATACTATTGCAAACTATATATATACTAGATCAAACATTATATACTATTGCAAATATTATACTATTGCAAACATTATACTATTGCAAACATTATATACTATTGCAAACTATGTATACTATTGCAAATTATATATACTATTGCAAACAGTATATACTATTGCAAAAATTATATACTATTGCAAACATTATATACTATTGCAAACTATATATACTATTGCAAACTATATATACTATTGCAAACTCTATATACTATTGCAAACATGATATACTATTGCAAACATTATATACTATTGCAAACATTATATACTATTGCAAACATTATATACTATTGCAAACTATATATATACTAGGTCAAACAATATATAATATTGCAAACATTATATACTATTGCAAACTATATATACTATTGCAAACATGATATACTATTGCAAACATTATATTCTATTGCAAACATTATATACTATTGTAAACATTATATTCTATTGCAAACATTATATACTATTGTAAACATTATATACTATTGCAAACATTATATACTATTGCCAGCTATATATGATATTGCACTATGTACTACTTCATACACTATATATTACTTCATATACTATATACTACTTCATACACTATATATTACTTCATACACTATATACTACTTCATACACTATATACTACTTCATACACTATATACTACTTCATACACTATATATTACTTCATACACTATATATTACTTCATACACTATATACTACTTCAGACATTAAATACTACTTCATACACTATATATTACTTCATACACTATATATTACTTCAGACACTATATATTACCTCATACACTATATACTACTTCATACACTATGTACTACTTCATACACTATATACTACTTCAGACACTATATATTACTGCATACACTATATCCTACTTCAGACACTATATACTACTTCATACACTATATACTACTTCAGACACTATATCCTACTTCATACACTATATACTACTTCATACACTATATATTACTTCATACACTATATATTACTTCATACACTATATACTACTTCAGACATTAAATACTACTTCATACACTATATATTACTTCATACACTATATATTACTTCAGACACTATATATTACCTCATACACTATATACTACTTCATACACTATGTACTACTTCATACACTATATACTACTTCAGACACTATATATTACTGCATACACTATATCCTACTTCAGACACTATATACTACTTCATACACTATATACTACTTCAGACACTATATCCTACTTCATACACTATATACTACTTCATACACTATATATTACTTCATACACTATATATTACTTCATACACTATATACTACTTCATACACTATATACTACTTCATACACTATATATTACTTCATACACTATATATTACTTCAACATACTTCAGACACTATATAATACTTCATACACTATATACTACTTCATACACTATATATTACTTCATACACTATATATTACTTCATACACTATATACTACTTCATACACTATTTACTATTTCAGACACTATATATTACTTCATACACTATATATTACTTCATACACTATATACTACTTCATACACTATTTACTATTTCAGACACTATATATTACTTCATACACTATATATTACTTCATACACTATATATTACTTCATACACTATATATTACTTCATACACTATATATTACTTCAGACACTATATATTACTTCAGACACTATATACTACTTCATACACTCTGTACTACTTCATACACTATATACTACTTCAGACACTATATACTACTTCATACACTATATACTACTTCAGACACTATATACTACTTCAGACACTCTATATTACTTCAGACACTATATATTACTTCATAAACTATATATTACTTCATGCACTATATATTACTTCAGACACTATATAATACTTCACACACTATATACTACTTCATACACTATATACTACTTCATACACTATATATTACTTCAGACACTATATAATACTTCATACACTATATACTACTTCATACACTATATATTACTTCATACACTATATATTACTCCATACACTATATACTACTTCATACACTATTTACTATTTCAGACACTATATATTACTTCATACACTATATATTACTTCATACACTATATATTACTTCATACACTATATATTACTTCATACACTATATATTACTTCGGACACTATATATTATTTCAGACACTATATACTACTTCATACACTATATACTATTTCAGAAACTATATATTACTTCATACACTATATATTACTTCATACACTATATATTACTTCATACACTATATATTACTTCATACACTATATATTACTTCGGACACTATATATTACTTCAGACACTATATACTACTTCATACACTATATACTATTTCAGAAACTATATATTACTTCATACACTATATACTGTTTCAGACACTATATACTACTTTAGACACTATGTACTATTTCATACACTATATATTACTTCATACACTATATATTACTTCATACACTATATATTACTTCAGACACTATATATTACTTCAGACACTATATACTACTTCATACACTCTGTACTACTTCATACACTATATACTACTTCAGACACTATATAATGCTTCATACACTATATACTACTTCAGACACTATATACTACTTCAGACACTATATACTACTTCATACACTATATATTACTTCATGCACTATATATTACTTCAGACACTATATATTACTTCAGACACTATACATTACTTCATACACTCTATATTACTTCAGACACTATATACTACTTCATACACTATATATTACTTCATACACTATATATTACTTCAGACACTTTATAATACTTCATACACTATATACTACTTCATACACTATATACTACTTCATACACTATATATTACTTCAGACACTATATAATACTTCATACACTATATACTACTTCATACACTATATATTACTTCATACACTATATATTACTTCATACACTATATACTACTTCATACACTATTTACTATTTCAGACACTATATATTACTTCATACACTATATATTACTTCATACACTATATACTACTTCATACACTATTTACTATTTCAGACACTATATATTACTTCATACACTATATATTACTTCATACACTATATATTACTTCATACACTATATATTACTTCATACACTATATATTACTTCGGACACTATATATTACTTCAGACACTATATACTACTTCATACACTATATACTATTTCAGAAACTATATATTACTTCATACACTATATACTGTTTCAGACACTATATACTACTTTAGACACTATGTACTATTTCAGACACTATATACTACTTCAGACACTATTTACTATTTCAGACACTATATACTACTTCAGACACTATATACTATTTCAGAAACTATGTACTATTTCAGACACTATGTACTACTTCAGACACTCTGTACTATTTCAGACACTATATACTACTTCAGACACTATATACTACTTCAGACACTATGTATTACTTCAGACACTATATACTACTTCAAACACTATGTAATATTTCAGACACTGTACTATTTCAGACACTATGTAATATTTCAGACACTATGTAGTATTTCAGACACTATGTAATATTTCTAACACTATGTAGTATTTCAGACACTATGTATTATTTCAGACACTATATACTACTTCAGACACTATGTACTTTTTCAGAAACTATGTACTACTTCAGACACTATGTACTATTTCAGACACTATGTACTACTTCATACACTATGTACGATTTCAGACACTATACTATTTCAGACACTATGTACTAGTTCAGACACTATGTACTATTTCAGACACTATGTACTATTTCAGACACTATGTACTATTTCAGACACTAGCTGAGATGAAGGATGAAGTGGAGAACTATGATCCACTAGGGGACTTATTAACCGGCGAGATCCAATTTCCTCAAGTCAATATACTGCTATTTGGTAGTGTTGGTGCCGGGAAGTCCAGCGTATTCAACACATTCAATTCTGTGTTCAGAGGCAAAATATTCAACGTTGCTAGAAGTGGCTGTACTGAACACAGTTTAACAACAAAGGTATGGCTAGGATATTTTATGTATGTAAATATTGGGATGGTGACATGCCATGCATTCCCATTGATACATCCGTATCCTCACTCTACCCTTCATACATTACAATATTATAATACTTACATCATTCAATATGTATAAAGTGATCCACCCACGTGGTCGTGTGGTTGACTTCGAGCTCGACTTTCGCTGCTGTAGGTTCGAATCACATTAACGGTATCGAATCATTTTATGTGACGAAGCTATTCTGTATTAATTTTGTTTTCATTTTTTAGTTTAATCATATTTTTTTTAAATTTTATTATTATTATACAAATTTATTTTAGCTCGATTGCGAAACAAGTTATTACAACTTATATTAATCACTCTCGAGACCTCATTACTGATGGAATCCATCGCCACGAGGGAGAGAGAAGATGCAACGTGGAATTTAAATGCCTTGCCTAAGGGCTCGAACTCCAGACCTTTCGCACCTGAAGCGAACGCGCATCCAATCGTAATGGCTCCAGTGGGACTCGAACTCCAGACCTTTCGCATCCACTGCGCTATCACGATTTCCACATATTTTATTGTATTTACCACTTACATATATTATACAACAGTTGAAAATTACAATTACATAAACATCAGCTACATGTACATTTATAAAACAAATGGTTTGGGTCACATGTATTAATAACATTATAAAAACGGCCCGCAACAGAGAAAACAGTGGTTATACCCGGGTGACCGTCTATGTCTGATATTATACTCGTAGTGGGACCAGGGATCTGTCTGCACCGGTAACAGCTAGAGAGTCGACATATTGTTATACACATTTATTTTAGCTCGATTGCGAAACAAGTTATTTCAACTTATATAAATCACTCTCGAGACCTCATTCCTGATGGAATCCATCGCTACGAGGGAGAGAGAAGAGGCAACGTGGAATTTAAATGCCTTGCCTAAGGGCACAATCGTAACGGCTCCAGTGGGGCTCGAACTCCGGTCCTTTCGCACCTGAAGCGAACGCGCATCCACAACGCTATCACGACTTCCACTTCCACACGAGAGTCGCCATATACCTTTAGAAGGTGTTATTACGACATTAAACCCCCACAGCATACAGAAGTAGATATAACTGTAGAATATATCCCATACAGACGGATCTATAGCCCAGTGGTAACACGCTGGACTGGTAATCCAGGGATCGCAGGTTCGATCCCCCGTCTGACCCTAATAAAATTAACAGTCTTTTAGATGGGACGTTAAACCGAGGTCTCGTGTCGGTGCTTTACATCGTGCACGTAAAAGAACCAGAGGAGACTCTGGAATGGGTCTCTCTCTGTATCATTGCACTATCCTCCAAAACTCTAAAATGACTAATATCTTCAGGAGGCGTCGCTCATATGGGCAATCGGTAGCGACGATAAATAAACGTAAAAAACAAAACAATATATCCCATAGTTTATATTAACTCTTTGTCTTCCATTTGATAATTTCTTGTCTTTATGTCAAAATGAATATACAGTCAAACCTATGTTAGTGGTCACCTCCATTAAGCAGCCAACCTGTATTAAACAGCTAGTTTCCAGATTCCCAATCGGTTGTTTCATTATATATGTGACCTGTATTAAGCAACCACCTGTGCTAAGCAGCCACTTTCTCTAACTCCATTGGATGGCTGCTTAAGACAGGTTTGATTGTAGATAATATACTGTATATCGGACCATGACACTAACTTTATTAGTATTATTATCGTCGCAACAGTTCACACGCTACCCAATAATGTCCGGATGTAGTACCATGCCGATGCCAATGAAGTTCAGAATATGCGACATCCGGGGACTGGAACCAGAGCACCTGATGACGAAGGAGAACATGCGTTTCCTATTGGACGGAAACATTGCCAACCGGTTTCCAGTCAGATTCAGATTTCTTTATTTATGCTTCATACATACAATGTATGTCAATAGAGGAATAAACCATTTACAATATATATACAATGCATGTCAATAGAGGAATAAAACATTTACAATATATACAATATATGTCAATAGAGGAATAAACCATTTACAATATATACAATGTATGTCAATAGAGGAATAAACCATTTACAATATAATTATACAATGTATGTCAATAGAGGAATAAACCATTTACAATATATACAATATATGTCAATAGAGGAATAAACCATTTACAATATATACAATGTATGTCAATAGAGGAATAAACCATTTACAATATATACAATGTATGTCAATAGAGGAATAAACCATTTACAATATATTAACAATGTATGTCAATAGAGGAATAAACCATTTACAATATATACAATATATGTCAATAGAGGAATAAACCATTTACAATATATACAATTAGTCAATAGAGGAATAAACCATTTACAATATATACAATATATGTCAATAGAGGAATAAACCATTTACATATATACAATATGTCAATAGAGGAATAAACCATTTACAATATATACAATATATGTCAATAGAGGAATAAACCATTTACAATATATACAATGTATGTCAATAGAGGAATAACCATTTACAATATATACAATGTATGTCAATAGAGGAATAAAAAACAATATAATTATACATATATCAATAGAGGAATAACCATTTACAATATAATTATACAATGTATGTCAATAGAGGAATAAACCATTTACAATATATATACAATGTATGTCAATAGAGGAATTAACCATTTACAATATAATTATACAATGTATGTCAATAGAGGAATAAACCATTTACAATATAATTATACAATGTATGTCAATAGAGGAATAAACCATTTACAATATAATTATACAATGTATGTCAATAGAGGAATAAACCATTTACAATAAATATACAATGTATGTCAATAGAGGAATAAACCATTTACAATATATATACAATGTATGTCAATAGAGGAATAAAACATTTACAATATATACAATATATGTCAATAGAGGAATAAACCATTTACAATATATACAATGTATGTCAATAGAGGAATAAACCATTTACAATATATATACAATGTATGTCAATAGAGGAATAAACCATTTACAATATATACAATATATGTCAATAGAGGAATAAACCATTTACAATATATACAATGTATGTCAATAGAGGAATAAACCATTTACAATATATACAATGTATGTCAATAGAGGAATAAACCATTTACAATATAATTACACAATGTATGTCAATAGAGGAATAAACCATTTACAATATATACAATGTATGTCAATAGAGGAATAAACCATTTACAATATATACAATGTATGTCAATAGAGGAATAAACCATTTACAATATAATTATACAATGTATGTCAATAGAGGAATAAACCATTTACAATATAATTATACAATGTATGTCAATAGAGGAATAAACCATTTACAATATAATTATACAATGTATGTCAATAGAGGAATAAACCATTTACAATATAATTATACAATGTATGTCAATAGAGGAATAAACCATTTACAATATATATACAATGTATGTCAATAGAGGAATAAACCATTTACAATATATACAATGTATGTCAATAGAGGAATAAACCATTTACAATATATACAATGTATGTCAATAGAGGAATAAAACATTTACAATATAATTATACAATGTATGTCAATAGATGAATAAACCATTTACAATATAATTATACAATGTATGTCAATAGAGGAATATACCATTTACAATATAATTATACAACGTATGTCAATAGAGGAATAAACCATTTACAATATAATTATACAATGTATGTCAATAGAGGAATAAACCATTTACAATATATATACAATGTATGTCAATAGAGGAATAAACCATTTACAATATATACAACGTATGTCAATAGAGGAATAAACCATTTACAATATATACAACGTATGGCAATAGAGGAATAAACCATTTACAATATATGTCAATAGAGGAATAAACCATTAACAATATATACAATGTATGTCAATAGAGGAATAAACCATTTACAATATATACAATGTATGTCAGTAGAGGAATAAACCATTTACAATATATGTCAATAGAGGAATAAACCATTAACAATATATACAACGTATGTCAATAGAGGAATAAACCATTTACAATATATACAACGTATGTCAATAGAGGAATAAACCATTTACAATATATGTCAATAGAGGAATAAACCATTAACAATATATACAATGTATGTCAATAGAGGAATAAACCATTAACAATATATACAACGTATGTCAATAGAGGAATAAACCATTAACAATATATACAATGTATGTCAATAGAGGAATAAACCATTTACAATATATACAACGTATGGCAATAGAGGAATAAACCATTTACAATATATGTCAATAGAGGAATAAACCATTAACAATATATACAATGTATGTCAATAGAGGAATAAACCATTTACAATATATACAATATATGTCAATAGAGGAATAAACCATTAACAATATATACAACGTATGTCAATAGAGGAATAAACCATTTACAATATATACAACGTATGGCAATAGAGGAATAAACCATTTACAATATATGTCAATAGAGGAATAAACCATTAACAATATATACAATGTATGTCAATAGAGGAATAAACCATTTACAATATATACAATGTATGTCAATAGAGGAATAAACCATTTACAATATATACAATGTATGTCAATAGAGGAATAAACCATTTACAATATATACAATATATGTCAATAGAGGAATAAACCATTTACAATATATACAATGTATGTCAATAGAGGAATAAACCATTTACAATATATACAATGTATGTCAATAGAGGAATAAACTATTTACAATATATGCAATGTATTTCAATAGAGGAATAAACCATTTACGATATATACAACGTATGTCAATAGAGGAATAAACCATATACAATATATGTCAATAGAGGAATAAACCATTTACAATATATACAACGAAACATACAATCATAGTGATATACAACCGTTAAACAAACTATATTTCATACAAATAAAAGTAGAAAACAATTATATGAATGTCAATCCATATATATCTAGACAATTTAGTTTATACAAATTTATTTTAGCTCGATTGCGAAACAAGTTCTTTCAACGTATATTAATTATTGTCGAGACCTCATTCCTGATGGAATCCATCGCCATGAAGGAGAGAGAAGAGGCAATGTGGAATTTAAATGCCTTGCCTAAGGGCACAATCGTAACGGCTCCAGCTGGGCTCGAACTCCGGACCTTTCGCACCTGAAGCGAACGCAGCTATCACAACTTCCTATATAGACAATTTGTAATGAATGAACTGGGTTTTGCGTTCTTTCCGGGAGATCACCATTTACTAGATTACATCATGTAAAGTTTTGAAAGAAAATTCCAGATACAAATGTCACAAACATAATAATGTATATTTCTACGTGTAATTACGTATAGTATTTATCAGATATGTGTCCATAATTAAACCAGATTCAGTTGTTTATTTCTAAAGTGGAGAAGGATAAGTGACGCAACATAAAACGGCCATATGACTTATAAATATGATTATCTACAGACGGATCTGTATTCCAGTGGCAACACGGTGGACTGGTAATCCAGGGATCGCAGGTTCGATCCCTCGTCTGATCCTAATAAAATTAACAGTCTTTCAGATAGGACGTTAAACTGAGGTCTCGTGTCGGTACTTTACACCGTGCTCATAAAAGAACCAGAGGAGACTCTGTAATGGGTCTGTATCATTGCACTATCCTCTAAAAAATCTAAACTGACTAATATCTTCAGGAAGCGTCGCTCATAATTATGGGCAACCGGTAGCGATGATAAATAAACGTAAAACACACAAAGATGTATCGGTATCGTGATTTCATGGTTTATACATATGATACAGTTTGATCCGAGTGGAAATATCTCGCCGGATATGCCAGGTTTCAACAAGCATCCTAAACTAGACGAGAAAATCCACTGTTGCGTCATCGTTCAAGATGCAACCATTGTAGATGCAATGAAAGACTTGAGTCCAGAAGTTACCAAAAATATCAAGGACATGCAGACAGTTATGAATAGCATGGGTAAGAACTATGCCTATATATTAAGTGCACAGAGTGTCTATATACAGGCATGTATAGCCTGGGTAAGAACTATGCCTATATATTAAGTGCACGGAGTGTCTATATACAGGCATGTATAGCCTGGGTAAGATCTATGCCTATATATTAAGTGTAATAAGTGTCTATATACAGGCATGTATAGCCTGGGTGGGAACTATGCCTATATATTAAGTGCACGGAGTGTCTATATACAGGCATGTATAGCCTGGGTAAGAACTATGCCTATATATTAAGTGTAATAAGTGTCTATATACAGGCATGTATAGCCTGGGTAGGAACTATGCCTATATATTAAGTGCACGGAGTGTCTATATACAGGCATGTATAGCCTGGGTAGGAACTATGCCTATATATTAAGTGCACGGAGTGTCTATATACAGGCATGAATAGCCTGGGTAGGAACTATGCCTATATATTAAGTGCACGGAGTGTTTATATACAGGCATGTATAGCCTGGGTAGGAACTATGCCTATATATTAAGTGCACGGAGTGTCTATATACAGGCATGTATAGCCTGGGCAGGAACTATGCCTATATATTAAGTGTAATAAGTGTCTATATACAGGCATGTATAGCCTGGGTAGGAACTATGCCTATATATTAAGTGCACGGAGTGTCTATATACAGGCATGAATAGCCTGGGTAGGAACTATGCCTATATATTAAGTGCACGGAGTGTCTATATACAGGCATGTATAGCCTGGGTAGGAACTATGCCTATATATTAAGTGCACGGAGTGTCTATATACAAGCATGTATAGCCTGGGTAGGAACTATGCCTATATATTAAGTGCACGGAGTGTCTATATACAGGCATGTATAGCCTGGGTAGGAACTATGCCTATATATTAAGTGCACGGAGTGTCTATATATTTGGTATGGATATTCATGATTGTTAGATTGCTATTATCCGACTGTCGTGCCCAACTTGTTGTTGTGACACACAATGTTTGTATACATACAAAGATGTCTAGCTCTATTATTGAAAACTATCAAATATCTTTTCAACATTTATTTATTATATACTACAGATATTCCGCAGGTTGTTATTTTGACGAAGATTGACAACATTTGTGAGGATACAAAAAGGGACACAGCCAACACTTTCCGAAGCCCTAAGGTGGAGAAATGCGTAGCAAAGGTAAATGATGAATAAGAGGTGCTGTTTCATTATGTATAGAACATTTGTGATATTTTTTAATTGAAATGAAACAAGCTTAATTATGTTATGGCATCATTACATTTATGTACTTTCAGTCATTCAAACAATGTTCTTATAGATACATCAATATCGTTTTGATAAACTTTATTTATTTTACAACGATTGCGAAGCAAGTTCTAACAACTTATATTAATCACTCTCGTTGACGCGGATGAAAGCGTATCTGTGGTCATTTGTGTGGGAGGAAACCGGAGTACCCGGAGAAAACCCACCTGTCCGATCTGGCGACCACTGTACCATCTCACATACTTCACCGTCCGAGGATCGAACCCAGGTTGCATTGGTGAGAAGCAATAACAATATACTAGAGGACATAGAAAACGCACACTTCGGATAATTGTGTTTTTACATGAAAATCATAGTTTTAGTTGTTCAGTTTGTGTTTTGTAATAAAAATGTGATATATCTTTTATGGAATCCGTCGTATTTATAGTTTATACACATTTATTTTAGCTTGATTGCGAAAGTTATTTCATCACTCTCGAGACCTCATTCCTGATGGAATCCATCGCCACGAGGGAGAGAGAAGAGACAACGTGGACTTTAAATGCCTTGCCTAAGGGCACACTCGTAACGGCTCCAGCGGGGCTTGAACTCTGGACCTTTCGCACCTGAAACGAACGCGCATCCACTGCGCTGTCACGACTTCCTTCGTATTTCGTTTATAACTAATAATAATCATATAATGTAGGTGTGCCTTTTCTATGTCCTCTAGTATATCTTTGATTAGATAGTTTGTTAGTTGAAATATAACAGTTGGGTAGAGTGAATAAAGGAACATATATAATTCTTGTTCAAGTTGTACTCAAATGTATTGAGTTCATTCTGATTGTAGGTGTCGGAGGTTCTCGGTTTGCCGAGAAATGCGATATTCCCAATGAAGAATTACGAGAGAGAATGTGATTTGGACCCAAGCATTGACATCATGGCGCTCCTCACACTCCGGGGCATTCTTAACAACTGTGACGCGCACCTCTTCAATTACTATACCGACATTATGAACGACTACGCTGTGACCGAAAAGCACAATCGGTGAACTGTCAAATGTCGACAAAAATATTAAAATTGGAACATATGACTGGTTTTACTGTACGAAATTCATTTTTTGAATAACAAAAATTATGGTGTAGAACATCTGATATTAAAATGCAAATGTATATGTTACTTTCATGAGGACATGGTTTTCTATTGTTTGATTTCTATATTGTCTGAGAATATTCTTTTGGAGTTTTTGATTTCAGCTTAACCCATTCAACACCAAGTAAACTGACACGGACTTGTGCATGATATTAACCCATTCAACACCAAGTAAACTGACATGGACTGGTGCATGATATTTTTAGAATAATAAATTAATAAGAAAATTATATTTGGACTAGTCCATTTAATCAAAATGGGTAATTTTGTCTAAAAATAGTAATATTACTGGAACAAAGTACAGATCCTGATAAGACGGCTCGATAAGAGCCAGCTCATCTGGATCTATACTTTTTGTAAGCCTATTTAGAGGTGTGATGTTGAAAGGGTTAAGCATTATATAGCTTCAATTAACCTTCATAAACGCATCCTTTATTAGATATTTGAAAGAAAGAAATATTAATATAGTCGCTGATAAACATAAACTGGATCATCACATGCGAAAGTTGTATTAATTAACATTAGGTTGTTAAGACGACATTACATAAGTAGAAGATGGTGGTGATCTGGGCCCACAATTTGGAAACTTCTGGAGCCCAAGAAAGCCTTTACTCCGGTACCAATAATCGGTTTCCTCTACTGATTTATAATGGTCAGAATTCGGTACAATATCACAACCACCGTTCGTTACCGAGGGTGTGTATTATTTGGTACAATATCACAACCACCGTTCGTTACCGAGGGTGTGTATTATTCGGTACAATATCACAACCACTGTTCATTACCGAGGGCTTGTATTATTCGGTACAATATCACAACCACTGTTTGTTACCGAGGGTGTGTATTATTCGGTACAATATCACAACCACTGTTCGCTATCGAGGACTTGTATTATTCGGTACAATAGCACAACCACTGTTCATTATCGAGGACTTGTATTATTTGGTACAATATCACAACCACTGTTCATTATCGAGGGCTTGTATTATTTGGTACAATATCACAACCACTGTTCGTTATCGAGGGCGTGTATTATTTGGTACAATATCACAACCACTGTTCGTTACCGAGGGCGTGTATTATTCGGTACAATATCACAACCACTGTTCATTACCGAGGGTGTGTATTATTCGGTACAATATCACAACCACTGTTCGTTATCGAGGACTTGTATTATTCGGTACAATATCACAACCACTGTTCGTTACCGAGGGCGTGTATTATTCGGTACAATATCACAACCACTGTTCATTACCGAGGGCTTGTATTATTCGGTACAATATCACAACCACTGTTCATTACCGAGGGCTTGTATTATTCGGTACAATATCACAACCACTGTTCGTTATCGAGGACTTGTATTATTCGGTACAATATCACAACCACTGTTCGTTATCGAGGACTTGTATTATTTGGTACAATATCACAACCACTGTTCGTTACCGAGGGCTTGTATTATTCGGTACAATAGCACAACCACTGTTCATTATCGAGGGCTTGTATTATTTGGTACAATATCACAACCACTGTTCGTTATCGAGGGCGTGTATTATTTGGTACACTATCACAACCACTGTTCGTTATCGAGGACTTGTATTATTCGGTACAATATCACAACCACTGTTTGTTAGCGAGGGCTTGTATTATTTGGTACAATATCACAACCACTGTTCGTTATCGAGGACTTGTATTATTCGGTACAATATCACAACCACTGTTCGTTACCGAGGGCGTGTATTATTCGGTACAATATCACAACCACTGTTCATTACCGAGGGCTTGTATTATTCGGTACAATATCACAACCACTGTTCATTACCGAGGGCTTGTATTATTCGGTACAATATCACAACCACTGTTCGTTATCGAGGACTTGTATTATTCGGTACAATATCACAACCACTGTTCGTTATCGAGGACTTGTATTATTTGGTACAATATCACAACCACTGTTCGTTACCGAGGGCTTGTATTATTCGGTACAATAGCACAACCACTGTTCATTATCGAGGGCTTGTATTATTTGGTACAATATCACAACCACTGTTCGTTATCGAGGGCGTGTATTATTTGGTACACTATCACAACCACTGTTCGTTATCGAGGACTTGTATTATTTGGTACACTATCACAACCACTGTTCGTTATCGAGGACTTGTATTATTTGGTACAATATCACAACCACTGTTCGTTATCGAGGACTTGTATTATTTGGTACAATATCACAACCACTGTTCATTACCGAGGGCTTGTATTATTCGGTACAATATCACAACCACTGTTTGTTACCGAGGATGTGTATTATTCGGTACAATATCACAACCACTGTTTGTTAGCGAGGGCTTGTATTATTTGGTACAATATCACAACTACTGTTCGTTATCGAGGGCGTGTATTATTTGGTACAATATCACAACTACTGTTCGTTATCGAGGACTTGTATTATTCGGTACAATATCACAACCACTGTTCATTATCGAGGGTGTGTATTATTCGGTACAATATCACAACCACTGTTCGTTATCGAGGACTTGTATTATTCGGTACAATATCACAACCACTGTTCGTTATCGAGGACTTGTATTATTCGGTACAATATCACAACCACTGATCATTACCGAGGGTGTGTATTATTCGGAACAATATCACAACCACTGTTCATTACCGAGGGTGTGTATTATTCGGTACAATATCACAACCACTGTTCGTTATCGAGGGTGTGTATTATTCGGTACAATATCACAACCACTGTTTGTTATCGAGGACTTGTATTATTCGGTACAATATCACAACCACTGTTCGTTACCGAGGGCGTGTATTATTCGGTAGTCAATGTATATATGTATTACTAACTTTTGTTGTTATCTCGTCTGTAATATCTCTGCTAATCATATTTGTGGACGTCGTGACAGCGCAGTGGATGCACTTTCGCTTCAGGTGCGAACGGTGTGGAGTTCGAGCCCCGCTGGAGTTACGATTGTGCCCTTAGGCAAGGCATTTAAATTCCACGTTGCCTCTTCTCTCTCCCTCGTGGCGATGGATTCCATCAGGAATGAGGTCTCGAGAGTGATTAATATAAGTTGTAAGAACTTGTTTTGCATTCGAGCTAAAATAAATTTGTATAAACTAATCATATTCGCTGATCTGATAAAAGCGAAGTTAGATTTCATATGACCAATTCTTAATCAGTGTGCAATAGTACCTAATTAGTTTTAATATACGATTAGCAGTGATATTGCAGCTTTATCGCTAACATACGTGATAAATGATTGTGTATAATTTTGTTCATCTCTTATAACTCCATGTTGGAGTGGCATTGTACTTTTATGATGTAACCTATACTTTTAATGTTACAATGATAAGATTTAAATAAATATTACTACATGTATATATACTAATATTACTGCTATATCTCAGATATATGGGTGAACAAACATCGGATAATGAGAGACATCTGTCAGTTACTGCCCCTGAATACTCCCTAAAAGTAGATAGGTCCAATTATCATACCGCAACATCTTGTTATGGAACAACAGTAAAAACAAAGGATTCTAACTAAAACACCTATTACATATTGGAATAAATCAGACTTTATATGCCAAGGGAGGTAATAGAAAATTAGAAATGTCTTTCATTACTTCATACATCAACAGGAATAATAAGTTAATAAAACAAAACCACGGACTAGTTAATATCTCGATTTGTAATGCTGTATCGTAATCGTGATTAATATAACACCAATGAACATGCATTTGGTGCGTATTTCCCCATTAATAATGTATTCGTTACCATGGTTCTTGTGTCCGATTGCCACATACTGTCTACATCCGGTATGTCTAATTTCGACATAACCGAAGTTTGACTTAACGAAATTCGATATAAACCGATCCAGTTATATGTGAAATGATAGTGTCTGAATCGGGACTTCGAGATAACTTGAGAATTCGACATAGCCGACTGACATAACGGATGTAGACTGTATATCACCATTTTGCCTTCGGAACCTTTATTAGTACACTAACCAAGGCGAGTATTGACAATATGAATGTTGTATGTATTGAGTTCTTGGAAATAGCATACAACTGTCTGCGTCGAATTGCAGCACGTTCATGCCCAAGTGGTATTGTATTGTGGAAGTCGTGATAGCGCAGTTGTAGCGCGTTCGCTTCTGGTGCTAAAAGTCGATAGTTCGTGTCCACTTGTAGCCGTTACGATTGTGCCCTTAGGAAAGGCATTTAAATTCCGCATTGCCTCTCCCTCGTGACGATGGATAACATCAGGATTAATATAAGTTGTTTCGCAATCGAGTTAAAATAAATTTGTATAAATAAACTCGAGTAGTATTGCAAATACTTCATACCGCCTCCACGGTCGAGTAGTTAAAGCGACATTACATCGCAAAAAGCTCTGAACATGGTTGTTTACGTATTGATATAGCATTGCTACTGCAAATGCATCCGAAATCATTCGAACACTAACTTTCTATACATAAACAGTGTTTTTGTGGTATACAAACTCTCAAAAGTGAAAGTAGGATGTCATATAGCCGTCAACTACGCTCCTGAATTGATCTTTCGTTTATTATTGGAGTCTATACCAAGCGCGTGCTACTGTCACTTAGAGATATTTTAAATCGAATTAGTCTAAAAAATAAATATGTACAGGCACACTGGTACAGATTTAACGGTAAATCTGTAACATAAATCGTGTTATTCAGGATGCACACATTGCATTACACATATTGACCCTATTTACATTAGTTTGTTATGTTAACAAACCGCGTATACGACGTTTGTTTATTAGTTGAAATACTCAGCTTTTGAGGCACATATTTGGAAAACAATTATACCACATAATAGGAAAATACAATGTATACCAATTTGCGTTTTCACCGATGTAGTGACGCTTTAAGGTCGCTGTCTTGTACCTCCATATCCGATATTAAAACACTGTCGTGACGTCATACCGTTGTACTTGCAGTCCATTATTAATAATATTGGACTGCTGTCAAAGGGTCTTATATTAAATCCTACGCGTCCATGTACGAAATTAACAATTTTAATTAGTAGGACCTTGTTTATAAGTGTGTGTTTTAAGTAAGATATAAGCCTCAAACGGATCCAATATGTAAAACAGTGGTACTGTCTTACACAGTCCAATATTTTACATATTGGAATGTTTTCGACTTATATCCTATACTTAATATACATTCTTCAAGGCTGGTTAGTTTTGTATAAACACACCTACTAAAATCATTGTGAAAGCGGGTTTTATATAAATGTCAACCATATACCATTACATTTATCGGATACAATTACTGCAGCTATTACCCGTTAAAGCTGGTCCACAGTGTAATAAACTACTGCATTGTTTTGTTGATATACTTAATACTAATATTCATCGACAAACATGCGAACGTTCACACTAACATAACTGGTTGTGCGGAAGGCATAACATAAAAATAATATTTGTGTTTATTAGCGTAAGATAGGATTTTATTTCATCTCGATATCCAATATTACAATAATAAACACATATTTGTTGCACACATACTGCCAGGACACATGTGGACTTTCGTTTTGCTTAACTCCACGTGACACATGTCTTTAACTCTCACATGTTGTAGTTATATTAGTATTTTCAATAATGACAGTCTCTCTGAATCATTCAAAGCAGAAATATATTTAATATATAAAACTGAACAAATTTGAATCGAGAAATATATCTATTTCCAACGTTTATACAATTTTCGCACGCACGCACACACACACACACACGCACGCACGCACGCACGCACGCGCGCAGCGCGCGCACACGCACACACACACACACACACATGAATCGGTTGGATGAAGTATTTGAATTCCCATTCATCCATATATATGTGCTTGTTTGTTTTGAGAGTATAAAGTCTTTATAAGTTTATTTAACTCTCATTACGTAATGCATATACTTGTATAGAATGTTATGTCATACACTCGACAATAAACATAACTTTAATGCGCGCTACATGACCTTAGATGTCGATGTGCCGTAAAACACCATTCATTCATTCATTTAACTTCTTAGTATTAATTTTTACGTAATGCATATACTTATATAGAATTTTATTTCATACACTCGACAATAAACATAACTTTAATGCGCGCTACATGACCGTAGATGTCGATGCGGCGTAAAACACCATTCATTCATTCAATGACAGTCTCTCTGAATCATTCAAAGCAGAAATATATTTAATATATAAAACTGAACAAATTTGAATCGAGAAATATTTCTATTTCCAACGTTTATACAATTTTCGCACACACACACACACACACACACACACACGGCGCGCGCGCGCACACACACGCACACACACACACATGAATCGGTTGGATGAAGTATTTGAATTCCCATTCATCCATATATATGTGCTTGTTTGTTATGAGAGTATAAAGTCTTTATAAGTTTATTTAACGTCGCTACGGGTTGTCCATATGAGCGATGGGCAGTTTACATAACAACATATATTCTGGACAGGCTCCACGCGGTTACCCAGTGCTATCCATATACACAGAAACTACCAACCTTTTCATTTAAAAATACACGGTGTGAGCTGGGCTGGAACCCGTGGCCATCAGTGATGATGGGTTACAGTGGTATGCAAGTATGTGACCGCAACCACTCGACCACGGAGGCGGACAGTTTATAGTCGAGTCGCACAAACATCTTAGCTCATACGGCAACTTAACAGCTAGTATTGGTGTAAGAAGACTCCGTGTGCCCCTCTGAGCACTATTCCAGACACGGACCGACGCCCTGGTAGAGCCACCGACCTTCTGCAAGACAGCTGACTAGCTTCCTCGCGTGAAGGAATCCGACACTCCCCGTGGGATTCGAACATATATAGAGTGGCGAGGGGCAAACGACCGTAACCACTCAACCTCGAATGCCCCCATCGAGAAAATATATCAACTGTTGAAAACAAGTGGACCTAACTGGAATTCTGGAATTACCTTGCCACAAAGAAGAAAGCAACGCGAACCATGTATTATTTATTTACAAAGTAAATCAACTAAGACGCACTGTGTAAGTAATACACTGCATAACAAGCCTATTAGTCAGGTCGATATATGGGAGATACCCCCCTCCCCCCCATCAACCCCCAAAAATTGCTACAAAAGGTTTCTCAACTGATTCTGGAAGGGTTTAGTGTACTTTATAACATACTAAAAGTTTACCAAAGTAGGACCACCAGAAAAGTGTGTTTTTCAAGATGGCTGCCGAAACCTCTTAATGATCATAACTATGTAACTATTGACTCAAATTTGATGATCTTGATGTCTATCCCCAGGTTTTGGGGACCAAGGAACACATTAAGACCATTAAAAATGAAAGTGGGCCATTATCTAACGGGTCATCTTGCCTATGATCAAATTGTACTCTGAAGACAAATCGTGCATTTTGTCTACATTAGACTTTGTTTGCAACCTTGCCATAAAGCACAACCTTCCCACCATTGTAACTTTGACCAACCTTTGTATTGGAAGGCTGCCAATTGATGCGCCACAAAGTAGTCACATGGACGGCATTGTTGGGGTGTTTCCATACACTTATGAACTTGCAGGGTGCCATAGGAACTCTCATGGAAGAGACCGGTCTCAAAAGCATACTTGAGATTGTCTATTGAAAAAATGCAGTTGTGCACATGATGACAGGAAAAGCTGTCCAGAGAGCTTTGCGTGGGCCATCTTCTTGTTGACAAGTGCCTACATAGCCAGCTTATAACGGACATGGCCAAAGACGATCCCGAGATTCAGACACTGCTGTATCAAGCCGAGGAATTGTACTCCTCCCTTCTTAGCGGAGAGACGACGCTAGGAGATGCTGCTTGTTATGAGGTTTTGTTCCAAACCGAGACAGTAACGGAAAAGAAGAAATCTGAACTTGCTCAGACCTAAAGACCAGTCAGTTGTGGCTGAATTATCAGCGTATGGTTGGCATGGCAAGAATGTTGATCAAGGCGGATCGTACTGGGTCTTTGTTGATGCATTTGCAGGCAGTTTCCAATTGCCTAACTGTCTTTGCTGTAGATGGGCACTTCAATTACCTGCGACCTGCTCATTACTACCTACAGCAAATGAGCAACCTGGAGGAAAAGCACCCAGACGTATATCGAAAGTTCCTTTGATGGTTTTCACATTGTTCGTAGGAGCAATCAGTGCTGGGCAGTGCTTAGTAGTGATCTTGTCACTGAACAAACGTTGATGAGGTCTCTAAAGAGCACTGATGGTCTAACTCGCGTCAGTGGGATGACCGAGGACATGCGAAACCTTTGGACCTTATCTGCACCTGTATCATCATAATACAACATTGTGATGCAGGATTTCACAAACCTACCCTATACTACAAGTCCGCAACACAAAGAGTCAACTGAGGCGCGCATCAAAAGAGATGCATCTGATCTTGAGAAAATGCGGATAAAGCTCACCATTCACATCTGATCCTACTCTGAGAAACATTGTCAACGGGATAGTGGCTTGGCCAGATGTCAATGTACATGACTTTGAATCAGTTGGGAACAAGATCATTGAAGATATAATCGGACAGTCGGCATTTACTTACAAGTTGAAGCGGAAAGACAGAGTCAAAACCCTTGGGAATATCTCTGCTGTGAAGATTGCTCCTGATCGTACCATTGATCTTGCCCTTCTGTTCCAGCGTTTCCTTGTGGTGTCAAGGTCAGGAGATCTTTCCCTTGAAGAGGTTTTGACGTATAAACTAAGCCCCTACCCTCCAGCCCTCTTTGAGACCAGGAACATTCTTCGAAAAGCAGACAAACCTCAGCTTGCTCAGGCAATTCGAGACCATGCTGCGAACTTTTCAAGTGAGGCTGTGAAAAAAACAGATTGTTACGTGCTTGATGGTGGCTTTTTGCTCCATCGTTTACCGTGGAAGAAAGGCGACTCATATAATGCAATAGCTGAGTCGTATGCAGACTTCACCGTGATACATTACAGACAAGCGAGAGTGGTGTTCTATGGCTATGGTGAAGGTCCCTCCATAAAAGACAACACACATCAGAGACGAGGACAAAATCTGCACAGAGTTTTCAGGCAAAATGGAGGCTTTTTTGTCTCGTGACAAAAACAAGGCAGCCATGATTGCTGTCATCAGCACAGCACTAACTAAAAGGGTCACCAGGTGCAGACGTTGATATCGTTAAGGCAATTGTTGAACGATCCCGTCATTGCACAACAACGTTGGTCGGTGAGGATACAGATTTGCTGATCTTGCTCCTTCATTACTCCAGAACAGACACTGAGATAATCTACTTCCGTTCTGACGCAAATAAGCAGTCAAAAGAACACAGAGTGTATAACATTAACCTGTTGAAAGAAACTTTAGGAGATGTGCAATGAGTTGCTCTTTGTACATGCCTACTCAGGCTGTGATTCAACTTCAATGATTTAAGGCATTGGAAAAAAGTCAGCCTTCCGGAAATTAATGAACTTTGATCCTGTCCTGAAGTCCTATGCTAGTGCATTCATCCTTTAAAAACAAATCTCAAGAGGACATATCAGATCTTAGCAAATACCTGATGGTTGATCTCTTTGGTGGCAAGTCTAATGATACGCTATAATCACTGCGCCATATCATTTTCATCAAGAAAGTGGCAACTGCTCAAGCATTTGTCACTTCTGAACCGCTTCCCCCAACATCACCTGCAACAAGATTCCATAGCCAACGTGTGTACTTTCAAATCATGGTATGGATGGGGATGGCAAATGAAATGAACCCAACTGAATGAGGATAGAAACAGGAAAATGATCAGTTAATTCCAATTATGACCCAAAACAATGCTGCGCCCGACGAACTCTTCATAATTATCCATTGCAACTGTTCGGGGGGATGCAAATCCTGTCGATACAGCTGCAGACACTATGGACTCCCCTGCACTGCTGCATGTGCCAAACTGAAAACTATGACAATCCAAACAACACTCAAGAGGTCGATACTGAGGAGGAGGATGACACTCAAAACTGAACGCTCTGAAACTTATTCTATAGACAAAGGTGTTTGTGCATTAGGTCATGAGTTCAATTTCATAATGATTCAACAGCTGAGTGATATCCAAAGTTGTCTTAATGTGTTCCTTGCCCTCAAAAACCTGGGGAGAGACATCAAGATCATCAAATTTGAGTCAATAGTTATGGACTTGCGGTCATTTGGAGGTGTTGGCGGCCATTTTTGACGCCATATTGGAGTTTTGTGTTCCATTTATAGGCCAACATCATTTGTTATGATCTTAATGTGTTCTTTGCCCCCTGAAACCTAGGGATAGACACCAAGATCATCAAATTTGAGTTGATAGGTACATAGTTATGATCATTAAGATGTTGTGGCGGCCATCTTGGACGCCATCTTGAAAAACACACTTTTTCCGGGAGCCCTACTTTGGTAAACTTTTAGTATGTTAAAAAGTACACTAAAATCTACCAGAATCAGTTGAGAAACCTTTTGTAGCAATTTGTTGGGGGGATAAACTGTATTTTGACCTAACTATATGGTATATACATTAAGTTGTATTTGAGATAAGACACTAATTTATGTAATACACAGAATCACTGCAAGAAACGGTGCCCGACTGACCATTGTAATTAGAATCAACTTATTAGTTTCACAAATGGCTTTCTGGATTATATTACATATTTTTAAAATGGCTTTACAACATGATTGCACATCTTTAATGTGTGTTATTTCACATTATTACGCTCTGGTGAGTTTGCATTAGTATCCTTTGTTTGGGATGCATTATTAATCCTAACCTCCTCAGATAAACTACCAAATAGCAAATATTAGTGTTACTAGTGGATATATTGCTGAACTCACAAACCGAATGTAATAAAGAAAATTTGTTTTCCTACGTTGTGGCAAAAACATGATCAGATTACATGATTACGTAACAGATGACAACATCAAAGGAATGATTCTGGATCTAATCGTCGCTGCGATGAAAACAACGCATTCAGCAGTTTCTGCTTGTTTCCTCGTCTTGTTGAATAATCCCGAACATATAAATGTCATTCAAAATGAAATTGATCAAATAGTAGGACACGACAGGACACCACGAGAGACTGACCAGTTCAATATGCATTACACAAGAGCCGTCGTCTACGAACTGCTACGATACATCTCGCACACGTCTCTAGGTGTCCCGCATTTAGTCACTTCAAATCAACATGTGAATGAGTACCACTTCAGTCATAATGACATTCTACTGTCAAACATTTGGTTTATACACCATGACCCGCATTTCTGGGACAAACCGTGGGATTTCTATCCGCAACGATTTCTTGACGATGATGGCTATCTTCTACCTGCAAGTGATGCCAAGATGAGACGAATCGCTACCTTCTCTGTTGGAAGACGCGTGTGTGCTGGAAAAGACATTGCTCTAGATCGAATATTTCTTTATCTGACAAACATACTGCAGACGTTTACACCGATGCCACCAGCTGATGTCAATCTACCGGATGCTGATCCCAGACATTACATGCCAGGTCTTGTTCTAGAGCCAATGCTGTAAAGGTGCAGACTTGTTAGGAGGTCCACAATAAAAGAGGTTTAATCAGAATATAATCTGAAGACAATGTTATGTGTGCCATTGTGCATTGTCGTGCGTGGTCATTAGTGAAAGGTGTCAACAAAGTGTTTACTAGTGTAGCCTTGTTCAGTAAACATAGCAATGGTTCGGTTGGGATTTGATCTGCGATCTCTTAATCATAAAGCTGACATCCTATCTACCACTCCAGGAATCATAGCATTGCATATTCTATTACAGAATATGCCAATGTGGCACATGTTATTTCGTATTTAATCGATACATTATATAATGAAGAAGATGTTCTCTCATCATTGATGTAGCAGGATACTGTTTACAAATACGGATGGAATGCAGGACACATGACTGCTGTTGGTGATAATTGGCTTATTTACCCTCGCCACCGGCGAACCATGTGGGCGAGCGACACATGACTGCTGGTGATGATGAGTGAGCTTATTTACCCTCGCCTCTGGTGAACTATGTAGGCGAGCGACACATGACTGCTTGTGATGATGATTGAGCTTATTTACTCTCGTCTCTGGTGAACCATGTGGGCGATCGACACATGACTGCTGTTGATGATGATTGAGCTTATTTACCCTCGCCACCGGCGAACGATGTGGGCGATCGACACATGAATGTTGTTGATGATGATTGAGCTTATTTACCCTCGCCACCGGCGAACCATGTAGGCGAGCGACACATGACTGCTGGTAATGATGATTGAGCTTATTTACGCTCGCCAACGGCGAACCATGTGGGCGATCGACACATGACTGCTGTTGATGATGATTGAGCTTATTTACCCTCGCCACCGGCGAACCATGTGGACGAGTGACAATGACTGCTGGTATTTCCTGACAATATATATGTTGCCACGAAATTCCTAATTAAAATAAAACCTGACAACATGCGTGGATCCAATTCTTTATAAATGAAATGTTTAATGGTTTCCCTTGGATTGTTGTGGCGGAAAATATCAGGTCGGTGACGTGGTTGACATTTATAACAATAGGGTCTTAGGACTGTTGTCATGTGGGCTATTAAAATAGACGAGTGTTTATCAATGTTGCACATTTGTGTTACGACTACACGTATTAGGTACGTCAAACTGATTTGGAGGTTTGTACATGTGTGTTACGACATACTAGGTACGTCAAACTCATTTGAAGGTTTGTACATGTGTGTTACGACATACTAGGTACGTCAAACTCATTTGAAGGTTTGTACATGTGTGTTACGACATACTAGGTACGTCAAACTCATTTGAAGGTGTGTACATGTGTGTTACGACATACTAGGTACGTCAAACTCATTTGGAGGTTTGTACATGTGTGTTACGACATACTAGGTACGTCAAACTCATTTGAAGGTTTGTGCATGTGTGTTACGACCTATTAGGTACATCAAACTCATTTACTATAATTCCACCAGGTCCCCCATTGAAAGATAGAACAATATGACATGGAACATGACATATTCAATAGTTAGCAAGCATTGCAGGAGACATGTTTGAAACATTTCTATCAACTAAACAGTACACCACCTAACGGAACTAAACTATACATACTATGTTGACGACTTTGAGATGTAGTAACCTTCATGACTCTGTTGCAGGTGCGAAATTGCCTTGCCTAACCCTAACCTTATGATTTCTATACAGTCACATATATTCTCTCCAATTCTTCTCACAATAAAATAACTAACGTAACTACTAACTAACTCGTACATGTTCCATACCTTTACCTGCTATTCCTTTATTATACAAATTACTTATTACTGACGTTAGGAATTTTTAAAAACAGTTTTTAAACTTTATTTATTTTACAACTATTGTGAAACAAGTTTTAACAACTTCTATACAGTCACATATATTCTCTCCAATTCTTCTCACAATAAAATAACTAACGTAACTACTAACTAACTCGTACATGTTCCATACCTTTACCTGCTATTCCTTTATTATACAAATTACTTATTACTGACGTTAGGAATTTTTAAAAACAGTTTTTAAACTTTATTTATTTTACAACTATTGTGAAACAAGTTTTAACAACTTATACTGACCACTCTCGTTGGCGCGGGTGAAAGCGTAAATGTGGTCATTCGCTAGAAATTAGAAGAACACCCATATAGTGCAGCTTTACCAGGTGAATTAGTACGAGAGCCGGATTGTATTAAACATTCGATTTGCATCTTAAGAATCTGTGTTAGAATGTTCGGTACCAATACGTCTAGACTAAACAAACGAATTGTATCACGGACACATTTTTTAGGATAACGTCCCCTTTTTTTGGTGAAGCCAAATACTTCATTTAATTATTGTTTTCACCACATGATACAAGCATATTATACATTATATACATTAACAATTACACTCACATTTAATATGTTCATATTACCATAAATTCCGATATGTGAACTGTTTAAGTTGAAGATTTATTGCTGAAAATAACTTAGATCTTCGGCAAGACAATATAATATATGTATATATATATCCAATATAAACTGCAATTATTAAAGTGTAGCAATACTAACTATCGTCCTGCAATTTTCCCCCTCCACTGTGAATAGCTTGCTTACGAACAGAACATAACATTATTTTCTCAAAACGTATCAATGTTATATGAGATTACAGTCAAACCTGTGTTAGTGGTCATCTCCATTAAGCAGCCAACCTGTACTTAGCAGCCAGTTTCCAGATTCCCATTCCGTTGTTTTATTATATATTTGACCTCTATTCAGCAGCCACCTGTGCTAAGCAGCCACTTTTTGTGATTCCCTTGGTTGGCTGCTTAACACAGGTTTGACTGTACACGTATTACCTAGAGACAAATAACCCAACAAATATAAACGTTTAATGAATTTTAATTTAGTTTTATTGTATTGGCAAATACTGGCCATGGGTGGTGATATATTAATATTATATTATTTAAAACGAATGTGAATATTAATAGTATAAGTGATCATTTGCTCCGTTACCGGCAGCACTATATAATTTATATTTATGCTATAATACGCATTAATTAGTCCATCTGTTCGTTTTCACTAGTATATGTTGACTCTTCTGAATATGTCCAGTTCATTCTAAGTGTAATAACGAGATAAAGTATAGATGGATTGTAAAACCTGACAACATGCGTGGATCCAATTCTTTATAAATGAAATGTTTAATGGTTTCCCTTGGATTGTTGTGGCGGAAAATATCAGGTCGGTGACGTGGTTGACATTTATAACAATAGGGTCTTAGGACTGTTGTCATGTGGGCTATTAAAATAGACGAGTGTTTATCAATGTTGCACATTTGTGTTACGACTACACGTATTAGGTACGTCAAACTGATTTGGAGGTTTGTACATGTGTGTTACGACATACTAGGTACGTCAAACTCATTTGAAGGTTTGTACATGTGTGTTACGACATACTAGGTACGTCAAACTCATTTGAAGGTTTGTACATGTGTGTTACGACATACTAGGTACGTCAAACTCATTTGAAGGTGTGTACATGTGTGTTACGACATACTAGGTACGTCAAACTCATTTGGAGGTTTGTACATGTGTGTTACGACATACTAGGTACGTCAAACTCATTTGAAGGTTTGTGCATGTGTGTTACGACCTATTAGGTACATCAAACTCATTTACTATAATTCCACCAGGTCCCCCATTGAAAGATAGAACAATATGACATGGAACATGACATATTCAATAGTTAGCAAGCATTGCAGGAGACATGTTTGAAACATTTCTATCAACTAAACAGTACACCACCTAACGGAACTAAACTATACATACTATGTTGACGACTTTGAGATGTAGTAACCTTCATGACTCTGTTGCAGGTGCGAAATTGCCTTGCCTAACCCTAACCTTATGATTTCTATACAGTCACATATATTCTCTCCAATTCTTCTCACAATAAAATAACTAACGTAACTACTAACTAACTCGTACATGTTCCATACCTTTACCTGCTATTCCTTTATTATACAAATTACTTATTACTGACGTTAGGAATTTTTAAAAACAGTTTTTAAACTTTATTTATTTTACAACTATTGTGAAACAAGTTTTAACAACTTATACTGACCACTCTCGTTGGCGCGGGTGAAAGCGTAAATGTGGTCATTCGCTAGAAATTAGAAGAACACCCATATAGTGCAGCTTTACCAGGTGAATTAGTACGAGAGCCGGATTGTATTAAACATTCGATTTGCATCTTAAGAATCTGTGTTAGAATGTTCGGTACCAATACGTCTAGACTAAACAAACGAATTGTATCACGGACACATTTTTTAGGATAACGTCCCCTTTTTTTGGTGAAGCCAAATACTTCATTTAATTATTGTTTTCACCACATGATACAAGCATATTATACATTATATACATTAACAATTACACTCACATTTAATATGTTCATATTACCATAAATTCCGATATGTGAACTGTTTAAGTTGAAGATTTATTGCTGAAAATAACTTAGATCTTCGGCAAGACAATATAATATATGTATATATATATCCAATATAAACTGCAATTATTAAAGTGTAGCAATACTAACTATCGTCCTGCAATTTTCCCCCTCCACTGTGAATAGCTTGCTTACGAACAGAACATAACATTATTTTCTCAAAACGTATCAATGTTATATGAGATTACAGTCAAACCTGTGTTAGTGGTCATCTCCATTAAGCAGCCAACCTGTACTTAGCAGCCAGTTTCCAGATTCCCATTCCGTTGTTTTATTATATATTTGACCTCTATTCAGCAGCCACCTGTGCTAAGCAGCCACTTTTTGTGATTCCCTTGGTTGGCTGCTTAACACAGGTTTGACTGTACACGTATTACCTAGAGACAAATAACCCAACAAATATAAACGTTTAATGAATTTTAATTTAGTTTTATTGTATTGGCAAATACTGGCCATGGGTGGTGATATATTAATATTATATTATTTAAAACGAATGTGAATATTAATAGTATAAGTGATCATTTGCTCCGTTACCGGCAGCACTATATAATTTATATTTATGCTATAATACGCATTAATTAGTCCATCTGTTCGTTTTCACTAGTATATGTTGACTCTTCTGAATATGTCCAGTTCATTCTAAGTGTAATAACGAGATAAAGTATAGATGGATTGTAAAACACGTTTTCGTAGTGGTATTATTGGGAAATTATCTGTATTTAATTTGCTTACAGAAAACATTGATATTAATTGTAGAGATTCTATAAATAATGTTGTAAATAATGTTACTGATGTTATACGTGAGGTTGCTGATCCATATATTTCTAAGATACATGTAAATAATAATACCCGGGCGTCGTGCTCAAGTAAATCATATATTAAACAGGCCGATTGGTTTTGACAGTGAATGCATAACAGCTAGAAAACGTTACATAGAAGCGCTTGGTGTTTTTAACCGATTAAAGTCCGATTACACTAGGGGGCAATTTTGTAGTCTGAAAAAGACGTATAGAGATTTGTGTCGTAAAAACGGAATGTATTTGAATCCAAGAAAATAAAAGAAATTGAACATTTACGGCACACTAAACCCAAGCAGTTTTGGAAATATTTTAAGAGGAAGAGTACGAATAGTAGCAGTTCTATATCTATAGATGATTTTAAACAGTATGTTGCTGCCTTGGGTTCCGATTTGTTGCAGTGTGATAACCCTGAAGCTGAAGAATTTTGTAATTTACATGATTTTAACGATATAAATTGTTCATTTGATGAATTAGACAGGCATATTACTGTTAGTGATATTACGGATGCAATCGTATAGTTGAAACGAGATCAAGCGTCTGGGAGTGATAATATTTTAAATGAATATTTGATAGAGAGTGTGGATATTTTAGCATTGCACATATGTGATATATTTAATGCAATTATCGATTCGGGTTATTTCCCGGACAAGTGGACTGAAGGCACGATTATTCTGCTATATAAAAAAGGTGATACCGCCAATGTGAATAATTATCGTGGTATTACTTTAGTCAGTTGTATGTCTAAACTGTTACAACCATTTTAAATAAACGGATTACAACCTTTTGTGAAAATAATATTTTATCAGATGCACAATTTGGGTTTAGAAAAGGGCGCTCTACAATCGATGCATTGTTCATACTGAATAATATTGTTCAAAAGTATCCCAATTAAAATAAAAGATTATATTGTGGTTATATTGACATGAAGCGCTGTTTTGATTTTATTTATAGAAATGCACTATGGCATAAATTATATAAAACAGGTATTCAGGGTAAGCTACTACGCATTATTAAAGACATGTATCAAAAGGTTAAGTCATGTGTACGACATTGCGGAAGCTATTCGGAATATTTCCAATATGCTGTCGGTCTAAGACAAGGGGAGATAATGTCGCCTATTTTATTCTCTTTATTCGTGGAAGATCTTGAACTATATTTACAAGAAGATATTAATTCTGGCATTGTCATAGATGACATTGTTCTTATTTTGGTACTTTTTGCAGATGATATGGTCATTTTAGCCAAGTCCCCAGAAGAGCTTCAATATAATTTTAATTTATTATATGACTATTGTACTACATGGGGTTTGGAGGTTAATACTGCTAAAACAAAAGTAATGGTTTTTAGAAAACGAGGTAATGTATATCTAAGCGAAAAATGGACTTATAATAATGAAAATATTGAAGTGGTTAATGATTTCAATTACCTTGGAACAATCCTAAATTATACTGGACATTTTTCATTAAACCAGGAATATATTACTGGGAAAGCATTAAAGGCTCTCAATTTCTTGTTATATAATTGTAAACGGTATAGACTAAAATTAAAGATACTTTGTCAACTTTTTGATGCTTTTGTTGGATCAATATTAAATTATTCATCTGAAATATGGGGATACACTAAGTCCAAAGAAATTGAAAGAATTCATTTAAAGTTTTGTAAACAAATTTTAAATGTTAGATCTTCCAAATGCACTACCCATGTATATATCTTGTTACATACGTATGATTAAGTACTGGTATAAATTGTTATACTCGGATAATATAATACTTAAGCGCGTATATGCACAATCTTTGATTGACTGTAATAAGGATATCAAAAATTGGCTTTATAATGTTAAAACATTATTGTGTGAAAATGGATTTGCAGATATCTGGAGTAATCCTCATGTTGTAAATAGAAACAGCTTTTTATGTATATTGAAACAACGTCTGATTGATTGTTGCATACAGGGTTGGTTTACTAGTAAGGCGTCTAGTAGTGTACTTGAACTGTATAATAATTGTAAATATGATTTTGGATATGAAACCTATCTGGACATTTTACCATATACATTGCGACTATATATAACCAGAATAAGAATATCTGCACATTCGCTTAGAATACAAACTGGTCGATATGCATCAAATAGAATACAGAGAAACGAAAGATAATGTCAATGCTGTAATACTCTGGATGTGGAAGATGAGTTTCATTTTATCTTAACATGTTCATGCTATATAGATTTGAGGAAACGTTACATTACTAAAAGATTTTATACAAGACCAAGTATGCATACATTTTTGAAATTTTTAAGCTCTGATAACAGAAGTGACTTGTATAATTTGGCTCTTTACATTAAACATGCTTTAAACAAACGAAATAATATATTAAATACCTTGACTTCTTAGATTTAAATATGATATTAGAGTTTATCCTCCGTGCTACATGACATAATTCGTAGCACTTGTATATAATGGCTATTCCATTGATTGATTGTGATATATAATTATGTTTTTATGTGTGGATATATCTATATGCATGTATGTATATTTCTATTAATGACTATGTACTTATGTATACGTCAAAATAAACTTATGTTCTGTTCTGTTCTAAATAATTATTAACCACTTCGAGTTTATACACAAATACTATATCATATGTATAAGAGTCAGTATTGTCTGTATGACATCTTCCAGATGGACTATCACTCAGCCATGGCATCTAACGGGCCTACTTCTTCGTCCTCGTAACTGAACATATATAACACACCGATAGCAAGGGGTATCTATATTGTGGTGGGAGGGGAGGGCTTTTGAATGCATTTAAAAGTAGATAAAGGGCATTAAATTAAAATTTATAAAAACATTTAAAATGGCTACCTCATTCAATGTATGTGGAATCGATAAAAGATTGCACAAGCACGGTGCCTTCGCTTAAATAGTTTGGGAGTCTGAAAATAGTTCCAATGATATTCATGCGCATAGGAATTGTTATTTGGTCGTAGGTAAAAGGTTCAATCTTAATTTGATTAAACCAAGTATTATACCAATATCAAGGGCATTCGCGTCGCAAAACTGGGATGCACAGATATGAAACCAATATATATAACATGGTTTCGTATCTGTACATCCCAGTCTTGCCGCGCGAATGCCCTTACAACGAAGCACGAAACCAGACGGAATAATTGCAACTCGCCTTAAGTTGTTTCGATCGAGTTCATTGCACCAAACCCCGCAGCAAGGACCGCCCATTGCATCGAGCCACATTGGGCGTTTTAATATAACTTTACTTCCAACGATTCGTGAAAGGAAAGGAACGGAATTTGGAGTATTACAATACAACAAGTAGAAACAAACCGATACGAGTATTAGCAGCAAGTAGTTGTACTCGTAAGAACCTTAATTGCAAGCACTAATCGAGCAATCTTGCTTTGATTTAGCAATGATCAATTAGTGTATGTATTTAATATGGCAGTATTAACCGTGCGCGTTTCATCTTAGTTAAGTCCATTGCCGTTTCTCATGGTATTCAAATATTCAATTATTGCTTGTTTGAAAGGGTTTATACCAATACTGACATTCAATGTTTCCTTTTTATCAGTTTCACGTTACAAACAAATCTGCAATAATATATGCAGATTTCAAGAACCGTGTCGGCGAAATTCACACAAGCTACATACGACCATAGCCTCATTGACATTACATTGGCCTACCATTTCGACTATTAACTAATTCCGATTGCAATGTATTCGACTTGAAAGGGAAGCTAAACAAAGCTAAGTAGGTAATTTCGCTAAATAACATGGAACTCGTAGGTCAACGTGGATGTAGGTCTCATACATAAATGAAAGCACACTACTTACAAGAACACACAGCGGATACAGTCGACACACGCATACACTGAAGGTTAGTTTCATTTGATTTTATACTTTTTATTTTATACGTGTGTCTTTACATGAAAATACACAATAACTATAAATACATAGTTTTAAACATTTTCGAATATGCTTAGTTGTTCAGTTTGTGCTTTGTAATAAAGATGTGATATATCTTTGATGGAATCCTTCGTATTTCGTTTTCATGTAATAATAATCATATAGTGTAGGTGTGCGTTTTCTGTGTCCTCTAGTATATATGACATTGTGTTTTACCATTTTCCACGCATATAGTGATTTGGAGGTGGAAATGCAGGTCTGCCATAATTGTGACAGTTGAATGTCTGTGATTTGGAGATGGAAATGGAGGTCTGCCATAATTTTGCCAGTTGAATGCCTGTGATTTGGAGGTGGATATGGACACCTGCCATCATGTTGCCAGTTGAATGCCTGTGATTTGGAGGTGGATATGGACACCTGCCATAATTTTGCAAGTTGAATGCCTGTGATTTGGAGGTGGAAATGGAGACATGCCATCATTTTGCCAGTTGAATGTCTGTGATTTGGATGTGGAAATGGAGACCTGCTATCATTTTGCAAGTTGAATGCCTGGAATTTGTCAAACCCCTGAGAAAAACGATAACATATGACAATTACAATAGTTCAGTTTTCTTATAATTTGGAAGTATTCCGAACATAGTGACCGAATACGGCTAAATTGAATACGCGTTACAATAATGTGAAGATATCACTAATATAGAAGAAGAGATTGTATTCGCATATGAACCAACATATGAGTAATTTACAAGCAACAATTAAACAATGCATTCATTTAGATTTTCCATATTTTTTTATATTTCTAACCGAAAACCTAGACATTTTGGTCCAATATCTTTATTGTTCAATATTTTGAAATAATGCCTGAGATCAGAAATTAATGCCAGTAAGCCTGCAATGTCGAAGTAAAGCCTGTAATGCCTGTAATATCGAAGTAATTCCTGTACTATCGAAGTAATGCCTGTAATGTCGAAGTAATGCCTGTAATGTCGAAGTAAAGCCTGTAATGTCGAAGTAAAGCCTGTAATGTCGAAGTAAAGCCTGTAATGTCGAAGTAATGCCTGTAATGTCGAAGTAAAGCCTGTAATGTCGAAGTAAAGCCTGTAATGTCGAAGTAATGCCTGTAATGTCGAAGTAATGCCTGTAATATCGAAGTAATGCCTGTAATATCGAAGTAATGCCTGTAATATCGAAGTAAAGCCTGTAATATCGAAGTAAAGCCTGTAATATCGAAGTAATGTCTGCAATGTCGAAGTAATGCCTGTAATGTCGAAGTAATGCCTGCAATGTCGAAGTAATGCCGGTAATATCGAAGTAATGTCTGTAATATCGAAGTAAAGCCTGTAATATCGAAGTAATGCCTGTAATATCGAAGTAAAGCCTGTAATATCGAAGTAATGTCTGCAATGTCGAAGTAATGCCTGTAATGTCGAAGTAATGCCTGCAATGTCGAAGTAATGCCTGTAATATCGAAGTAATGCCTGTAATATCGAAGTAAAGCCTGTAATATCGAAGTAATGCCTGTAATATCGAAGTAAAGCCTGTAATATCGAAGTAAAGCCTGTAATATCGAAGTAAAGCCTGTAATATCGAAGTAAAGCCTGTAATATCGAAGTAAAGCCTGTACTATCGAAGTAAAGCCTGTAATATCGAAGTAATGTCTGTAATATCGAAGTAAAGCCTGTAATATCGAAGTAATGCCTGTAATATCGAAGTAATGCCTGTAATATCGAAGTAATGCCTGTACTATCGAAGTAATGCCTGTAATTTGGGTCACAATGATTAACAAGTGACAGACACGGACATGCTATTTGTTGGAATGTTGGAGATATTAACGCCTTAGTGAGATAACTTTCCATTACAATTTCGTCAAACATGTCTTACACACAAATTTGTGTGTGTGTGTGTTTTACGTTTATTTATCGTCGCTACCGGTTGCCCATATGAGCGACGCCTCCTGAAGAGATTAGTTATTTTAGATTTTGGAGGATAGTGCAATGATACAGACAGAGACCCATTCCAGAGTCTCCTCTGGTTCTTTTACGTGCACGGTGTACAGCACCGACACGAGACCTCGGTTTAACGTCAGTCAGTACCTTGTTTTAAACTGGTGCATTTGTGTTACTGTAATTAACTATTATCGAAAGTGCGAACGTGTGTAACATAAATGTCTACTATCTATGTCTAATTGCTGGCATGTCTATACTCTCTCCATATCATTGTTGTCAAATCGTCTGGGGATTTATTCCGATGTGACGGGTTGGTGAGCCGCCAGCTAGTTAAATAATCGTCGTTACTGATTGCCTATCAGCCTAGCGCAGCATGGCCTGCAAGAATAGGGTTCGGGGTGAACTGCTGTTCACAAGAGGTGTCTCGTAAGTATTGTGTGTTTACGTTTATTTATCGTCGCTACCGGCGGTTGGCCATATGAGCGACGCCTCCTGAAGATATAAGTCATTTTAGATTTTAGAAGTCGGATTGGCTCACCTGGTGTTAAATAGCGGTGATACTATAATAAACAAAGAATATACTTGGCTGTAATATGTAACATAAGCGTACGTGTACGTGGTGTACATACATTTATTTTATGCTAATTGATGAAATACAGAGTTCTATCAGTGAGATATAATCCATATCACTCACTGCATATCACTCACTATATTTTGTCGGACTACTTTTTATTATCTCCCTCCCCAATACACTATTCTTCACCGTGTCACACGTGTCATTTAATGTTCACCGTTTACCTTGCTTCAATGACACTATTTACCTGTATTATTGTTTTTGTTATGAAACAATCAAAAGCGAAATACAACTGACAAGGTCTCGAATTTTGTCACTGCAAATTGTAACAATAAATCCAATAAATGTGTTCATGTATTTTTCCTCGATTCAACTTTAAATTCAAGATGGCGGCAGTGAAAATATTTGAAATGTTCTCACTTCTCAGTGCGATATATTACACATTCACTCAAAACAAATAAATATCCTCTATGCATCCATTAAAAATCTTATTTAGGAAAGGACAATGGTTTCGAAGTTTATAATTCTGGTGGTGATGTTCGGCTATGTGAAATCCGAGGCAGCGACACAATTTAAAGATTTGCTCATCGATAAACACAATGAGCTCAGGCGATTACAACACGCCTCAGATATGAACGAATTGGTAAGCATATTTACTTCACTATGATATGGACGATGTATAATTTACAATATTTACTTCACTATGATATGGACGATGTATAATTTACAATATTTACTTCACTATGATATGGACGATGTATAATTTACAATATTTACTTCACTATGATATGGACGATGTATAATTTACAATATTTACAAAACTATGATATGGACGATGTATAATTTACAATATTTACAAAACTATGATATGGACGATGTATAATTTACAATATTTACTTCACTATGATATGGACGATGTATAATTTACAATATTTACAAAACTATGATATGGACGATGTATAATTTACAATATTTACAAAACTATGATATGGACGATGTATAATTTACAATATTTACAAAACTATGATATGGACGATGTATAATTTACAATATTTACTTCACTATGATATGGACGATGTATAATTTACAATATTTACAAAACTATGATATGGACGATGTATAATTTACAATATTTACAAAACTATGATATGGACGATGTATAATTTACAATATTTACATCACTATGATATGGACGATGTATAATTTACAATATTTACAAAACTATGATATGGACGATGTATAATTTACAATATTTACAAAACTATTCAATTGCTAATGTTAATTCCCCCTTTCGGTAAGTTCGGATACATCACAATAAAAGCAGTAGGATAGAGCTAATCCGAGTGTGTGTTTCGCGTTTATTTATCGTCGCTACCGGTTGCCCATATGAGCGACGCCTCCTGAAGAGATTAGTCATTTTAGATTTTTGGAGGATAGTGCAATGATACAGACAGAGACCCATTCCAGAGTCTCCTCTGGTTCTTTTACGTGCATGGTGTAAAGCACCGACACGAGACCTAGGTTTAACGTCCCATCTGAAAGACTGTTAATTTTATTAGGGTCAGACGGGGGATCGAACCTGCGATCCCTGGATTACCAGTCCAGCGTGTTACCACTGAACTACAGATCCGTCTGCTAATCCGAGGCTGACATAAGTGGGCCTTATTGCGTGATGCTCAGCTATGAGAATTGGTTAAAGCAAGAAAATATCATAGCGCAGAGCTCTCCGAGTAATGTTATATAATTAAGCAAGAACATATCATACCGCAGAGCTCTCCGAGTAATGTTATATAATTAAGCAAGAACATATCATATCGTAGAGCTCTCCGAGTAATGTTATATAATTAAGCAAGAAAATATCATACCGCAGAGCTCTCCGAGTAATGTTATATAATTAAGCAAGAACATATCATATCGTAGAGCTCTCCGAGTAATGTTATATAATTAAGATCCGTGCATTCATACGGTTAACTCATGGGGTTGGAACACTATTAAACATTGGTTAGAATAAATAAAAGCTAAGCCTATAGTTGGTGAAATAAGACATACCTCAAATCGCATAAATTAATATACATGAATATTTATTACATACCTTACTATTAATACTAAGAGAAAATATGTGTATTATTATATTCATGCGTCTGATAAGCCATCCGTCTAGACATGCGGTTTGGCCAATATTGGCCAATATGTTTAAAGGTGTGTCAATATCCACATCGGCAGCTTAATAAATTCTCAATATAATCTATTAAAATATTGATTTCATGTTTAGTGTAATCATATTTTATTGTTCGATTCATTTTACATTCATATAATAAAAGACGTGGTATGGCCACAAGTTCTAGCTACATTAGTGACGGCCCTTCCCGACCGACTACTGTTGCTAGAACGTGTGGCCCAACGTTTGCTTTCTTGGAATTGTCATGTCTTGTATTATATAATTATATGTAAAATGCTAGTTCACGTCTGGATTAATATCATCAGAAAATCGACGTACATTGTAAGCAGAAACATTATTTCCATTGTTGAGGTGCATATACTTATAAAATTATAGTGAAGGAACACAGGTGGGAAATATTATTATTCCAAGTGTTATCGCAATGATAAACAGTGTTTGTTAAGTGGATTTGTGGGTGCCTAATGTATTCATACTAGAGGACTATCTAAAAATCATAAATATAAATAAATATAGAACTAGTCTAACACAATTCACATAATTTAGCGATAGAACAGGACAAGCACGTTAATATTCCCAGAAAAGAAGATCGAATATGTTTGCAATGCACTATGAATGTAATTGAAAATGAATTTCACTTCCTACTGGTCTGTCCAAAATACTATAATTTACGTACAACATTTGTTAAGCCATATTTTTGTCCTTGGTCGACACTACAAAAATTCGATAATCTAATGAGCTCTAGAAACCAAAAATGAATTCATAATCTATCAAAATGTTTGTATTTCGCTTTTAAAGAAAGAGAACGAACAATTAATTAATGTATATGAAATATTAATAGTTTTTGCTATAAAGATCATCATGAACTGTTATTTACAATAGAAAATAAGGGAGAACATAATAATATTTAAACTTCTCTGTACTCTGTCTTTGCACTTTACACATTATGTTAATTGTGTTGGCTATACATGTGCTTTGTACCATTTCATGCCTAATAAAATATATGTTATGTTATTAGACTTGTCCCATAGTCATTAAAACATTGTTTAGTTTAAACATTATTTATTTCAGTATTTGTACATGTAATAAAGAAATGAACAGTTTACATATAATTTAACAGCAGTAGACTGACAGAGATTAGAACGAAAGAAAACTTATATAGTTCTTCTCCCTATCAATTGATTGATACAATAGGCAGGAAAATAATATATATATTAAACAATGAAAATACGTGAAATATATTCTAGGTATATGCTAAAGAATTTCAGAAGTTAATGTATTAGTGAGTCAATAGTTTTGGATGTTAAAAGAAAATGGTTAATATTTAAAGGGATAATTGAAAACGTTCAATAACATGAAATATCAAATCGGAGTTATTGTTAATGTATTAGTGAGTCAATAGTTTTGGATGTTAAAAAGAAAATGGTTAATATTTAAAGGAGTATTTGAAAAAGTTCAATAACATGAACTATCAAATCAGAATTATGTACAATGTGTACTACTTTGTCGGAATACTATGAGTATAGGTCTGGAGTGACACGTTGGCAAACGAAGCGGACGCCTGGATCTCCAAATGCAGCTTTAAACACGAGCAAAAAGGGCGCGGTGAGAACCTCGCTTTCAATACCAAAACTGATGACAAAGCCAATATCGAGAAGGCGTTTAAAGACTGGTACGATGAAATATATCAATACAGTTACCAAGGCAAGGCTTGCGGATCAAGCTGCCATTACACTCAGGTATATATGAATCACAAAAATACCTCCCCGGTTTCATACAGTAACACAATAAAACGCTTATATATCACTGTAGCCTGGGTGCCAGTCTGTCGATTTTTCACTTTTTAACCTCTGGCAAAATGACATGATCAGAAATTCAATACGGCCACATTATGGTCTCGGTTTTAAAATATATTAATTTGACTGACCAGGCAAACTATATCGACGCCTGTTCCCAGGCTAATATCCCTGATTCGCCTACACTAACATAATATTGAAAACGTTTAAACTTTATTTATTTTACAACGATTGCGATAGAAGCTTTAACAACTTATATTAATCACTCTCGTTGGTGCAAATGAAAGCGTAAATGTGGCCATACGTGTGGGAGGATACCGGAGTACCCGGAGAAAATCCACCTGTCCGATCTGGCGACCACCGTACCATCTCACATACTTCCCGGTCCGAGGATCGAACCAGGGTTGCATGGTTCATAATGAGGCTTCAATAACATTTGTATTCGTTGTAACAGTTGGTGTGGTCCACTACACGGGAGGTCGGTTGCGCAATCAAGAACTGCAACACGTTGGCTGCGTTTAAAAAATCCGTACCGAATGCCTGGTATATTGGATGTTGGTATTCGCCCATGTAAGTGCTACTATTACTGTATTGCATGCCACTCATGAGGATAGTGTTGCTGTTGATGAATGGTTGATATAAGTAGATGGGTGTTGTTGATGAATGGTTGGTATAAGGAGATGTGTGTTGTTGATGAATGGTTGTTATAAGGAGATGGGTGTTGTTGATGAATGGTTGGTATAAGGAGATGGGTGTTGTTGATGAATGGTTGGTATAAGGAGATGGGTGTTGTTGATGAATGGTTGTTATAAGGAGATGGGTGTTGTTGATGAATGGTTGTTACAAGTAGATGGGTGGTGTTGATGAATGGTTGGTATAAGGAGATGGGTGTTGTTGATGGATTGTTGGTATAAGGAGATGTGTGTTGTTGATGAATGGTTGTTATAAGGAGATGGGTGTTGTTGTTGAATGGTTGGTATAAGGAGATGGTGTTGTTGATGAATGGTTGGTATAAGGAGATGGGTGTTGTTGATGGGTGGTTGTTACAAGGAGATGGGTGTTGTTGATGAATGGTTGGTATAAGGAGATGGGTGTTGTTGATGAATGGTTGTTATAAGGAGATGGGTGTTGTTGATGAATGGTTGTTATAAGTAGATGGGTGTTGTTGATGAATGGTTGGTATAAGGAGATGGGTGTTGTTGATGGATGGTTGGTATAAGGAGATGTGTGTTGTTGATGGGTGGTTGTTGCTGATGGGTGGTTGTTACAAGGAGATGGGTGTTGTTGATGAATGGTTGGTATAAGGAGATGGTTGCTACTGATGGATGGTTGGTATAAGGAGATGGTTGTTGCTGATGGGTGGTTGGTATAAGGAGATGTTGTTGCTGATGGATGGTTGGTATAAGGCGATGGTTGTTGCTGATGGGTGGTTGGTATAAGGAGATGGTTGTGGCTGATGGATCGATGGTATAAGGAGATGGTTGCTGCTGATGGACCGTTGGTATCAGGTCAGGGTGTTGCTGATGGGTGGTTGGTATAAGGAGATGGTTGCTGCTGATGGATCGTTGGTATCAGGTCAGGGTGTTGCTGGTGGATGGTTGTTGCAAGGAGATGGTTGTTGCTGGTGGATGGTTGTTGCAAGGAGATGGTTGTTGCTGATGGACCGTTGGTATACGGTCAGGGTGTTGCTGATGGATGGTTGTTGCAAGGAGATGGTTGTTGCTGATGGACCGTTGGTATATGGTCAGGGTGTTGCTGGTGGATGGTTGCTACAAGGAGATGGTTGTGGCTGATGGATCGATGGTATAAGGAGATGGTTGCTGCTGATGGACCGTTGGTATATGGTCAGGGTGTTGCTGATGGATGGTTGCTACAAGGAGATGGTTGTGGCTGATGGACCGATGGTATAAGGAGATGGTTGCTGCTGATGGACCGTTGGTATATGGTCAGGGTGTTGCTGATGGATGTTTGCTACAAGGAGATGGTTGTGGCTGATGGACCGATGGTATAAGGAGATGGTTGCTGCTGATGGACCGTTGGTATAAGGTCAATGTGTTGCTGATGGATGGTTGCTACAAGGAGATGGTTGTTGCTGATGGACCGTTGATATAAGAAGTGCAGGGTGTTGCTGCTGGATGGTTGTTACAAGGAGATATTTGTTGCTGATATGTGCTTGTTCAACAACGTGGAACGTAGTCTATAATAAATTCTTTTTATTACAGGGGTAACGATGCAGGTGAATTCCCGTATTCAAATCAGGGGGAGACATGTGAAAAGTGTCTCGAGGGCCAGACGTGTGATAACGGACTCTGTGTAGGCAAGTAATGATTACCCTACCATATTTGATATTACCGCATAGTTAGCGTTTCTGTGTGTTTTGCAGCGTATGCACTACCCAACCAGTTGACATTAGTAAATGGTACAATAAAGATGAATATGTTCTAATGCATGCGGGTAATTATTGTTATGGTTTCGTTTGTAGCAGATAATCTACAATATTACTGGGAACAACGAAGGCACAGGCAGGGTTGTACATGTAATATGGTTGTACATGTAATATGTACATGAAAAAGAACATAAAACTTACAAATATAAAACATTACAATACTATGCAATTATTTTTGTGGGTACGGTTGCATCATTTTTTATCATAAAACCCCTTTACAGCCTAAATGAAAAAGAACATTTGTTTGCTTAAGTGTATGATCGAATTATATTTCTCTCATTATTACGTTATTATTATCACGAGTGACGTTATTATTATCACGAGTGACGCTATTATTATCACGAGTGACGTTATTATTATCACGAGTGACGCTATTATTATCACGAGTGACGCTATTATTATCACGAGTGACGCTATTATTATCACGAGTGACGCTATTATTATCACGAGTGACGTTAGCATTATACTATTTCTCACTGCTTTGCACGTTAAAATCATGTCAACGCGAACGTTTTTGGAGTCAAGCTGCCAGTGACGTCATTTATGACGTCATTTATGGTCGACGATACACGACATTCTAGTGCCATTTAGCGCACGGGTACATCGTTGTTCTCTCAGAAAAACACGTCCCAGCCTAAATTAAAACGATTAGTTGTTCTGTTTAAGTGAATATCGAATAATAGGTCAGTCATGAACATAAACAGCTCTTGTTATAACTCATTGCTATACACACGGAACTGTAGTCCAGTGGTAACACGCTGGACTGGTAATCCAGGGATCGCAGGTTCGATCCCCCGTCTGACCCTAATAAAATTAACAGTCTTTCAGATGGGACGTTAAACCGAGGTCTCGTGTCGGTGCTTTACACCGTGCACGTAAAAGAATCAGAGGATACTCTGTAATGGGTCTCTGTCTGTATCATTGCACTATCCTCCAAAAATCTAAAATGACTAATCTCTTCAGGAGGCGTCCGCTCATATGGGCAACCGGTAGCGACGATGAATAAACGTAAAACATACATACTCATAGCTAGCCCCACACATGATAGATAGATTTCTTTATTTATAGAGGGTGGCCTAATTAGTTCTGAACTAATATTCCTTAGGGCATTATTATCATGCTCATTTCGTGAAATATAATTCAATCATACTGTACACTGAAACAAACACATATCATCTTATTGTTTCACTGATAAAGTTCAATAATTCATTTTTTTAAACTTTAATTTTACAACGATTGCGAAGCAAGTTTTAACAACTTATATTAATCACTCTCGTAGGCGCGGATGAAAGCGTAAATGTGGTCATTCGTGTGGGAGGAAACCGGAGTACCCGGAGAAAACCCACCTGTCCGATCTGGCGACCACCGTACCATTTCACATACTTCTGGGTCCGAGTATCGAACCTGGGTTGCATTGGTGAGAAGCGAGCGCGCTAACCACTGCGCTAATTGGACAGCCAAGCCATAACATAAAATGTTACATTTGTCTAAACTGAACATAACTGAACCGATTATAATATATATGTTTTCACAGGCGTCGGAAAGGAGGTTTGTGAGGACAAGGACGATAACTGCGTCATGTACGAAGCATCTGGCAGTTGTATAACAAACGTACCATACATGTCGAAGGAATGTAGACAAGCGTGTAAATTCTGTGAAGGTTAGTTTGACTGAATTTTGTTATAAAGTGGATTATGTGATGGTGGGTTGGTGTGGATTATGTGATGGTGGGTTGGTGTGGATTATGTGATGGTGGGTTGGTGTGGATTATGTGATGGTGGGTTGGTGTGGATTATGTGATGGTGGGTTGGTGTGGATTATGTGATGGTGGGTTGGTGTGGATTATGTGATGGTGGGTTGGTGTGGATCAAGTTATCCGACGGCATGTTGGTGTGGATCATGTCAAGATGGCTTGGCGTAGATTATCATGGATTTTGTGAAAGTGAGATAGGTATCCGCATACTTAATTCTATGTACATATATAACACAATGCATTACATATATGTGTACATATATAACACAATGCATTACATATATGTGTACATATATAACACAATGCATTACATATATATGTACATATATAACACAATATATTACATATATATGTACAGATATACACAATGCATTACATATATATGTACATATATAACACAATGCATTACATATATATATGTACATATATAACACAATGCATTACATCTATATGTACATATATAACACAATGCATTAAATATATATGTACATATATAACACAATGCATTACATATATATGTACATATATAACACAATGTATTACATATATATGTACATATATAACATACTGCATTACATAGATGTGTACATATATAACACAATGCATTACATATATATGTACATATATAACACAATGCATTACATATATATATGTACATATATAACACAATGCATTACATATATGTGTACATATATAACACAATGCATTACATATATATGTACATATATATGTACATATATAGCACAATGTATTACATATATATATATATATATATATATATGTACATATATAACACAATGTATTACATATATATGTACATATATAACACAATGCATTACATATATATATGTACATATATAACACAATATATTACATATATATATATATGTACATATATAACACAATGCATTACATATATATGTACATATATAACACAATATATTACATATATATGTACATATATAACACAATGCATTACATATATGTACATATATAACACAATGCATTACATATATATGTACATATATAACACAATGCATTACATATATGTGTACAGATATAACACAATATATTACATATATATGTACAGATATAACACAATGCATTACATATATATACTATGTCCTGATGGAATGACGATCGCGTTATCAGCTGTGTATGCCTAACTGGGCGTTCAGGTGTCGCCGTGGCTATACGACTGTACCAATATAAGCTCTAGAATAACTATATATGTTATCAATGGATATAATATCGCTATAATCAGAGTAACATGGTGAATGGTCCATTAGCATCTTTACCATTTAATTTTTGGGAATGCTCAACTTTGGTCAAATGTTTCGACAGACATCCACACTCAAGTTGTGAGCACAACACAGCACTTTATATGCAAACATAAAACACACCTACAATCCCTGCGCTTCACTTGTCCTGGTTAGTAGGCTTTTTATAAGTTTGCATGTTACAAAATTTAAGCATTCTAAAAAGCCAAATGGCAAAGAAGCAAATGGAACATTCATAAAGTGTATGTGGCTATAATTGTGAAGTGTGTCCTCTTGGAAATATACCACGAGCTCAACATACCACATGTTTAATACAGCACGTGCTCAACATACCACATGTTTAATATAGCACGTGCTCAACAGTGTGATTGTAATCGCACCAAGGTATACATATGAGTTTAACCAACATCATTTGTTTTAGCTTGTCATTTATAGCCAAGTATACTATAGCACAATGCATTACGTATATATGTACATATATAACACATTGTATTACATATACAGGTACATATATAACACAATGTATTACATATACAGGTACATATATAACACATTGTATTACATATACAGGTACATATATAACACATTGTATTACATATACAGGTACATATATAACACATTGTATTACATATACAGGTACATATATAACACATTGTATTACATATACAGGTACAGATATAACACAATGTATTACATATACAGGTACAGATATAACACAATGTATTACATATATATATGTACAGATATAACACAATGTATTACATATATATGTACAGATATAACACAATGTATTACATATACAGGTACATATATAACACAATGCATTACATATATATGTACAGATATAACACAATGTATTACATATATATGTACAGATATAACACAATGTATTACATATATATGTACAGTTATAACACAATGTATTACATATATATGTACAGATATCACACAAAGCATTACATATATATGTACAGATATCACACAATGCATTACATATATATGTACAGATATAGCACAATGCATTACATATATATGTACAGATATAGCACAATGTATTACATATATATGTACAGATATAACACAATGCATTACATATATATGTACAGATATAACAAAATGTATTACATATATATGTACAGATATCACACAATGCATTACATATATATGTACAGATATCACACAATGCATTACATATATGTGTACAGATATCACACAATGCATTACATATATATGTACAGATATCACACAATGCATTACATATATATGTACAGATATCATACAATGCATTACATATATATGTACAAATATAGCACAATGCATTACATATATATGCACATATATAACACAATGCATTACATATATATGTACATATATAGCACAATGCATTACATATATATGTACATATATAGCACAATGCATTACATATATATGTACAGATATAACACAATGCATTACATATATATGTACAGATATCACACAATGCATTACATATATATGTACAGATATCACACAATGCATTACATATATATGTACAGATATAGCACAATGTATTACATATATATGTACAGATATAACACAATGCATTACATATATATGTACTGATTGCTATGTTTCAGGTGGAAAGCAGCGTAAGTATTGGTTACTATTGGTTACTGTTCTCGATATTAACCAATATAGGAAATGGCTGAGAGAAGTATACACAATATTGCATGCTGTAAATCATCCTTCACTGTAGTTTGTGATTTAGATATAACATAATACACCAATAGTTTCATTTATACAAATTTGTTTAGCTCGATTGCGAAAATTGTTCATACAACTTGTTTTAATCTGTCTCGAGATATCCTATGTGTTTGTATCCATAGATACAGTAGTTGGATATTGTACCGTACAGGACATATCCTGTGTGTTTGTATCCATAGATACAGTAGTTGGATATTGTACCGTAGAGGAGATATACTGTGTGTTTGTATCCATAGATACAGTAGGTGGATATTGTACCGTAGAGGACATATCCTGTGTGTTTGTATCCATATATACAGTAGTTGGATATTGTACCGTAGAGGATATATCCTGTCTGTTTGTATCCATAGATACAGCAGGTGGTTATTGTACCGTAGAGGAGATATCCTGTGTGTTTGTATCCATAGATACAGCAGGTGGATATTGTACCGTAGAGGAGCTATCCTGTGTGTTTGTATCTATAGATACAGTAGTTGGATAGTGTACCGTAGAGGAGATATCCTGTGTGTTTGTATCCATAGATACAGCAGGTGGTTATTGTACCGTAGAGGATATATCCTGTGTGTTTGTATCCATAGATACAGTAGGTGGATATTGTACCGTAGAGGAGATATCCTGTGTGTTTGCATATATAGATACAGTAGGTGGATATTGTACCGTAGAGGATATATCCTGTGTGTTTGTATCTATAGATACTGAAGGTGGATAGTGTACCGTAGAGGACATATCCTGTGTGTTTGTATCCATAGATACAGTAGTTGGATATTGTACCGTAGAGGATATATCCTGTGTGTTTGTATCCATAGATACAGTAGGTGGATATTGTACCGTAGAGGACATATCCTATGTGTTTGTATCCATAGATACAGCAGTTGGATATTGTACCGTATAGGATATATCCTGTGTGTTTGTATCCATAGATACAGCATGTGGTTATTGTACCGTAGAGGATATATCCTGTGTGTTTGTATCCATAGATACAGTAGTTGGATAGTGTACCGTAGAGGAGATATCCTGTGTGTTTGTATCCATAGATACAGTAGTTGGATATTGTACCGTACAGGACATATCCTGTGTGTTTGTATCCATAGATACAGCAGTTGGATATTGTACCGTATAGGATATATCCTGTGTGTTTGTATCCATAGATACAGCATGTGGTTATTGTACCGTAGAGGATATATCCTGTGTGTTTGTATCCATAGATACAGTAGTTGGATAGTGTACCGTAGAGGAGATATCCTGTGTGTTTGTATCCATAGATACAGTAGTTGGATATTGTACCGTACAGGACATATCCTGTGTGTTTGTATCCATAGATACAGCAGTTGGATATTGTACCGTATAGGATATATCCTGTGTGTTTGTATCCATAGATACAGCATGTGGTTATTGTACCGTAGAGGATATATCCTGTGTGTTTGTATCCATAGATACAGTAGGTGGATATTGTACCGTAGAGGATATATCCTGTGTGTTTGTATCCATAGATACAGTAGGTGGATATTGTACCGTAGAGGATATATCCTGTGTGTTTGTATCCATAGATACAGTAGCGGGATATTGTACCGTAGAGGATATATCATGTGTGTTTGTATCCATAGATACAGTAGTTGGATACTGTACCGTAGAGGAGATATCCTGTGTGTTTGTATCCATAGATACAGTAGTTGGATATTGTACCGTAGAGAAGATATCCTGTGTGTTTGTATCCATAGATACAGTAGTTGGATATTGTACCGTAGAGGAGATATCCTGTGTGTTTGTATCCATAGATACAGTAGTTGGATATAGTACCGTAGAGGAGATATACTGTGTGTGTATCCATAGATACAGTAGTTGGATATTGTACCGTAGAGGAGATATACTGTGTGTTTGTATCCATAGATACAGTAGATGGATATTGTACCGTAGAGGAGATATCATGTTTGTTTGTATCCATAGATACAATAGGTGGATATTGTATCGTAGAGGAGATATCCTGTGTGTTTGTATCCATAGATACAGTAGTTGGATATTGTACCGTAGAGTGGGTACCTACTGTTTGTTATGTCCATAATAGCCAAACGAAGTGAATAAAAAACAAATGTGGTTCAACAAATTGTGGCATGATTTCCCTTTCACGATTTAGTGGAAACAGCATGGCGATGTGCACTATAGTATGTACAGTAGCACAACAGTATGTACAGTAGTACTATAGTATGTACAGTAACACTACAGTATGTACAGTAGCACTACAGTATGTACAGTAGCACTACAGTATGTACAGTAGCACTATAGTATGCACCCTAGCATAGTGCTATGTATTACACACTATTATGTACAGTAGCAGAGTGTTATGTATTACACACTACTATGTACAGTAGCATAGTGCTATGTATTACACACTAGTATGCACCCTAGCATAGTGCTATGTATTACACACTATTATGTACAGTAGCAGAGTGTTATGTATTACACACTACTATGTACAGTAGCAGAGTGTTATGTATTACACACTACTATGTACAGTAGCATAGTGATATGTATTACACACTAGTATGCACCCTAGCATAGTGCTATGTATTACACACTACTATGTACAGTAGCATAGTGCTATGTATTACACACTAGTATGCACCCTAGCATAGTGCTATGTATTACACACTACTATGTACAGTAGCATAGTGCTATGTATTACACACTAGTATGCACCCTAGCATAGTGCTATGTATTACACACTACTATGTACAGTAGCAGAGTGTTATGTATTACACACTATTATGTACAGTAGCAGAGTGTTATGTATTACACACTGCTATGTACAGTAGCAGAGTGTTATGTATTACACACTACTATGTACTGTAACAGAGTGCTATGTATTACACACTACTATGTACAGTAGCATAGTGCTATGTATTACACACTAGTATGCACCCTAGCATAGTGCTATGTATTACACACTACTATGTACAGTAGCAGAGTGTTATGTATTACACACTACTATGTACAGTAGCAGAGTGTTATGTATTACACACTACTATGTACAGTAGCAGAGTGTTATGTATTACACACTACTATGTACAGTAGCAGAGTGTTATGTATTACACACTACTATGTACAGTAGCATAGTGCTATGCATTACACACTAGTATGCACCCTAGCATAGTGCTATGTATTACACACTACTATGTACAGTAACATAGTGCTATGTATTACACACAAGTATACACCCTAGCATAGTGCTATGTATTACACACTACTATGTACAGTAGCATAGTGCTATGTATTACACACTACTGTGTACAGTAGCAGAGTGTTATGTATTACACACTACTATGTACAGTAGCAGAGTGTTATGTATTACACACTACTATGTACAGTAGCAGAGTGTTATGTATTACACACTACTGTGTACAGTAGCAGAGTGTTATGTATTACACACTACTATGTACAGTAGCAGAGTGTTATGTAGTACACACTACTATGTACTGTAACAGAGTGTTATGTATTACACACCACTATGTACAGTAGCAGAGTGTTATGTATTACACACTACTACGTACAGTAGCATAGTGTTATGTATTACACACTAGTATGCACTCTAGCATAGTGATATGTATTACACACTACTATGTACAGTAGCAGTGTGTTATGTATTACACACTACTATGTACAGTAGCAGAGTGCTATGTATTACACACTACTATGTACTGTAACAGAGTGTTATGTATTACACACTACTATGTACAGTAGCAGAGTGTTATGTATTACACACTACTATGTACAGTAGCATAGTGCTATGTATTACACACTAGTATGCACCCTAGCATAGTGCTATGTATTACACACTACTATGTACAGTAGCAGTGTGTTATGTATTACACACTACTATGTACAGTAGCAGAGTGTTATGTATTACACACTACTATGTACAGTAGCAGAGTGTTATGTATTACACACTACTATGTACTGTAACAGAGTGTTATGTATTACACTATATGTCTGTCTGTCTGTCTGTCTGTCTGTCTGTCTGTCTGTCTGTCTGTCTGTCTGTCTGTCTGTCTGTCTGTCTGTCTGTCTGTCTGTCTGTCTGTCTGTCTGTCTGTCTGTCTGTCTGTCTGTCTGTTCTGTCTGTCTGTCTGTCTGTCTGTCTGTCTGTCTGTCTGTCTGTCTGTCTGTCTGTCTGTCTGTCTGTCTGTCTGTCTGTCTGTCTGTCTGTCTGTCTGTCTGTCTGTCTGTCTGTCTGTTACACATGTGTAGTAATATTACACAGTCTCACATAATAGGTTTTTGTTCTGATAACAGTTTATTTGAAATGAAAATTTGATACAAATTATCTATGTACAGGAGAATGTATAGATGTTAGTCCAGATTGTAAACGATTCGGCACGCATACTTGTTTCACTAATCCCTGGATGAAGCCAAACTGCATGAAGATGTGTGGATTCTGCTGATCAATCAAGTACTAGCACTTAAGTAGTGTGTGTTTATTATAGCATCTCCCATATTAAAAGGGCCAGCCATTTCTGAATTATGAGACACCTTTTATGGATACCAGTACTTCCAGAATCCTATCCTTGAAGGCCCGACACCTGGCAGATAGGCAATCGGTAGCCAATATGTAACTAGCTGGTGGCTCACCAACCGGCCGTATCAGAATATACCCCTGACGAGTTTCGAACTTTCGACCTACCGCTCCATAGGCGGAAGTCATAGCCACCGGTATGAACACAACGCGAGACTTTGTAATGGTGGTGTTAACTCAGAACATATGAGCTTGAGTCAATTTTAAAATATATCGACTAAATATTAAAAAACATATGACAAGTACTGTAGATATGAGTGAAGTTAGCAGTGAGCAGTGTACTACCAGTGTACTGCTGTCAGTGAGCAGTGTACTGCTGTACTGCTAGCAGTGAGTAGTGTAATCCAGCAGTGAGTTGTGTATTCTAGTAGTGATGATGTGCAAATGCAAATTTTGCACAAAATATAAAATAATACATTTTATTATTTATTTTTAATAAAATAAAATTTGGATTTTTTCCCCCAAACCTATCTAAGGGTCGGTTTCGTAGCCGGAAACAAGCCAATTAGGCTTCAGCAATGAGCGGTGTGCTTTAGTGGTGACCGACTCATTCCAGTTCTGTACTGCTGTACTATTGGCAGTGAGCTGTGGGGAAATTTACGATTAGTGTATTCCAGCAGTGTGAAGTGTAATCCAGCAACTATCCGATTGATGCGTTCGATGATTGAGTTTATTTACCCTCGCCGCCGGTAAACCATATGGGCGAGCAGTTCCAGCTATGGAAGCAATTTAGTCATAGTATGAATTTGAATGAGAGTATCATGAAATGTTTATATTTTCAGTTTTCTTAGTACCCTGAATTAAATAAATTATTCCATTCTGTTTGTTTGATACAGGGCATGTGGTGAATACTGACAATCAGACGATTTGCAAGTGACGGTTGCTACAACAGATATACACGATGACGAGCTTATGGGCGGCTAGTTTATGGATCGCGAGTTTATGGACAGCTAGTTTATGGATCGCGAGTTTATTTATTATTTGAATTTTATTAATAAAACATGTGTTCTGCTATGCCTATCTAGTTAGTTATTTTGTATGGTACTATATGACTTGTGGTGTGTTTAGCTTTACACGATGGCAAAGCTACAGAGTCCTGCCTCCGACAACGACCGCTTGCTACGCGAAAACTAGATTTTTTTTATTCATGCCGCGAATTTTCATAATTATACGAAGCTTGGGAAACAATAAAAATCCAGGCCTGGAGGTTTTGAAACTTTTCTCCAATCTCAAACTCAGTCTGAAACTTCTGATTGGTTCAGTGGACAGGAAAACTCAGAATCAACCAATCGAATCACTTGAGCCTGAGATCTGAGTAAAGTTGTATAGGCTAGGTGCACTTGTTACGGCTCTCCTACAAGACACCAAGGAGTGCATTTATAAAGATGACAACAATATAGGGCGGTGTTGCGTGTTCACCATATATGTCAACTTATACAAAACTAACCATTTACGTTATTTTCAGAGACTATGTTAAAGCAGCATTACATCGTAATAAAGGATGTTTTGGGTAAAATATAAATACTAATATGTGTGTGTCTACAAAAATCGAAATATTCGCTCAGAAACGTTAAAATCCAATAAATTTAAACCGTCGTATACGCGAATTTGTTGATCAACACACGAAATGTAAACACGCACAGCGCGCATGCGTGAAACAACAGAGGATGTAGAAAACAACGTATATATTTTGAACATGAAATACTATCTATCTATCTTCCTCTAATTTCGAACCCCTTGCGGGGATGTAGAAATATCCCTAAAAGACTTAGCTAGCTAACAGAGGTATGAATCAACATATCAAGTAATTTAATTAAAAAAGACAACGTGGGACAAATGGGGACGATGCATTCCGAATGTAAACAAGTGCAGGCGATGCGTTCCGGTTATAAACAAGTGCGTGACCGATCGACTCGGAAAGTCCTACTTTCGGTTTCGAGTTTGTTTTATCGCAAAAAAACACTATTTACCAAATGAACAAAAGCATACAAAGTATAATGTTAGAATGTGTAGCAGCATTGCTATCCATACGTAAAAATTGAATTTTTCAAATATCTTTTATTTCATACGATGTAATGCTGCTTTAAGTATTGTAACAACATCACTTAAATCTTGTTTCATGTAATATGATATGAATGAAATAAACTGAATGAATCAATCAATGAAATGTAGAACATGACGCGCTAATCATCGACTAGCGCAGTGGTTAGCGCGCTCACTTCTCACCAATGCAACCCATGTTCGAACCTCGGACTAGGAAGTATGTGAGGTGGTACGGTGGTCGCCATATCGGACAACTGGGTTTTCTCCAGGTACTCCGGTTTCCTCCCACACAAATGACCACAATTACGCTTTCATCCGCGCCAACGAGAGTGATTAATATTAGTTGTTAAAACTTCGCAATCGTTGTAAAATAAATAAGAAACTGTCAACTGTTTCATATAAATGAGACGCGGCCTGAGCGGAACTCGAACCCGTGATCATCAGTGATGATAGGTTACAGTGCTATACACGTCAGTGACCTTAACCACTCGACCACGGAGGTATCTAACTATACAATTAAGAAGCATTATTAAGTGATAATGTATGCGAATCTGATCGCATTTACAAATAACATTACCTAATATTCTATTTCATGACAACAAGTTAACAATTAAATTATGTAATGCTTGTATTACACTGAATAAGTTATGTGATACAAGTATATATATGTATTTCCTGTATATCACATGACCTAGCTATACCTACACACTCCTAACATTGTGGAAGTTGTGATAGCGCAGTGGATTGCGCGTTCGCTTCAGGTGCGAAAGGTACGGAGTTCAAACCCCGCTGGAGCCGTCACGATTGTGCCCTTAGGCAAGGCATTTACATTCCACGTTGCCTCTTCTCTCTCCCTCATGGCGATGGATTTCATCAGGAATGACGTCTCGAGAGTGATTAATATAAGTTGAAAGAACTTGTTTCGCAATCGAGCTAAAATAAATTTGTATAAACTAAGCTCCCAATAGTGCCGTGCTACTGTAGTCCAAGCCCACACACAACAGGTAAAATATCAACGATGTTTGTTCTTTAAATTATATCATGAATAACTATGTGTTAATGTGTTCAGGAAGACTAACTCTCTAATACAGATACATTGATAGGCTTGCCACGAGAATCTCGTGGTGTAGAACGAGACTATCAGTGTGCCGTGTCCAGTACTGTAACATGGTGCAATAAATATTGCTAATCTGCCATGACAGGTCCACGTATATTCCATCGAAATAATAAAGGAACATACAACGAACAGATAGTCACTGTTATTTCGGTAATCACCTCTATTCACCGGCCTATCCGTAATCACGTACTCTTCATCCCATCATCTCAGCCACCCGCCAGCTCTGCACGGACTATTTTCTATATGTGTCACTGTATTCATACACCGATCGATTCTTCATCTTCTAGACGAACTTCGGCGCTTCAGTATTGATTTTCGTGGAACTGGTGGTTTCTTGGAATCCGACTTCTTCTCTGGGCGGCATACTGTTGTCATCGCCGTAAATACACCGTCAAATACATCGTCGTCTTCTGCTGACACAATTTCATTTTCTGTACCTCCTTTCATATCTTTTAGAATTCGTTGAAAAATGTCCGATCCATCAGGGAGAACTGTATCATCGAATGGTTCAAGATCAACCACACACTCCTCATCGGTGCTTCGGAAACGAACTGACCTTTCCTTTGCGCATTGGTCCTAAAACAGAAGTATTTAAAGCATGAACACAATCTGTCATTATAAACAGACGGATCTGTAGTCCAGAGGATAACACGCTGGACTGGTAATCCAGGGATCGCAGGTTCGATCCCTCGTCTGACCCATATAAAATTTCAGATTGGACTTTAAACCGATGGCTCGTGTCCGTGCTTTACATCGTGCACGTAAAAGAATCAGTTGTGACTCTGGAATGGGTCTCTGTATCATTGCACTATCCTCCAAAAATCTAAAATGACTAATCTATTCAGGAGACGGCGCCCATACGGGCAACCGATAGCGACGATAAATAAACGTAGAACACACACTGTCATTATAAATTGGCCACCATGACAGTTTCATTAATGCAATCAGTTGACAACAAATAAGCAGGGGTCCCTATGTCTGAAGTTATGTCTGTCCCACTTCTGTCGTAAGTTGAAAACAACTGGAGCCATTTTGAAACACTTGGAATCAACTAAGAGA
>CM026397.1:67547870-67582569 GCA_014843695.1 Archivesica marissinica
CGACAGTATACGACTATATGCCGACAGTATACGACTATATGCCGACAGTATACGACTATATGCCGACAGTATACGACTATATGCCGACAGTATACGACTATATGCCGACAGTATGCGACTATATGCCGACAGTATACGACTATATGCCGACAGTATGCGACTATATGCCGACAGTATACGACTATATGCCGACAGTATACGACTATATGCCGACAGTATGCGACTATATGCCGACAGTATACGACTATATGCCGACAGTATACGACTATATGCCGACATTATGCGACTATATGCCGACAGTATACGACTATATGCCGACAGTATACGACTATATGCCGACAGTATACGACTATATGCCGACAGTATACGACTATATGCCGACAGTATGCGACTATATGCCGACAGTATACGACTATATGCCGACAGTATGCGACTATATGCCGACAGTATACGACTATATGCCGACAGTATACGACTATATGCCGACAGTATACGACTATATGCCGACAGTATACGACTATATGCCGACAGTATACGACTATATGCCGACAGTATACGACTATATGCCGACAGTATGCGGCTATATACCGACAGTATACGACTATATGCCGACAGTATGCGACTATATGCCGACATTATGCGACTATATGCCGACAGTATACGACTATATGCCGACAGTATGCGACTATATGCCGACAGTATGCGGCTATATACCGACAGTATGCGGCTATATACCGACAGTATGCGACTATATGCCGACAGTATGCGACTATATGCCGACAGTATCGACTATATGCCGACAGTATACGACTATATGCCGACAGTATACGACTATATGCCGACAGTATACGACTATATGCCGACAGTATGCGACTATATGCCGACAGTATGCGCTATATGCCGACAGTATACGACTATATGCCGACAGTATCGACTATATGCCGACAGTATCGCTATTCGACAGTATACGACTATATGCCGACAGTATACGACTATATGCCGACAGTATACGACTATATGCCGACAGTATACGACTATATGCCGACAGTATACGACTATATGCCGACAGTATACGACTATATGCCGACAGTATACGACTATATGCCGACAGTATACGACTATATGCCGACAGTATGCGACTATATGCCGACAGTATACGACTATATGCCGACAGTATGCGACTATATGCCGACAGTATACGACTATATGCCGACATTATACGACTATATGCCGACAGTATGCGACTATATGCCAACAGTATGCGACTATATGCGACATATCGACTATATGCGACAGTATACGACTATATGCCGACATTATGCGACTATATGCCGACAGTATACGACTATATGCCGACAGTATACGACTATATGCCGACAGTATACGACTATATGCCGACAGTATACGACTATATGCCGACAGTATGCGACTATATGCCGACAGTATGCGACTATATGCCGACAGTATGCGACTATATGCCGACAGTATGCGACTATATGCCGACAGTATACGACTATATGCCGACAGTATGCGGCTATATGCCGACAGTATACGACTATATGCCGACATTATGCGACTATATGCCGACAGTATGCGACTATATGCCGACAGTATGCGACTATATGCCGACAGTATGCGACTATATGCCGACAGTATGCGACTATATGCCGACAGTATGCGACTATATGCCGACAGTATGCGACTATATGCCGACAGTATACGACTATATGCCGATAGTATGCGGCTATATGCCGACAGTATACGACTATATGCCGACAGTATGCGGTATATGCCGACAGTATACGACTATATGCCAACAGTATACGACTATATGCCGACAATATACGACTATATGCCGACAGTATACGACTATATGCCGACAGTATACGACTATATGCCGACAGTATACGACTATATGCCGACAGTATGCGGCTATATACCGACAGTATACGACTATATGCCGACAGTATGCGGCTATATGCCGACATTATGCGACTATATGCCGACAGTATACGACTATATGCCGACAGTATGCGACTATATGCCGACAGTATGCGGCTATATGCCGACAGTATGCGGCTATATACCGACAGTATACGACTATATGCCGACAGTATGCGACTATATGCCGACAGTATGCGACTATATGCCGACAGTATACGACTATATGCCGACAGTATACGACTATATGCCGACAGTATACGACTATATACCGACAGTATACGACTATATGCCGACAGTATGCGACTATATGCCGACAGTATGCGACTATATGCCGACAGTATGCGACTATATGCCGACAGTATGCGACATATGCCGACAGTATACGACTATATGCCGATAGTATGCGGCTATATGCCGACAGTATACGACTATATGCCGACAGTATGCGACTATATGCCGACAGTATACGACTATATGCCGACAGTATGCGACTATATGCAGACAGTATACGACTATATGCCGACATTATGCGACTATATGCCGACAGTATACGACTATATGCCGACATTATACGACTATATGCCGACAGTATGCGACTATATGCCATCAGTATGCGACTATATGCAGACAGTATACGACTATATGCCGACATTATGCGACTATATGCCGACAGTATACGACTATATGCCGACAGTATACGACTATATGCCGACAGTATACGACTATATGCCGACAGTATACGACTATATGCCGACAGTATGCGACTATATGCCGACAGTATGCGACTATATGCCGACAGTATGCGACTATATGCCGACAGTATGCGACTATATGCCGACAGTATACGACTATATGCCGATATTATGCGACTATATGCCGACAGTATGCGACTATATGCCGACAGTATGCGACTATATGCCGACAGTATGCGACTATATGCCGACAGTATGCGACTATATGCCGACAGTATACGACTATATGCCGACAGTATGCGGCTATATGCCGACAGTATACGACTATATGCCGACAGTATGCGGCTATATGCCGACAGTATACGACTATATGCCGACAGTATACGACTATATGCCGACAGTATACGACTATATGCCGACAGTATACGACTATATGCCGACAGTATACGACTATATGCCGACAGTATACGACTATATGCCGACAGTATGCGGCTATATGCCGACAGTATACGACTATATGCCGACAGTATACGACTATATGCCGACAGTATGCGACTATATGCCGACAGTATGCGGCTATATGCCGACAGTATGCGGCTATATACCGACAGTATACGACTATATGCCGACAGTATGCGACTATATGCCGACAGTATGCGACTATATGCCGACAGTATGCGACTATATGCCGACAGTATACGACTATATGCCGACAGTATACGACTATATGCCGACAGTATACGACTATATGCCGACAGTATACGACTATATGCCGACAGTATACGACTATATGCCGACAGTATACGACTATATGCCGACAGTATACGACTATATGCCGACAGTATACGACTATATGCCGACAGTATACGACTATATGCCGACAGTATACGACTATATGCCGACAGTATACGACTATATGCCGACAGTATACGACTATATGCCGACAGTATGCGACTATTTGCAGACAGTATACGACTATATGCCGACATTATGCGACTATATGCCGACAGTATACGACTATATGCCGACAGTATACGACTATATGCCGACATTATGCGACTATATGCCGACATTATACGACTATATGCCGACAGTATACGACTATATGCCGACAGTATACGACTATATGCCGACAGTATACGACTATATGCAGACAGTATACGACTATATGCCGACATTATGCGACTATATGCCGACAGTATACGACTATATGCCGACAGTATACGACTATATGCCGACAGTATGCGGCTATATGCCGACAGTATACGACTATATGCCAACAGTATACGACTATATGCCGACAATATACGACTATATGCCGACAGTATACGACTATATGCCGACAGTATGCGACTATATGCCGACAGTTTACGACTATATGCCGACAGTATGCGGCTATATACCGACAGTATACGACTATATGCCGAGAGTATGCGGCTATATGCCGACATTATGCGACTATATGCCGACAGTATACGACTATATGCCGACAGTATGCGACTATATGCCGACAGTATGCGGCTATATACCGACAGTATGCGGCTATATACCGACAGTATGCGACTATATGCCGACAGTATACGACTATATGCCGACAGTATGCGACTATATGCCGACAGTATGCGACTATATGCCGACAGTATGCGACTATATGCCGACAGTATACGACTATATGCCGACTGTATGCGGCTATATACCGACAGTATGCGACTATATGCCGACAGTATGCGACTATATGCCGACAGTATACGACTATATGCCGACAGTATGCGACTATATGCCGACAGTATACGACTATATGCCGACAGTATACGACTATATGCTGGCAGTATGCGACTATATGCCGACAGTATACGAATATATGCCGACAGTATGCGGCTATATACCGAGTCTCCATTGAATTGGAAGAAGACTGTCCTGGAAAAGTTGAATGAAGAACTTGAAATCACAAATTCATCCAGCTTCCTCATATGAAAAATATTCGGTCCCCAGTGAGTATCTAACCTACAGGGGTGAGGGACAACTCGGTCACGGTGGCCCCGGTATAGTTTAAGCTACTCTATTAACCGAAATCAGTATCTTATTATCTTATATGTGTTTAATATAGCACCAACAAGGTTTAATATCTTATATTAATCACTCTCGTTGGCGTGGATGAAAGCGTAAATGTGGTCATTCGTGTGGTAGGAAACCGGAGTACCCGGAGAAAACCCACTTGTCCGATCTGATACCATCGTACCATCTCACATATTTCCCGGTCTGAGGATCGAACCCGGGTTGCATTGGTGAGAACCGAGCGCGCTAACCACTGCGCTAATCGGACAGCCAACAGCTTAGGTCATAACTCATAACTCATAACCCAACTCGTACTGCCTTATTTGTGAAGGAATATCCAATATGCCTCTTCCGGCAAGTATCTCAGGTTCGTGCGGGAACCCGGGTAGAACCACTGATATTCTCAGTACAACTGGACAGCTTCCTCACATGAAATCAGTCCGCAACCAGATCATCTCACAATACATCTGTTTGAAGTTGATATTCAAGCAGCAGTTTCAGTGCTTGTACTTGTAAGACGTATATAATCACATTCAATTGTATCAGCAAAATCCCCATCCGTTGATCCCGTTGAGCCTGTTGTTCAAAGGTCGTTTGAATTTCAATAGTACACATAAGTTTTATTCCAACTATATAGGTTTATATAGTCTTGAATTGACTGTACTCAAATCGTGAGGCACAGTTTACGAACTACCAATCTTAAACATATATTGTAAGAAGGTAGCATGTATACGTATAGTACATCTAGTTAACGCGCAAGACGACAATGGTCTATTATCAATATCCGGAACATCGAGTCCCTATTGCGTTCAAATAATACCCTAAATAGACTATAAATCATATTAGTCAAATTGTGTCATTAATCCGCATTAATAACGTCCAATGTGCTTAATTAAGCTTAAATAGCAGCTCTCATTTCCGTATGAATTGGAAAAATAGTAAAAACACTCAATACCATAGAATAACAACGTAAGCATGCGCAACACAGTTAAACATTATAAATAATTATTGGCACTACTTTGAAAACAAATACAATACATATTACATAGCGCTTATCTGTGCATACCTAATACTTTCACTTATAGGACTGGATTTACGAGTGTCATATCAAACATAAAATGCTCAATCAAGAATAAATACACAGACCTTCATACTGTCTGTTAAATTGTTAATGTTTGATTATGGACATTCTATGGTTGTTTGTGGAAACATGATGAGCCAGTGAAACCCGTTAATCTGTAGTACCGCGAATAATAATTGAATACATGCTATATTACACAATACAAGGAAGGATATCGTTGCCATATAGCGGAATATATTACTGTTTCATGCCATATATGTAATATCATATAGTACAATACAAATGGCGGAATTACTGCGGAATAGCCCAGTCTCTGTGACAATCACAAGGGCCGGAAGTCCTATGCATGGAAGCTGTACTAGCGGACAGGAATGTCTTCGAAAACAAGGTAATACTATTTGTTTCACTTAGTTTGTTGAACGTGAAACTATTGTCTCAGGAATGAATTTTAGAATTGTTTAATATAAAACTATTGTTTCGGGAAATTCGCTTAGATTAAAACTATTGTTTCGGGAATGTGTTTAGATTAAAACTATTGTTTCGGGAAATTCGTTGAGATTAAAACTATTGTTTTAGGAAATTCGTTTAGAATAAATCTAAAGTTTCAGGAAATGTGCTTAGAATGCAACTATATTGCTTTAGGAATTAAGTTTACAATAAAATTATTGTTTCTGGAAATCGGCATAGAATAAAACAATTGTTTCGGGAAATTCGTTTAAGATAAAACTAAAGTTTCAGGAAATGTGTTTAGAATAAAACCATTGCTTCAGGACAATCTTTGCAACATAGCACTTGTTTCAGGCAATTCGTTTAGAATAAACTTAAATGTAACGTTCTATGCTCAGGCTGGAACATAATATACGGTAAACAAGTCAATTCGAAGTCAAATATTTTTATTGGCAAACACAAGATATGTTCACCGCCAAGTAACGTATGTGGCGGTTATTTACACACAATGAGAAAAGGGTGATATATTGTACAAACCCATCAATAATTTAGTGCCGTTGTATATTAATGGAAAATAAATATTAATGATGAAATTATAGAGTAATACTAATACAATACTCATTTTATGATAGTGGGTTTATCAGTTACATTATGGGATAGCAGTACGTGCAAACTAATATATATGAATACAGCATAGTGTTTTCAGTTGAGGGCCCTAGGGAAGACTGGTACTACAACCAACTGGGCTACCCTCTATAAATAAAGTATTCACTTACTTACTACTTACTAGTTATCAGTGTATTGCATTTTACCGATAAACTAACATTGTATCATTTTTGGTTAGGTGACTATTAGCTTATAGGACCACTATTTTGAGGGGCAACCTTACCCGGTAAGCAAACAAATCGGTAAATGTGCACAATTTTCTTAAAAGGTACAATCATTTCTTTGAAAAATGGCATAAAATCCAATTGACAATGTATTTTCTTACACATGAATACAAAACAATGACATAAAATCACAAAATGTAAACTTCTGAACCATTTATAGTCCTTTAAGTAGACTGTCAATTTATGGCGGCCATTGTTGACGCCATCTTGTATTTCTCCGAACGCTACGATTTATGCCAATTTATACCGCATGTGTGACAAACGTCAGACATTTACAAACATTTTGGTATATAACTCGTTTTGTTAGTTGACCGGGTATGGTTGAACATTTCGTATAACCTGAACGTCACCTAATCATTTATAGACCTCCAGAATGAAAAAAAAACGGTAGCAAATTTATTATTCATACGGGTTATAAGAAAACTCGGTTATAAAAGCAGCAGCAACGGGTATTCTAGACCGAAATCATAACTGTGTGCAATATTAACATAACCGTTCATTTCATGGAAGGAATTGTTGACTCTGTGTGAACTAATGTCGTATACGACTACAACGGAGTGTTTAACTATTTGTTCTCTAATTAATAAAAATCTATTTACCTTGACAACTGTAACTGTTTTCTGTTTGTCATACGTGGCAGAGTTCGTAATGGGCACATTATATAAGGCGTACAGGTCTTAAACCCAGCTAACGTAAATACACACCTAACTCACACTGAAACGAGACACCCAGTGAAATGTCAGCCCAAAATGTCAACTCAAGCTTGAAATAGGCATTGGGCGATATTTTAACCCACTACCAACTCACCCTGTCACCCGGCCTTCGGTGCGATGGTACCCCAATATGCCAACTAGCAATGGTACCGGACATTCAGTGTGCATTACACTTTACGATACTTCTGGCTGGGCTTGGATTTATGGACTGAACATAATTGAGGAAAATCTGATGGGCTAGTACCCTAACTACTCTAACTACATATTCATGTGTGTGTGTGTGTGTGTTTATATTTGGGGTTTAAAGTTGCACAAACAGCTTAGGTCATACGGCGTCTCTCCAGCTATTATTGGTGGAGGAAGACCGATCAGTATTGTTGGCACGGACGGACACCCGGGTAGAACCACCGACCTACCACAAGTCAGCTGGATAGCATCCTCACATGAAGTAACACCCCAAGTGGGATTCGAACACATAGCGGCGAGGGGGAAATGAGTTGATGTCAGCGACCGTAACCACTCGACCACAGAGGCCCCCAACATTATAATGTATATAAGGGTGATACATGTATCGTGAACATCAGAAATGGTGGGGGAAGACCGAGCAGTATTGTTGGCACGGACGGTCACCCGGGTAGACATCAGAACATCAGAAATGCGAGTTCCTTATCTGTATATATGCTTCTGCTTGATACAATGCACATACTGTTCTTTCATTTCTCCAAAAGATGTTACACACCGCCTGCAAACAATATCTTGAAAGTATTATATGCAGTCTTGAAAGACTACCTGTGCAGTATATAAAGCAAGTTCAAACAACTTATATTAATCATTCTCGTTGGCGATGATGAAAGCGTAAATGTGGTCATTCGTGTGGGAGGAAACCGAAGTACCCGGAGAAAACCCACCTGTACGATCTAGCGACCATCGTACCATATCACATACTCCCGTTCCGAGGATCGAACCCGTGTTGCATTGGTGAGAAGCGAGCGCGCTAATCGGACAGCCACAGAGATTCATCTCAAACCACCCACCCACATTTTGTTCTAACATTCATAAAACTCTTGAAAAAGTACGGTGGCAAATTGCTAAATCCGAACCTTTGCACTCGTTTTTATTATTATTTATTATTACATGTAATACAACAAAGATATAACGATCATACAAAATAATAAAGAAATAATACTATTAGGATAATGACAGATTTTATGATATCTTCTGACACCAGATTATACTAAGTATGTTCGTGTATCAAATACAACCACGGGGGTTTGTATCTCTCCAAGTGCTTTCCTCTAGTTTAGTAGACGTTTGTAGCTTAATTATCGTTGAGTTCAATATGCCGATAACATCTTCAAATATAGTCAGACTTAACTGAGCACGTGTAAACTACATAGTGTTTTACTTTATCTTGCAGCCAGAGCTAGGAGCGCTGAATTGAGAAAAAATCTATATGCGAGTAGAAACTATTTGGGTAACGACCTGTTTAGTACTTCACCAAGTTGCAATGGATGCCGTTCAAAGTCATCTGAGAGCACCATAAGATCATGTTTCCTGGATGTTCCTTCGAAAAATGTGGTTCATTCTACTAACAGAATTGGTCGAAAACGGTCACCAACTGGGAGAGATCACGCTGATATAAACAAGAAGGAAACTCGAAGTAGGAGTTCTTCCCCATTTGACTGGATTGAAAGAGAAGTATTACCACGCGGGTCGCCAACTTTTGAAAAGGTTATGTGTGAAATGCTGTCAGATACTGAGATTTCTCCAAAGAGCTCAGACACAGAAACCAGCTGGAGTAAGCAAGAACGTGTCAAACAGAAAACATGCAAAAGTTACACATCTAAGATTTCCGTAAGTCGTCGTAAGGTTAGAAGCAAAGCAAAAGTTTGATTAGTCTGTTTCTCCAATACCAACTAGTAGCAATACTGATAGAAACGGAACAAGTGACGTAGATAATACTAATGATACAAACACCATGAATAGTTTGATTATTATGTTTCTCCAATACCAACTGGTAGCAATACAGATAGAAACGGAACACGGGACGTAGATAATACTAATGAAACAAACACCATGAATAGTTTGATTAGTATGTTGCTCCAATATCAACTGGTAGCAATACAGATAGAAACGGAACAAGTGACGTAGATAATACTAATGATGCAAACACCATGCATAGTTTGATTAGTATGTTTCTCCAATACCAACTGGTAACAATACAGATAGAAACAGAACAAGTGACGTAGATAATAATAATGATACAAGCACCATGAATAGTTTGATTAGTATGTTTCTCCAATACCAACTGGTAACGATACTGATAGAAACGGAACAAGTGACGTAGATAATACTAATGATACAAACACCATGAATAGTTTGATTATTATGTTTCTCCAATACCAACTGGTAGCAATACAGATAGAAACGGAACAAGGGACGTAGATAATACTAATGATACAAACATCATGAATAGTTTGATTAGTATGTTTTTCCAATACCAACTGGTAACACTACTGATAGAAACGGAACAAGGGACGTGGATAATAATAATAACGATGCAAACACCATGAAAAGCAAACATTAACGTATTTGGTACTACAGAAACACCAACAGTAATTTAACCAGTGCTGAAACCATTAATAATGATTTCCAGTACTAATATACACTCAACAGAATTCCTAATCGGCCACACGATGTTTAACATTGTATTTGGAGCAAACTAATATATCAATTTTCATATCATCTTATTATGTGCATTTTATTTTAGATCCTTACGAAAGGAATTGCTGCATACTCATTATGAATAAAATTCATTAAATGACAATATGAACATATTCATATTGCATGATTATTAGTTGGCTCCACATATTATGAAGCACAAGGTGGTCCAGTAGAAAGTGTGCCGCTGAGTGTAGAGGTTGGTAAGTGATGTTATCGCGTGTTCCATCTAGCATTATTGTCTGTCTGTCTATGTTTTTCATTTGTACAGAACCCACTCTGGAGCATTATAGTACACATTTGTGGTGGAGAAGACCACAACCATTTCCTGGGTAGAAACAAGTACTCAATTATTTAATCTACGCAATCTACGTTCTCACATAGCATTGCGTCGTTACTTACTGAACTAGCAGATACCATATGTATTGGTGTTCATGGTGCATAGCATTGCGTCGTTACTTACTGAACTAGCAGATATCATATGAATTGGTGTTCATTAGGCATAGAATTGCGTCGTTACTTACTGAACTAGCAGATATCATATGTATTGGTGTTCATGGGGCATAGCATTGCTTCGTTACTTACTGAACTAGCAGATATCATATGTATTGGTGTTCATTAGGCATAGCATTACGTCGTTACTTACTGAACTAGCAAATATCATATGTATTGGTGTTCATGAGACATAGCATTACGTCGTGACTTACTGAACTAGCAGATACCATATGAATTGGTGTTCATTATGCATAGCATTACGTCGTTACTTACTGAACTAGCAGATATCATATGTATTGGTGTTCATTAGGCATAGCATTACGTCGTTACTTACTGAACTAGCAAATATCATATGTATTGGTGTTCATTAGGCATAGCATTACGTCGTTACTTACTGAACTAGCAGATATCATATGTATTGGTGTTCATTAGGCATAGTATTACGTCGTTACTTACTGAACTAGCAAATATCATATGTATTGATGTTCATTAGGCATAGCATTACCTCGATAGGTACTGAACTAGCATATACCATATGTATTGGTGTTCATTAGGCAAAGCATTACGTCGTGACTTACTGAACTAGCAAATATAATATGTATTGTTGTTCATGAGGCATAGCATTACGTCGTTACTTACTGAACTAGCATATATCATATGTAGTGGTGTTCATTAGGCATAGCATTACGTCGTTACATACTGAACAAGCAGATATCATATTAGAGGGGTTCATTAGGCATAGCATTACGTCGTTACTTACTAAACTAGCATATATCATATGTATTGGTGTTCATTAGGCATAGCATTACGTCGTTACTTACTAAACTAGCATATATCATATGTATTGGTGTTCATTAGGCATAGCATTACGTCGTTAGGTACTGAACTAGCATATACCATATGTATTAGTGTTCATTAGGCAAAGCATTACGTCGTGACTTACTGAACTAGGAAATATAATATGCATTGGTGTTCATGAGGCATAGCATTACGTCGTTACTTACTGAATTAGCAGATATCATATTTATTGGTGTTCATTAGGCATAGCATTACGTCGTTAGGTACTGAACTAGCATATATCGTATGTATTGGGGTTCATTAGGCATAGCATTACGTCGTTACTTACTGAACCAGCATATATCATATGTATTGGTGTTCATTAGGCATATCATTACGTCGTTACTTACTGAACTAGCAGAAATCATAGTTATTGGTGTTCATTAGGCATAGCATTACGTCGTTACATACTGAACAAGCAGATATCATATTAGTGGGGTTCATTAGGCATAGCATTACGTCGTTACTTACTGAACTAGCATATATCATATGTATTGGTGGTCATTAGACATAGCATTACGTCGTTACTTACTGAACTAGCAGATATCATATTTATTGGTGTTCATTAGGCATAGCATTACGTCGTTAGGTACTGAACTAGCATATATCGTATGTATTGGGTTTCATTAGGCATAGCATTGCGTCGTTGCTTACTGAACTAGCATATATCATATGTATTGGTGTTCATTAGGCATAGCATTACGTCGTGACTTACTGAACTAGCATATACCATATGTATTGGTGTTCATTAGGCATAGCATTACGTCGTTACATACTGAACTAGCATAGACCATATGTATTGGTGTTCATTAGGCAAAGCATTACGTCGTGACTTACTGAACTAGCAAATATAATATGCATTGGTGTTCATGAGGCATAGCATTACGTCGTTAGGTACTGAACTAGCATATACCATATGCATTGGTGTTCATTAGGCAAAGCATTACATCGTGACTTACTGAACTAGCAAATATAATATGCATTGGTGTTCATGAGGCATAGCATTACGTCGTTACTTACTGAACTAGCATATATCATATGTATTGGTGTTCATTAGGCATAGCTTTACGTCGTTACTTACTGAACTAGCATATATCGTATGTATTGGGGTTCATTAGGCATAGCATTACGTCGTTACTTACTGAACTAGCATATATCATATGTATTGGTGTTCATTAGGCATAGCATTACGTCGTTACTTACTAAACTAGCATATATCATATGTATTGGTGTTCATTAGGCATAGCATTACGTCGTTACTTACTGAACTAGCAGATATCATAGTTATTGGTGTTCATTAGGCATAGCATTACGTCGTTACATACTGAACAAGCAGATATCATATTAGAGGGGTTCATTAGGCATAGCATTACGTCGTTACTTACTAAACTAGCATATATCATATGTATTGGTGTTCATTAGGCATAGCATTACGTCGTTACTTACTAAACTAGCATATATCATATGTATTGGTGTTCATTAGGCATAGCATTACGTCGTTAGTTACTGAACTAGCATATACCTTATGTATTGGTGTTCATTTGGCAAAGCATTACGTCGTGACTTACTGAACTAGCAAATATAATATGCATTGGTGTTCATGAGGCATAGCATTACGTCGTTACTTACTGAACTAGCATATATCATATGTATTGGTGTTCATTAGGCATAGCATTACGTCGTTACTTACTGAACAAGCAGATATCATATTAGTGGGGTTCATTAGGCATAGCATTACGTCGTTACTTACTGAACTAGCAGATATCATATGTATTGGTGTTCATTAGGCATAGCATTACGTCGTTACTTACTGAACTAGCAAATATCATATGTATTGGTGTTCATTAGGCATAGCATTACCTCGATAGGTACTGAACTAGCATATACCATATGTATTGGTGTTCATTAGGCAAAGCATTACGTCGTGACTTACTGAACTAGCAAATATAATATGTATTGTTGTTCATGAGGCATAGCATTACGTCGTTACTTACTGAACTAGCATATATCATATGTATTGGTGTTCATTAGGCATAGCATTACGTCGTGACTTACTGAACTAGCATATATCATATGTATTGGTGTTCATTAGGCATAGCATTACGTCGTTACATACTGAACTAGCATATACCATATGTATTGGTGTTCATTAGGCAAAGCATTACGTCGTGACTTACTGAACTAGCAAATATAATATGCATTGGTGTTCATGAGGCATAGCATTACGTCGTTAGGTACTGAACTAGCATATACCATATGTATTGGTGTTCATTAGGCAAAGCATTACGTCGTGACTTACTGAACTAGCAAATATAATATGCATTGGTGTTCATGAGGCATAGCATTACGTCGTTACTTACTGAACTAGCATATATCATATGTATTGGTGTTCATTAGGCATAGCTTTACGTCGTTACTTACTGAACTAGCATATATCGTATGTATTGGGGTTCATTAGGCATAGCATTACGTCGTTACTTACTGAACTAGCATATATCATATGTATTGGTGTTCATTAGGCATAGCATTACGTCGTTACTTACTAAACTAGCATATATCATATGTATTGGTGTTCATTAGGCATAGCATTACGTCGTTACTTACTGAACTAGCAGATATCATAGTTATTGGTGTTCATTAGGCATAGCATTACGTCGTTACATACTGAACAAGCAGATATCATATTAGAGGGGTTCATTAGGCATAGCATTACGTCGTTACTTACTAAACTAGCATATATCATATGTATTGGTGTTCATTAGGCATAGCATTACGTCGTTACTTACTAAACTAGCATATATCATATGTATTGGTGTTCATTAGGCATAGCATTACGTCGTTAGTTACTGAACTAGCATATACCTTATGTATTGGTGTTCATTTGGCAAAGCATTACGTCGTGACTTACTGAACTAGCAAATATAATATGCATTGGTGTTCATGAGGCATAGCATTACGTCGTTACTTACTGAACTAGCATATATCATATGTATTGGTGTTCATTAGGCATAGCATTACGTCGTTACTTACTGAACAAGCAGATATCATATTAGTGGGGTTCATTAGGCATAGCATTACGTCGTTACTTACTGAACTAGCAGATATCATATGTATTGGTGTTCATTAGGCATAGCATTACGTCGTTACTTACTGAACTAGCAAATATCATATGTATTGGTGTTCATTAGGCATAGCATTACCTCGATAGGTACTGAACTAGCATATACCATATGTATTGGTGTTCATTAGGCAAAGCATTACGTCGTGACTTACTGAACTAGCAAATATAATATGTATTGTTGTTCATGAGGCATAGCATTACGTCGTTACTTACTGAACTAGCATATATCATATGTAGTGGCGTTCATTAGGCATAGCATTACCTCGATACTTACTGAACTAGCAGATATCATAGTTATTGGTGTTCATTAGGCATAGCATTACGTCGTTACATACTGAACAAGCAGATATCATATTAGAGGGGTTCATTAGGCATAGCATTACGTCGTTACTTACTAAACTAGCATATATCATATGTATTGGTGTTCATTAGGCATAGCATTACGTCGTTACTTACTAAACTAGCATATATCATATGTATTGGTGTTCATTAGGCATAGCATTACGTCGTTAGGTACTGAACTAGCATATACCATATGTATTAGTGTTCATTAGGCAAAGCATTACGTCGTGACTTACTGAACTAGGAAATATAATATGCATTGGTGTTCATGAGGCATAGCATTACGTCGTTACTTACTGAACTAGCAGATATCATATTTATTGGTGTTCATTAGGCATAGCATTACGTCGTTAGGTACTGAACTAGCATATATCGTATGTATTGGGGTTCATTAGGCATAGCATTACGTCGTTACTTACTGAACCAGCATATATCATATGTATTGGTGTTCATTAGGCATAGCATTACGTCGTTACTTACTGAACTAGCAGAAATCATAGTTATTGGTGTTCATTAGGCATAGCATTACGTCGTTACATACTGAACAAGCAGATATCATATTAGAGGGGTTCATTAGGCATAGCATTACGTCGTTACTTACTAAACTAGCATATACCATATGTATTGGTGTTCATTAGGCAAAGCATTACGTCGTGACTTACTGAACTAGCAAATATAATATGCATTGGTGTTCATGAGGCATAGCATTACGTCGTTAGTTACTGAACTAGCATATACCTTATGTATTGGTGTTCATTTGGCAAAGCATTACGTCGTGACTTACTGAACTAGCAAATATAATATGCATTGGTGTTCATGAGGCATAGCATTACGTCGTTACTTACTGAACTAGCATATACCATATGCATTGGTGTTCATTAGGCAAAGCATTACCTCGTGACTTACTGAACTAGCATATATCATATGTATTGGTGTTCATTAGGCATAGCATTACGTCGTTACTTACTGAACAAGCAGATATCATATTAGTGGGGTTCATTAGGCATAGCATTACGTCGTTACTTACTGAACTAGCAGATATCATATGTATTGGTGTTCATTAGGCATAGCATTACGTCGTTACTTACTGAACTAGCAAATATCATATGTATTGGTGTTCATTAGGCATAGCATTACCTCGATAGGTACTGAACTAGCATATAAGTAGTATAGGGGGGGGGAATAAAAAAAAATGTACCATCATGCTAAAAGAAATCAGTATAATTGTAAAATTTTTGGTTGAATAAAGAGTAAAAAAGTGTACCATCATGCCAAAAACCAATAGGTAAAATAAAAAATCGATAATAAATATATCGATTATATAAATCCCATATATTTATTTTATATATAAATATATAAATTAAATATATTTTCGTCTCAGTAAATCTTCTCAGTCAATAAATCTTCTCAGTCAATCTTCTCAGTCAATAAATCTTCTCAGTCAATCTTCTCAGTCAATCTTCTCAGTCAATAAATCTTCTCAGTCAGGGGTTTAAGGTATTGGAAATACGATCATATGATAGTACGTTGACCAAGTGGTTAAGGCGTTAAACTTAAGATTTAATGGAGTAATATCCTCGTGGGTTTGAAACCCACACGTACTAATATATTTTTTAGGTATATTAGTAAATAAAAAGTGAGAATATAAATGTTTACATAATGATTTTATTTTCATGAAGCTATAGTCTAACGAAGAATAATAATCTAGCATGGTTATACAAGCAATGTACATATAAATGTTCAGTTCATATAATCTAACATGGTTATACAATTATAATAAAAAAGTACATATAAATAATCACTTCAATCAATTCATCATAATGTATCTTAGTGTATAAATGTATCGTCAGTTCTTGTAGAGATTTTATTCACTCTTTTGTGTAGCAATTCTTGCACTACGCCTTAAATATTTATAATCATCACGATCATTCTGTGTAGCAATACGATTATGTTTCCTAATTTGTTCAATTCTGTTTTTCCACGATTTCGTATTATCTGTAGTCGTAATTTGATGATGTAGACCATCTAGACGATCCTGCCATTTTCGTTTAACAGTTTGTTTAATGGAGCTCCAACGTTTTGTAGCTTCTTGAACATTAGTTGTATCATTCCAATGCACAATAGTAGGTTCATCTTGTATAACGATAACATCTGGTTCAGTTTTAATTTGTTCGATAATGAGTATATCATCATCATTATCATTATTAATATCAATAACGATTGGTTCTTGTTTAATCATATTACCCGTTAGTATTGGTTCATTTAAATCTGTTGTAGAAGTTCCAACATAATTCGTTTGATTTTTAACAAGAATACGTCCAGGAATATTCTGTGTAGATATAACGTTATTATGTTCATCCATAAATACAAGATTTAAATATTGTGAATCAACAAATTTAGCTGTATCACAAGTTTTCCATTTAATATCGTCATCTATACGATATTTAATTGCAGCATCAATGTCTATAATTAATTCTTCGATAGAACGCTTACTAGGAATATCTATAGCAGTTGTTGTTGTAAAAGTTAATATAGCTTTACCGCGAGTAGTTGTATCGTTAGTAGTAGTCATGATGATAATATTGTACAGCGCAGTACAAAAAATGTAGTAAAGAGTGAATCGATGTTCGTCTTCTTATATACACTAAGTCAGTATCTTCAAGTGTTTTTATAATTCATAACAATTTTAAAAAGTTAATATATATAAGAGTAAAATAATGTTTATCTATACTTAATTCGTGTCTACAATAAGTACATTACTAGTATCTGAAATCCAATTTTCTAAAGCTTCATCAGTTAAAGTCCAAAATTCCTCAGTATTTGAAAAAACGGTAATAAGTCTAATTAATAAATTATTTAAAAAATCTGTAAAATAATGTTTATCTATACTTAATTCGTGTCTACAATAAGGACATTTAGATAAATTTGAGACGCAATATAAACATATCAGAGACTTACATTGACATTCATTTAAGAAATAAAAATCCGTATTTGTTCGTAAACATATAGAACATTCTTCGACCCATAATTCGAAATAACTCATAATTTAAAAAAAAAATTAATAGATGTAACTGTAAAAATAATTGTAACCATAAATACTGGACTAATAATAGTTGTTAGTCACAGCGACCCTTTCAATTTCAGTGTCTGTCATATCCCAATATTGTTGAGCAGTTCTATTAATATAAGTTTCTGTAGTTATCATACCCCAATATTGTTGATAAGTACGATTATTTAAGTTTTGATATAAAGTAGGTCTATGTAAAGGTGCAAAAGAAAATTGTTGCCTACAAAAAGGACATTTATTAATTTTATATATACAATCTAAGCATATAATGTGTTTACAAACGCATTCATTAATAAAATAATAATCGTTATTTTCTTGAAGACATATAGAACATTCCTCACCCCAAAATTCGCAAAAACGCATAATCCAGATTAATAAATAGTAAAAAATCCAATAGTGAAAAAATATTAAAATTCTTATTCTTAATAAGCATCAAATAAGTATTAGACAAATAAGGTCTAATGTTGTCGAGCTGTTTAACATCTTATTATATACAATAAGAAATGCCTACAATCTTGAGTTACAAGTTTGACAAACTTCACTTTTGACATTATGATGTAATTTCAAGTGTTCTTGAGAAATTTTTTGAAACCACTTAGTTAATAAAATATCATTTTCTAAATAATTTGTAACACTAAAAGTATTGAGTACTATATGCGAAAATGTTTGTTTATGTTTTATAAGATTATATAAAACGTATAAACAATAAACACCGCATAATTGTGTAGAATCAGATTGAAAACGATTTTTATTTCTAAATAATTTTAAACAATTTATGTTTAAGAAATTATAAATATCAATTTCAATACGATTATATACTCCATATGAATCAAAATAAAAACATTTATTAGTATGTGTACGATAAATTAAAACCCAATGTTGTCCGGGTTTAGAAATTGGATCTGTATTAACTATATAGCAATTACGTCGTTTATTTACAAATAATAGTTCATCTCTAGCACATACAATACCGTTTAAAGATGGAAAAATTGTATCTAAAATATATTGTAGCGTAAATGTATCCATATTTTTTAAGACATAATAACATTACGTAGACCATCGATCATGAGCATATCGTCATATTCTGAATAAACAATAACATTTATAGGGTCAACTAAAGCTTCACTCCATTCCATATCAAATTCTATATTACCATTTTTAATAGGATGAAGATGACCTTCCTCACAGCCTAAATCGGGTGTAAAATCAACAGCCCATAAAGTATGTTTTCGTTTATATACAGATATTGGAAATACATAAAGATCTTTATTATGTTCTATACCAAGAGCTTTCCAAAAAGATTTATAACTTTGACATACTTTAGCATTATCATTAGAAAAATCCATATGTAATGGATTAGCGTCAATACTAGTACCATTAATGGTAACTTTTAATTTAGTTATATTAAAATGTTCGAATGAAAATGGTGATTCAGTATTTGAACCATTCATTACAGAGTTTTTAACTTGACCTATAATAATTCTTTTTGGTATTTGACCGTGTATTAGATTTGATTCTATTTTAGATACTAAACCATCCATAACCGTAAATACGTTAATTTCAACACGTTTAAGAGGTATTTTCATAGGTGTAGACCTAAGAGCATTATTTAAAGATACCCATACATTAGGATCTAAAGATACTGTTCGTACTTTCATAACAGCTTTAATAATTTCTATTTTACCATCATTACCATCATTACCTAGCATATAAAATGCTGGTGAAGATCTAACTAATCGTATTTTTAATTCGCACATATTAGGTAGATACTTGGATTGTCTGGTAATATCTGTATGTATTTTACCTTGTAATTCTACTACTTTATCACCAGTTAATTTTATATTACGTTTTTTAGCTCCATTAACAGTAGCATCTTCAGCCCCAAAAGTTGTAAATGTACGTAATTCACCTTTCCCCGGTTTTCCCCATAATTGTGTATCTTCTAACATATTTTGTTCGGTTTCGCTAGAACCGCATAAAATTTCAATGAAAGCTCTATACGGATATTTATCATTACCAGATATTAATTTACCGTTAATATATATATCAACATGATTAAATAATGAATGTAATGGATTTTCTATAATTGATATATTACTATCAGCATCTATAGTACTATTATCGCGTTTAACCATTTTAATTTCAAGGTTTAATTCTAGATCCATAAGATCTGTCCATTTTTCAGTTTGCCTAGGAATTATAAATTCAATAGGCGCTGTATTACCTGAAGGATTAACTAATGGTTGATGCTCATTAATAAAAGCTCTATCCATTGTTGTAAGTGTCGGAGGTAAACTATAGAGGTCCAATTCCCCTTTATTGCATAAACTAGAACCAGTAATCATGATTATATGTAAAAAAACTAATCGAAATAATCTAAACGTCTTTTTTTATTACTTTTAAAATAATTATTGTTACAACGTTTTCTATGTCCTGAACCAGACTGGCCTTTATTAATAGTATTAGTACCCTTTATACTTTTATTACCGGTTAGAGCAGTCATTAATTTATCTTCTTTCAAATCGGTTAATAATTTAGATGTAACGTGTTTAAGTACATTTTTACCCCTTTTTTTAGCAATATGTTTATATGTTTTAGGTTTTTGTATAACATCATGTATACCGCCTGTAACTTCATTTAGTAAAGTACTAGCCATATTATCGACTAAATAAGGTATAAGATTACTACCAACAGTTTTTAATGTTCCACCTAAACCATAACCACGTTGCCTAACACGGCCTCTATATACAGGTATATTCATAATGGTCTTCTACGAAATTCTAACCTAACTATACAAACATCACCCGTTAAATGAATAGTTTCGCCTAATTCATTACGTATAAATATATATATATCGTTTATACGCTTATCTGTAATAGGTAAATAATGTATATGTTTAAATTGTATACTTTTATGTGTAGTTACATTAGGAGCTTGATTATACGTAAATTGTCTTAGTAATTGCGATTGTCCAGATCCTACTATACTAAAATCGACGATATTTGTATATACGTATAGGTTTGTAAGGCCTAAATATAAATATGGTTCGTGAACAAAACAATCCATTTTAGGGAATACATAATAATAATTTTTATTCTTATTATTATGTATATTAATTAAGTTAATAACTTCTTGACTTGAATCGATACCTAACATATTACCTAATAATGTAGGTACTAAGAGACCTATATTTTCTGGAGTATTTGATATTAAAGATAATGATTTTTTCTTATAATACATATAATAAGGATTATGGTTATATTTCCAAGATAAATATATACCAGTACCCCAATCGTTAATCGATGCTTCCCAAAGATTATAGGACATAGATGCCCATAAAGTACCAAACATTTTATTCCAGCTATCTTCCATAATACTTGTTAAGATTTTATAATCGTTATAAACTCCATTAGGTATTTTAAATGGTAATAATGTGCAATCATTATCGTAATATTTATTAGGAGTATTATCGTCCTTAGGCCCCATAATAACGTATTTTACACCTTTTTTTTAGCAAATTGACTCTCAGAATGTCTATCATATCCATATTCATGATTAACATCTGTATAGTATTTATAATGCCAAAATATGTTATATCTATAATTATAATTCATTTTATGATCAAAATGATTATTAAAAAATCCATAATCATTATGAAATGGTACATCTCTATAGCCTCGTTCAATTCGTTTTTTGGGGTATTGAGCATTTCTAATAGCTAAAAAAAATGTATTGTTTGAATCTGTAATGTTAAATACTTTATTAGGTATAATACCATCGACTAAACCTACTTCCCATTTGTTATCATTACTTAGAGTTATACCGTTAGGTATAGAGACTTTAAAATCAGCATTATTATTATCTTGTTGAGATTTAAATTTAATACGTTGACTATCTAATGTAATATAGAAATTTTCTGAACGTTCCATTATACGAAATTACTAAATATAGCGTCTCTTATAAAATGTAACGTTAATATACACTTACCATCATTGAAATGAATATTATTACCTAAAACGTTTTTTATATTAACATATATTTCATCTATACGGTTACTATTTATTTTTATATATTGATCATGTTGAAATTCATTAGTACTATAATGATTAACGTTAGTTTTAACTTTAAAAGGTAAAACACGTAATAATTGTTCTTCACCATCAGATATCATTACAGGTTCTATAATATCTATGTAAACGTATATAGAACTATCATTAATTAATAGATTAACGGGTTCTTTAAAAGGAGATGGTTCTATATCTATAGGCCGTAAAATATAATTTGTAGTAGCATTTAAAAAACCTAATTTTCTACATATATTAGGATGAAAAGTTAATCCTATATTAACGTTTAAGGGTATTGTATGTAATTCGCATACACTATTACTACTACGAAATTTAAGTAATATTTGAAGTACATTATCCGTTTCAAGTATTCTATCTATTACAGCCGTTATACTTATTTTAATTACACTATCTAATATATCTTTTATACAAGCATTTATCATTTGCATAAATTGTAAAGGTGTATCATAAAAACCTAGAGGTATATTACCTCTATAAGGACCTGGTTCTAAAACTTCTATATCATCGGGTAATGTAAGGTCAAAATGTTGTTCCCCTTCTATAACAATTAATATAGCTCCCGGATAGGTGATTTCGGTTAGAGCTACGCTCCATTCTTCTTTTTTATTTAAGGTTATAGGTTTAGCTAATTTACATCTAAATTCAGCTACCGTATTATTAGGATATATATTTAAAGAACTATCGCTCATAAGGGTTATATAGAAATCTTCCATTATCTTCGTTTCGATATTTTAGGCGAAGGTAAGCCTATACCCGTTATTGTACTTAAAAGAACTAGCCAAACGTCTTTATTATTTGTATCGCCGTACGTAAGTCCCCATACCGAAGCTGCAAATACGCAATAGATGAGTAACATCTGAGCCGTGTATCTATATAGACCCGATATATCTTTATATTTATTAACTAATGAACCTGTTGTAGATTTATTAAGATTATTATCTATAGATATACTATCTTCCATATTTTTACTTTTATCCATGAGTTAAACGACTTATCGTAACTTTTCCACTTTACAAATATTTCTTTAATTTTACGACCTTTTTAAATAATAACTCTACGTTTTAATATTTTCTCTATATCATAATCGCCTTTATTTTTAATTAATTGTAATTCATTTCTATAAAATGAACCTTTTATTTCCTCACCGTTCAAATCATGAACCTTAAATGTTATCGGAGAACCATTAATAACTTTATATACAATAAATAATTCTAATGTCCAATTTGGTAAATAACCTTTAGTAAAATGTTTTTTAGTTTTATTAATTCTAACATGATCGCCTATTTTAATAGTTTTATTATCTTTAGATATTTCATTATTATTAATATTATTCGATATTATATGTTCATTACCGATATTAGCATCTGTAGGTTTATAACCCGTAGAACTATGCTTTGATCGATTATAATTATTTATAAGATATTGTAATACATCTATATATTTTTTAGTATTATTATACGTAAAATATTTCCACATTTTACCTTTAAGGGTTCGTAGAAAACGTTCAATAACACTAGCTTTAGTTTCAGGGTTTTCTGTTGTAAAAAAATGAATATGTTTATTTTTTAAAAACTTTTGAAATGGTTTATTAATAAATTCGCTACCTTTATCCGTTTGTAAACTTTTAGGTATTCTATGAGATTCATTTAATATATTATTAAACGTTTTAATTAATGTTGTAGATAATTTATTTTTTATAGGCTTTACCCAAGCCATTTTAGAGAATACATCAATAACGCATAATAAATAACGATAACCATTATTATATTTACTAAATTTTTGCATATCAGCTAAATCAGCTTGCCATTGTATATCTATACCGGCGACTATAGTTTTTCTACGTTTAAAATTTCTTACAATAGGCTTATGTAATGTATAGGTTTTTTGTTCAGATAACCACGTTTTAACATCTTTTAAAGTTAATTTTTTAAATAATATTTTTCCAGCTTTATATAATTTACCTATACCTGAAAAGGATGCAGGATTTTTAATATCGTAATAAATATTTTTTAATATTTTATGTATTATTTCCAATTTGACCATCGTTGTTTATCTCTTTTAGATTTTTTTATAGGTGTTATAATATCGTTATATTCGTAGTAATCATCATCATTATCATCGATATAATCGCTTTTAGTTTTTTTATGTTTTTTCGATGACTGTTTATTCTTAGATGGTGTATTTATTTTATCACTACCTCTTTTATTCTTATTTACGTAACTACTCCAGCGTTTATTACCAACATTTATTTTTTGATTTTTATTTATTAATTCTTCGGCAACATCTAACCATCCTATAGCATTTGTTTTAGTTTTTCTTTCTCTAGCCGCATCGTTCATAATATCCGTTATATTACTATTATCTATAATTTTACCATTAATACTTACAACACCTATATTATCCCATGTAATATTTGTATTATTTTTTATTTGTTCTAATAAATTACCTACAGGTATACGCATACTTTTAGGTATATTTGTAAGTACATTATCCGTAGGTATAGGTTTTATTATATCGGGTACATACGTAGGTGGTTTGGCGGGTATATCTGTAGGTGGTGTAACTGTAGTTGTTGCATCGGTAATAACTTGATCTTTAAAATTATTATATTTTAACATATATTCTGCATAACGATACATTTTATCGGTATTATTTATATTAGGATCATTCATTAAATCATCGATATTTTTTTGTATATTTATAGTTTGTACTATTTCTGGTTTAGGCGGTAATTTAGCATTTTGATATAAACGTAATCGTCTTAATTCATCTACATCGGACGCGGGAACTACGACCATTTTTTTCATCATATTGTATGTTTTACTTTATTTTTTATACTATCAATTAATATATTTATTAATTTAGGGTTTAATATTTTACGTTTACGTTTTGTGCTTATTTTTTTATTGGCTAATAAACGTATATCCCTACTCCAATGATTTAATGATGACTTATGACTCTTATTCATATTAACATTACCCTTTAATACATTATGACAACATTCGCATATACAATCTATTAGGCATTTATTACAACTTTTAATAATATTACGTTTAAATGTATCGGGTTTATTACGTAAACCTAATAACATTTTACCGTAACGTTTTATTAACGGTACTTTCATGATAACTAATAATATAATAATGATATTATATACCGAAACGTTTTACTATATCGTTAACACCATCGGCTATAATAGGAGCTAATAGACCAGCGCCTAAAGTCATCAATGGCAATGGTATTAAACCGCCTCGTTGATTTCTACGACGACGACGATGACTACGGCGTTTAATATTACCGCCGTGTTGTTTACGAGAACGTCTTCTACTACATTTACTACGTTTACCTGCCATGATATCAATACGTTAAATGAAGTATATTATTAATTACATATCGTATTTATTAGCTAAATAATTCAGGGTATTTTTTAAAAAATGGTTAATTTATAAGTATTGCGATAAATCGCTATCATTTAAATTAACTAGTAACGGTGGTGTTGACAACGTTGTGGGTACCGTTAACTTATTAATCGTTGATGTTATTGTATCATCATCGTATATATTATTCAAATTAGTTAACGTCGGTGATACGTACGTTTTTGTAGGTGTTATACGTTGTAAAAAAGTATTCATAGAAGGTAATTTAACAACTTTATTAGTTTCCTTTAACGGTGACCATGAAGTAATATCGTAATTATCGGGGCTAAATCCTTGAGGCATATTAATACTTAATAATGATGATGATGATGATGGTGATGCTATAGGTGTCATAGTTTGTAATATCATAGATTTAATCGGTGATGATGATGATGATGATGATGATGATGACACAACATCAGCTATTATCGAATTATTAGATTTTTTCATTTTAGGTTTTTTAACGGTTACTTTTTTAGGCTTTTTAGGTTTACTAACGGATACTTTTTTAAGCTTTTTAGGTTTACTAACGGATACTTTTTTATTAATTTTCCAATTAATAAATGTACGTAACATTACGCCTCCTAAAAATCCGCTACCTCCTTTAGTAAGTATTAATTTTTTTCTATCAGCCATAGAAGTATTTTGATCTCCTATAGCTTTTATAGTATTTTCATGTTTTTTCATAAATTTTAGCGTTTGTTTAGGCATCGATATTTCATCATCTAATATACTTTTAGCTATAGCTATAAACCATTTCGTTAAACGATTATTACTAGTTGTTAATAATTGTTCGCGTTTATCCGGATTTTGTTCCTTCAATAAAAGCTTTATTAAATTATATATATTCATTTTATATATATATTGTAGGTCCTATACAATCTTTATGAGGAAATATATCAGTTTTTAATCTATATTTTTCATTAGTCATCGGATGAAAGTCTACTAATAAATAACCGTATGATGTATTGGTAGCATTATTATAGGCTTCTACTAAATGTTTTATTTGGGATTGTGTTTCTAATACTTTTATTTGACCTTTATCTCTACTATTTTTAAATAATAACATATATTTCGAATTTAAATTTATATTTCTAGAATGTTTACTTTGTTGATATAAATTTTGAGATATATATATACACGTAGCTCCTCTATGATGACCTTTACGCGTAAACCATGATACAATTTTATTCTCATATTCTGTACCCATCATATCATCAAATATTATCATATATGGTTTATCGGGTGACATTGGGAAATATGTATCATCATCTTCGGGTATTCCGTCAATAAATGTTATCTGTTGATCGTCTATATCGTCTTGTTTAACAATATCGTATTGATATTGCCATTCTTTATAACACCAATATACGTGGTCTATAGGTTTGTCAAATATTTCTTTTCTATATTTGACTATTTTACCAACTGTAAACGTTTTACCGCTACCGCTAGGACCCGCAACATATATATTGCTTGGATGTCGAAATATAACTTTTTTGTCGTTATATTCCATTATAACGTTCAATAACAAACAAAATATAGATTATGATATTTTATTTCATAATATTCCTATATATATATATATATATAAAACAGTATTAACAATTACGTGCAGAAATACATATAAAAACAGTATTAAACATCTACGTGCAGAAATACATACAAAATAACACACTTATAATGATGCCAACATAAATTAAGCCAATTATATTCATTCTATACAACTATTGGTTAAAATATCTAACCTATTAAAAAAACATTCTATACAATAATTGTTTAAGTATGTACATAAGTGTTTACGTAACAGAATAGTATAAAAGTTAACGTAAATCCCACATTAAACTAAAATATTCCTTTGTATCTGAACAAATACTATGAGTTCTACTATTATGGAAGATATTTTAGAAACTTGTATGGTAGATGCTGGTTTACCTGTGTTAGATAATAAGGCATTTAATATGTCTTATCAACCTACACAAGATTTACCGTATGAACCTACATGCGGAAATCGTTATGATGATCTATTAGCTGAGGTAAAATTATCTAATTTTAATATGATTCATATTAGAACATCTTTAGATATTTTAGTAGCTAATTCTAGAGAAATGTCTCAAGTTATGAACAAAAAACGTTTATTATTTGTGCCTGATGAAATTAGAGTGCCCGTTAAATTTACTAACGTTAATAATAATTTAAATGTACCGTATGAATCTATACCGATACCTAAACTTACTATAAATAAAAAAATATCTACTAGAAGTAGTTATAAAGATACAAAGGAAAAATCGTCTTATAAGAAACGTAAATATTCTAGAAAACGTAAACATAGTTCATCTAGTGATGATGATGATAATATTGACGTATCTAAAGCAGATACGCAAATAAATATGATTGAAGCTCAGAAAATCTCAAAAGGTCTTAAACATCCTCCAATTGGTGAAAAGAAGATCAAGTATAATGGGGCTCCAACTAAGCATTAAATATGCTGGGATAACACGGTACGTATTGTATTCATTATTTGTTTTACATTATTTTCATAATGTAATATCGTTATTGGTATTTCTTCTTCTTTCGATAGCCATTCTTGATGATATTTATGTAGCACTGACAAATAGTCTATATCTAATTGTTCTTCTTCGGGTCTATTACGTTTACGTATTCTTTGTAAACATATTTCTGTCGGTGTATTCAAATATAATATATGATCTGGATTTTTCATATTAGATATCATATTATCGTATACGGCTATTTCACAATCGTTTATATTGTTTTGTTCTATATAAAATCTTGTAAACACTTTCTGGCAACTTATCTGTGATCTTTCACAAAAATGATAACCAGGTTTATCACCTATAATTTTTATTGTTTGTCTATGACTTTCTAATGTCGTTAATTGTAAAGGAAAACAATAGTTTATTGGATCCTTTACGCCTAAATACAATAAATTGTAGTCTGTTTTACGTCCACGTACACACGACCATTCGTTTATTCTTTCAGGATATATATAACTGTCTTCAAAAGTTGTAACAATACGTTTTAATAACGTACTTTTACCAGCGCCTATATTTCCTTCCAAACTAAACAACATGTTGTATAGTTATAATCGTGTATTTTTTTATACACTGTTTGTTGTCTTATACACTTATTACAAAAACTCTTTATTACCATATAGTTTATAGTTACATATTATACACCTTAAACGTTGTAGTTTTTTATTATAATGATACATTTCAATATCTTTATATACTGTATAATAGTTATTATGCTGCTGATGATGTTGTTGCTCTGTTGATGCTGTAATTATACCTTCTTATTCTTGACAAAAGCATCCAATACATCATTGTATTTACGTTTTCTTGGATCTTTATTATTCCTCTTCAATTTCTTCAATTCTTTAATTTTATCCGTAGATGATTCGACTTTTAGTAGTGATTTTCCTAACCAATTATCGTCTTCATCATCATCGCTCAATATTACTGTACTATCTGTTGTATCGCTATCATTTTTGTAACGATTTATCATAGCCTCTTGATTAGGCGTTATTTCTTCTTCATCTATAACCGTTATCTCGCATTTCGACGCATAATGTCCAGGCATATGACATTTATAACATAAACGTTCTTCAGGACATACTTTACTTAAATGATCTATACCTCCGCAATTAGTACATATCATATTAGTGCAGTTATTAGCGTAATGGCCCATACGGCTACACTTGTAGCACGTAATATTTTTTAATTTATCGTCATTTGGACATTTTGAAGGATAATGACCTATGTTATGACATTTATAACATTCGCATTTATCCTCTTTACAATTAACCGTAATATGACCTATTTTATAACATAAGCCACATTTTGGTGCATCACATTTTGTTACATAATGTCCTAATTGATGACAATTTGTACATTTAGCAGCTTTCTTATATTGTATTTTTACATTTTGTTGTACAGCTTTTGAAGCTTTACAATTAGCCGAACAATGGCCTAATGTATTACATTTGTAACACCTATATGTAGAGTAGTCTCGAGTATCCATGTTTAACGGTATTAGCTCTGACAATGTAACTAATAACTATTACGTATCTTCTTTTATAGATATCTCAAGTGGTTATGGCTATATAAGAAGTTACAATAACCAATAAACAACATCAACTATGCCTCTTGTCGATTACTCGCAATCTACGGATGAAGAAACATCCGATAATGAAGAAATTGATAATAACGATTCTACATATGACATATGCGAAAGAGATGTTAGAATTTCGCGTAAATTTAAAACATCTAGCAGAGTTTATGATCTTGTTATTGATGGCGGTAAACGCTACACACCCGATATATTTAACTCTATAGTAAATGATTTAAAGAAATACGGTAGTGTTGATGACAATGATAAAATCAGAATTTCTGTTACACATCCTACATTAGGCTTTGGTATACATATACCATTCGCTACATCATCTACAGTTAGTGGGGCTAACATTTTAAATGAGATACAAAAAGTAGCTCAAAGTAATAAAACTTTTAAGATGGAGGACAAAGGTTTAAGACTTGAAATGACACATACTGTAATACCTGGAGGCCGTGGGCGAAAACGTTTACCAATGTCTCATGGTACTCATATTAGTATAGACAATATGTTAAAAAATAACAATTCTATTGTTAGAATTACTAATTATAATGATAGTATTTGTTTTGCAAGAGCTATATGCGTATGTATAGCTCATGCTAACAAAAATGATACTCCCGAATGGAAAAAATATTGGAAAAATATTCAATATTCTAATCGTATAACGCAAACTAAAGAAGCTAACAATTTATTAGCAGCTTGCGATATACCTACAAATATTGAATGTGGCCTTAAACAATTTAAAATAATGAGTGAACATTTAAAACCATTATATACTTTAAAAATTTGGGGTCAGCATGGTCAATTGTTATATACGTCTCAAGGTAATGGTGGTACAACGTTACATCTTTATAATCACCATCATCATTTTGATTCTATAATAAGTATATGCGGTTTTAAAGGACGTAGTTATTATTGTGATTCTTGTAATGTATTCTATAGTTGTATTAGTAAACATAAATGCTCTACTATATGTATTTGTTATGCATCATCTATATGTCCTTACGTAACTTCTATACATTGTAACGATTGTAAAAGGACATTTCGTAGCGATAAATGTTACGAAAATCATAAATATATAAGACGAACAACAAACATTTGTTCACAGATTTATAAATGTAAAGATTGCGGTCAAACGATTATAGCTACGAATAAAAATCATTTATGTGCTGGTTCTAGAAAATGTAAATACTGTAAACAAATAGTTGGTGAAAATCATGATTGTTTTATACCTCAATATAATAATGATATAACTATAAATCAAATATATATTTTCTACGATTTTGAATGTATGTTTTTAAGCACTGGTGAACATTCGCCTAATTATTGTGTAGCTCATAAAGTATGCGATATTTGTATATCAAAACCTATAGAGGATCCTTGTAAATGTTCTAAAGAATCTAGACAAAGGATCTTCTCTGGTTCATCAACTTTAAAAAAAATTTGTTCGTGGTTATTTCAACCCATACATAAAGGTGTATGCGCTATAGCTCATAATTCTAAAGGTTATGATGCGCAGTTTATATTAAGGCACGTAATACAAGAAGGTGTTTCTAAACCATCCGTTATTATGAGAGGTAATAATATAATTTCTTTGAAATATTTAGACGTTACACTTATCGATTCTTTAAGTTATCTACAAATGCCATTATCGGCATTTCCTAAAACTTTTGGTATTGATGAATTATCTAAAGGTTATTTTCCTTATTGGGCAAATACAGGTGAATATGATAATTACGTAGGCCCTTATTTACCATTACATTTATATAAACCAGGTATAATGAATCCTGAGGCTAGATCTACTTTTTTAAAATGGTATGATCTTAAAGTTTCTGAAAAATGTATTTTTGACTTTAGATTAGAAATGCGTTTATATTGTATATCAGATGTTGATATATTAAGACGTGGATGCGGTTTATTTATTAAACTTTTTATCAATAGCGAAGGCCTTAATCCTTTTACAGAAGCTCTAACATTACCTGGGGCTTGTAATAAAACTTGGAGAAAAAACTATTTACCCGAAAAGTCTTTAGCCATTATATCAGATGCTGGCTATCCTAATAAATGTAGATATTCTATTAAAGCTATTAGATGGTTACAGGGTGAATGTTATATACATACAATTAAAATTAAACATGCTCTTAATGGTGGTGAACATAAAATTGGTACTTTCTACGTTGATGGTTTCTGCGAACAAACAAATACTGTTTATGAATTTAATGGTTGCTTTTTTCATGGATGTATTAAATGTTATAAAAAACGTACTATTATTAATCCTTATTCGTCTAAAACAATGGATTCTTTATATAAAAAGACCGTTACAAGAAAAAATATACTATGTAAATTAGGCTATAACGTTATTACTATGTGGGAATGTGAATTTGATAATCTTTGTAAATCTGATATAGATTATAGATCTTTTATAGAGAAATTTTCGAAACATTTAGATCCTATTAGACCTAGAGATGCTCTATTTGGCGGTAGAACTAATTCTGTGAAAATATATTATAAGGCTAAACAAGATGAGGAATTAAAATATGTAGATATTTGTAGTTTATATCCTTACGTTAATAAATATAGAGAATATCCTATTGGACATCCCAATATACTTACAGCTGAAGATATAGATATTAATAATATTACTAAATATAGAGGTATTATTAAATGTAAAATATTACCGCCACAATCTTTATGGTTACCGCTTTTACCCATTCATTGTAATAAAAAAAATGGTATTTCCTCTATGTATGAAATGTGCAACGGATGATATAGCAGTTTGTAATCATGATGCTAATGATAGATGTTTAATAGGTACTTGGACAATGGTTGAAATCACAGCCGCTATAGAATTAGGATATAAAATTATTACGATCTATCAATTATGGTCTTGGGATAATTGGTCCGATAATGTATATTCTGAGTATATCAATACATTCATAAAAATTAAACAAGAGGCTAGTGGTTATCCATCATGGGTTAAAAATGTAGATGATGAAATAAAATTTAAAGATGATTATTTTAAAATTGAAGGCATACTATTAGACATAGTAGTTAAAAATCCTGGCTTAAGAGCTTTTGCTAAAGCTATGTTAAATTGTTTATGGGGCAAAAATGCTCAAAATAATACTATGACCGAAACAGAATATATTAGTAATGTTGGCTATTTTTTTGAATTAATGCAAAATCCTGATATTACTATACACTCTCTAGAATTGTTTAATAATTGTCCGTTTTTATTAGCTGCGTATACAGATAAAAATAAAGAGTATTTACCTCACGAATCAGCTAATGTACCGGTAGCTGCGCATGTTACGGCATATGCTAGATTAGTACTTTATAATGAACTTAAGAAATTAGGTAATAGAGTTCTATATTTCGATACAGATAGCTGTATTTATATTAAAAGACCAAATACTTACGATATACCTATTATTAATGGACGTTTAGGCTGCTGGGCTGATGAAGTACCATCGGGTAAAATTATCGAATATGTTGGTTTAGGACCTAAAAATTATGGTTATAAATATATTGATTCTGATGGCTTAACTATTACTAAATGTAAGGTTAAGGGTTTAACGCTAGATTATAACACATCTGAATTGGTAAATTTTAAAACTATGGTAGATTGTGCTAATGATCGCGAAAATTATGCAACTACAATACATTATGATTCAAAAATTAAAAAGAATCGTAACAGAACTGTAACTACTGAACATCGTACAAAATTATTTCGTTCTGTTTATACAAAACGTGTTATTGTTAACCGTTTTGATACCATTCCTTTCGGATATAAAAACGATCTAAATACCTCTATAGTTACTCATTAATTATGCCTATCAGAACGAGAGATAACGTTATAATATTCTATAATAGTGACGCAGTGTTTAGTAATATGTATAAATGTACATTTAAAGATAATTCTGATATAATATTTAATTGTGTAGAACAATATTATCAATATAATAAATGTATAACTTTTGGTAAACATTTACTAGCTGAACAAATATTAAATGAAGTATCACCGTATCAACAAAAGAAATTAGGTGGTACTTATTTTAATAGTTTTAATTCTGATATTTGGAATAAAAAACGTTTTGAAGTTATGTTTCAAGGTAATATGTATAAATATCTACAGAATAAAGAACTATTACAAACACTTTTAGATACTAAACATTCTAAATTTGGTGAAGCTAGTAGTCATGATCTTTATTGGGGTATTGGTTTAAATATAAATGATTCTAATGCTCTTTTACAATCTAACTGGTACGGTGAAAACCAATTAGGTTTAATTTTAACAAATATTAGATACTGGTTAAGACGATCTATAACAACTAAACATCTTAGACATTGTTAAAAGCACTTGAATTTCAAAACATAACCACTTCAATATATACTATAAATATAAGACTATAGTATAGTGGTTTACAACAGTTATGGATAGTAAGCATAAGCAATTAGATCTTTTTATTAGCGCTAAAGAGAATACTAAAAATAAGGAATTAGATCTTTTACTTAATACGAGAATGAATAATATACGGGAAAAAACTCATCATATTGTTGATACTAATTATGGTTTACAATATTCTAAAGTATTTTTAGGTATAAATTGTGAGGTGTTCATTGAAATGATAAATGATGAAATCATTAGAAAAGTTGGCTCTAATG
>CM026397.1:67583569-67594068 GCA_014843695.1 Archivesica marissinica
AGTGTATATTTCTACATGTAATTACGTATAATATTTATCAGATATGTGTCCATAATTAAACCAGATTCAGTTGTTTATTTCTAAAGTGGAGAAGGATAAGTGACACAACATAAAACGGCCATATGACTTATAAATATTATTATCTACAGACGGATCTGTATTCCAGTGGTAACACGCTGGACAGGTAATCCAGGGATCGCACGTTCGATCCATCGTCTGATCCTAATAAAATTAACAGTCTTTCAGATAGGACGTTAAACTGAGGTCTCGTGTCGGTGCTTTACACCGTGCACATAAAAGAACCAGAGGAGACTCTGGAATGGGTCTCTGTCTGTATCATTGCACTATCCTCTAAAAAATCTAAAATGACTAATATCTTCAGGAAGTGTCGCTCATATGGGCAACCGGTAGCGACGATAAATAAACGTAAAACACACAAGATGTATCGGTATCGTGATTTCATGGTTTATACATATGATACAGTTTGATCCGAGTGGAAATATCTCGCCGGATATGCCAGGTTTCAACAAGCATCCTAAACTAGACGAGAAAATCCACTGTTGCGTAATCGTTCAAGATGCAACCATTGTAGATGCAATGAAAGACTTGAGTCCAGAAGTTACCAAAAATATCAAGGACATGCAGACAGTCATGAATAGCATGGGTAAGAATGCCTATATATTAAGTGTAATAAGTGTCTATATACAGGCATGTATAGCCTGGGTAGGAACTATGCCTATATATTAAGTGCACGGGTGTCTATATACAGGCATGTATAGCCTGGGTAGGAACTATGCCTATATATTAAGTGTAATAAGTGTCTATATACAGGCATGTATAGCCTGGGTAGGAACTATGCCTATATATTAAGTGCACGGAGTGTCTATATACAGGCATGTATAGCATGGGTAGGAACTATGCCTATATATTAAGTGTAATAAGTGTCTCTATACAGGCATGTATAGCTTGGGTAGGAACTATGCCTATATATTAAGTGCACGGTGTGTCTATATACAGGCATGTATAGCCTGGGTCGGAACTATGCCTATATATTAAGTGTATTAAGTGTCTATATACAGGCATGTATAGCCTGGGTAAGAAGTATGCCTATATATTAAGTGTAATAAGTGTCTATATACAGGCATGTATAGCCTGGGTAGGAACTATGCCTATATATTAAGTGTAATAAGTGTCTATATACAGGCATGTATAGCCTGGGTAGGAACTATGCCTATATTAAGTGTAATAAGTGTCTATATACAGGCATGTATAGCCTGGGTAGGAACTATGCCTATATATTAAGTGTATAAGTGTCTATATACAGGCATGTATAGCCTGGGTAGGAACTGCCTATATATTAAGTGCACGAAGTGTCTATATACAGGCATGTATAGCCTGGGTAGGAACTATGCCTATATATTAAGTGTAATAAGTGTCTATATACAGGCATGTATAGCCTGGGTAGGAACTATGCCTATATATTAAGTGTAATAAGTGTCTATATACAGGCATGTATAGCCTGGGTAGGAACTATGCCTATATATTAAGTGCACGGAGTGTCTATATACAGGCATGTATAGCCTGGGTAGAACTATGCCTATATATTAAGTGCACGGAGTGTCTATATACAGGCATGTATAGCCTGGGCAGGAACTATGCCTATATATTAAGTGCACTGAGTGTCTATATACAGGCATGTATAGCATGGGTAGGAACTATGCCTATATATTAAGTGTAATAAGTGTTTATATACAGGCATGTATAACATTGGGTAGGAACTATGCCTATATATTAAGTGTAATAAGTGTCTATATACAGGCATGTATAGCCTGGGTAGGAACTATGCCTATATATTAAGTGTAATAAGTGTCTATATACAGGCATGTATAGCCTGGGTAGGAACTATGCCTATATATTAAGTGCACGGAGTGTCTATATACAGGCATGTATAGCCTGGGTAGGAACTATGCCTATATATTAAGTGTAATAAGTGTCTATATACAGGCATGTATAGCCTGGGTAGGAACTATGCCTATATTAAGTGCACGGAGTGTCTATATACAGGCATGTATAGCCTGGGTAGGAACTATGCCTATATATTAAGTGCACGGTGTCTATATACAGGCATGTATAGCCTGGGTAGGAACTATGCCTATATATTAAGTGCACGGAGTGTCTATATACAGGCATGTATAGCCTGGGTAGGAACTATGCCTATATATTAAGTGTAATAAGTGTCTATACAGGCATGTATAGCATGGGTAGGAATTATGCCTATATATTAAGTGCACGGAGTGTCTATATACAGGCATGTATAGCCTGGGCAGGAACTATGGCTATATATTAAGTGTAATAAGTGTCTATATACAGGCATGTATAGCATGGGTAGGAACTATGCCTATATATTAAGTGTAATAAGTGTCTATATACAGGCATGTATAGCATGGGTAGGAACTATGCCTATATATTAAGTGTACGGAGTGTCTATATACAGGCATGTATAGCATGGGTAGGAACTATGCCTATATATTTAGTGTAATAAGTGTCTATATACATGCATGTATAGCCTGGGTAGGAACTATGCCTATATATTAAGTGTAATAAGTGTATATACAGGCATGTATAGTATGGGTAGGAACTATGCCTATATATTAAGTGCACGGAGTGTCTATATACAGGCATGTATAGCCTGGGTAGGAACTATGCCTATATATTAAATGTACGGAGTGTCTATATACAGGCATGTATAGCATGGGTAGGAACTATGCCTATATATTAAGTGCACGGAGTGTCTATATACAGGCATGTATAGCCTTGGTTAGAACTATGCCTATATATTAAGTGTAATAAGTGTCTATATACAGGCATGTATAGCCTGGGTAGGAACTATGCCTATATATTAAGTGCACGGAGTGTCTATATACTGGCATTTATAGCCTGGGTAGGAACTATGCCTATATATTAAGTGTAATAAGTGTCTATATACAGGCATATATAGCATGGGTAGGAACTATGCCTATATATTAAGTGTAATAAGTGTCTATATACAGGCATGTATAGCATGGGTAGGAACTATGCCTATATATTAAGTGTAATAAGTGTCTATATACAGGCATGTATAGCATGAGTAGGAACTATGCCTATATATTAAGTGTAATAAGTGTCTATATACAGGCATGTATAGCATGGATAGGAACTATGCCTATATATTAAGTGTAATAAGTGTGTATATACAGGCATGTATTGCCTGGGTAGGAACTATGCCTATATATTAAGTGCACGGATTGTCTATATACAAGCATGTATAGCCTGGATAGGAACTATGCCTATATATTAAGTGTATTAAGTGTCTATATAAAGGCATGTATAGCCTGGGTAGGAACTATGCCTATATATTAAGTGTATAAGTGTCTATATACAGGCATGTATAGCCTGGGTAGGAACTATGCCTATATATTAAGTGTAATAAGTGTCTATATACAGGCATGTATAGCCTGGGTAGGAACTATGCCTTATATAAGTGTAATAAGTGTCTATATACAGGCATGTATAGCCTGGGTAGGAAACTATGCCTATATATTAAGTGTAATAAGTGTCTATATACAGGCATGTATAGCCTGGGTAGGAACTATGCCTATATATTAAGTGTAATAAGTGTCTATATACAGGCATTTATAGCCTGGGTAGGAAATATGCCTATATATTAAGTGTAACAAGTGTCTATATACAGGCATGTATAGCCTGGGTAGGAACTATGCCTATATATTAAGTGCACGGAGTGTCTATATACAGGCATGTATAGCCTGGTTAGGAACTATGCCTATATATTAAGTGTAATAAGTGTCTATATACAGGCATGGATAGCCTGGGTAGGAACTATGCCTATATATTAAGTGTAATAAGTGTCTATATACAGGCATGTATAGCCTGGGTAGGAACTATGCCTATATATTAAGTGTAATAAGTGTCTATATACAGGCATGTATAGCCTGGGTAGGAACTATGCCTATATATTAAGTGCACGGAGTGTCTATATACAGGCATGTATAGCCATGGGTAGGAACTATGCCTATATATTAAGTGTAATAAGTGTCTATATACAGGCATGTATAGCCTGGGTAGGAACTATGCCTATATATTAAGTGCACGGAGTGTCTATATACAGGCATGTATAGCCTGGGTAGGAACTATGCCTATATATTAAGTGTATAAGTGTATATACAGGCATGTATAGCCTGGGTTAGAACTATGCCTATATATTAAGTGTAATAAGTGTCTATATACAGGCATGTATAGCCTGGGTAGGAACTATGCCTATATATTAAGTGCATGGAGTGTCTATATACAGGCACGTATAGCCTGTGTAGGAACTATGCCTATATATTAAGTGTAATAAGTGTCTATATACAGGCATGGATAGCCTGGGTAGGAACTATGCCTATATATTAAGTGCACGGAGTGTCTATATACAGGCATGTATTGCCTGGGTAGGAACTATGCCTATATATTAAGTGTAATAAGTGTCTATATACAGGCATGTATAGCCTGGGTAGGAACTATGCCTATATATTAAGTGTAATAAGTGTCTATATACAGGCATGTATAGCCGGTAGGAACTATGCCTATATATGAAGTGCACAGAGTGTCTATATACAGGCATGTATAGCCTGGGTAGGGACTATGCCTATATATTAAGTGTACGGAGTGTCTATATACAGGCATGTATAGCATTGGTAGGAACTATGCCTATATATTAAGTGTACGGAGTGTCTATATACAGGCATGTATAGAATGGGTAGGAACTATGCCTATATATTTAGTGTAATAAGTGTCTATATACAGGCATGCATAGCCTGGGTAGGAACTATGCCTATATATTAAGTGTAATAAGTGTCTATATACAGGCATGTATAGCATGGGTAGGAACTATGCCTATATATTAAGTGTAATAAGTGTCTATATACAGGCATGTATAGCATGGGTATGAACTATGCCTATATATTAAGTGTAATAAGTGTCTATATACAGGCATGTATAGCCTGGGTAGGAACTATGCCTATATATTAAGTGTATTAAGTGTCTATATACAGGCATGTATAGTCTGGGTAGGAACTATGCCTATATAATAAGTGTAATAAGTGTCTATATACAGGCATGTATAGCCTGGGTAGGAACTATGCCTATATATTAAGTGTATTAAGTGTCTATATACAGGCATGTATAGCCTGGGTAAGAAGTATGCCTATATATTAAGTGTAATAAGTGTCTATATACAGGCATGTATAGCCTGGGTAGGAACTATGCCTATAAATTAAGTGTAATAAATGTCTATATACAGGCATGTATAGCCTGGGTAGGAACTATTCCTATATATTAAGTGTAATAAGTGTCTATATACAGGCATGGATAGCCTGGGTAGGAACTATGCCTATATATTAAGTGCACGGAGTGTCTATATACAGGCATGTATAGCCTGGGTTAGAACAATGCCTATATATTAAGTGCATGGAGTGTCTATATACAGGCATGTATAGCCTGGGTAGGAACTATGCCTATATATTAAGTGTAATAAGTGTCTATATACAGGCATGTATAGCCTGGGTAGGAACTATGCCTATATATTAAGTGTAATAAGTGTGTCTATATACAGGCATGTATAGCCTGGGTAGGAACTATGCCTATATATTAAGTGCACGGAGTGTCTATATACAGGCATGTATAGCCGGGTAGGAACTATGCCTATATATTAAGTGTAATAAGTGTCTATATACAGGCATGTATAGCCTGGGTAGGAACTATGCCTATATATTAAGTGCACGGAGTGTCTATATACAGGCATGTATAGCCTGGGTAGGAACTATGCCTATATATTAAGTGTAATAAGTGTCTATATACAGGCATGTATAGCCTGGGTAGGAACTATGCCTATATTAAGTGTAATAAGTGTCTATATACAGGCATGTATAGCCTGGGTAGGAACTATGCCTATATATTAAGTGTAATATGTCTATATACAGGCATGTATAGCCTGGGTAGGAACTATGCCTATATATTAAGTGTATAAGTGTCTATATACAGGCATGTATAGCTGGGTTAGAACAATGCCTATATATTAAGTGCACGGAGTGTCTATATACAGGCATGTATAGCCTGGGTTAGAACAATGCCTATATATTAAGTGCACGGAGTGTCTATATACAGGCATGTATAGCATGGGTAGGAACTATGCCTATATAAGTGCACGGAGTGTCTATATACAGGCATGTATAGCCTGGGTAGGAACTATGCCTATATAAGTGCACGGAGTGTCTATATACAGGCATGTATAGCCTGGGTAGGAACTATGCCTATATATTAAGTGTAATAAGTGTCTATATACAGGCATGTATAGCCTGGGTAGGAACTATGCCTATATATTAAGTGGACGGAGTGTCTATATACAGGCATGTATAGCCTGGGTAGGAACTATGCCTATATATTAAGTGTAATAAGTGTCTATATACAGGCATGTATAGCTGGGTAGGAACTATGCCTATATATTAAGGTAATAAGTGTCTATATACAGGCATGTATAGCCTGGGTAGGAACTATGCCTATATATTAAGTGTAATAAGGGTCTATATACAGGCATGTATAGCCTGGGTAGGAACTATGCCTATATATTAAGTGCACGGAGTGTCTATATACAGGCATGTATAGCCTGGGTAGGAACTATGCCTATATATTAAGTGCATAAGTGTCTATATACGGCATGTATAGCCTGGGTAGGAACTATGCCTATATATTAAGTGTATAAGTGTCTATATACAGGCATGTATAGCATGGGTAGGAACTATACCTATATATTAAGTGTAATAAGTGTCTATATACAGGCATGTATAGCCTGGGTAGAAACTATGCCTATATATTAAGTGCACGGATTGTCTATATACAGGCATGTATAGCCTGGGTAGGATCTATGCCTATATATTAAGTGCACGGAGTGTCTATATACAGGCATGGATAGCCTGGGTTAGAACTCTGCCTATATATTAAGTGTAATAAGTATCTATATACAGGCATGGATAGCCTGGGTAGGAATTATGCCTATATATTAAGTGTAATAAGTGTCTATATACAGGCATGTATAGCCTGGGTAGAAACTATACCTATCTATTAAGTGTAATAAGTGTCTATATACAGGCATGGATAGCCTGGGTAGGAACTATGCCTATATATTAAGTGCACGGAGTGTCTATATACAGGCATGTATAGCCTGGGTTAGAACAATGCCTATATATTAAGTGCACGGAGTGTCTATATACAGGCATGTATAGCATGGGTAGGAACTATGCCTATATATTAAGTGTATTAAGTGTCTATATACAGGCATGTATAGCCTGGGTAGGAAGTATGCCTATATATTAAGTGTAAAAAGTGTCTATATACAGGCATGTATAGCCTGGGTAAGAAGTATGCCTATATATTAAGTGTAATAAGTGTCTATATACAGGCATGTATAGCCTGGGTAGGAACTATGCTTATATATTAAGTGTAATAAATGTCTATATACAGGCATGTATAGCCTGGGTAGGAACTATGCCTATATATAAGTGTAATAAGTGTCTATATACAGGCATGTATAGCCTGGGTAGGAACTATGCCTATATATTAAGTGTAATAAGTGTCTATATACAGGCATGTATAGCCTGGGTAGGAACTATGCTATATATTAAGTGCACGGAGGTCTATATACAGGCATGTATAGCCTGGGCAGGATCAATGCCTATATATTAAGTGCACGGAGTGTCTTTATACAGGCATGTATAGCTTGGGTTAGAACAATGCCTATATATTAAGTGCACGGAGTGTCTATATACAGGCATGTATAGCATGGGTAGGAACTATGCCTATATATTAAGTGTAATAAGTGTCTATATACAGGCATGTATAGCATGGGTAGGAACTATGCCTATATATTAAGTGTAATAAGTGTATATATACAGGCATGGATAGCCTGGGTAGGAACTATGCCTATATATTAAGTGCACGGATGGCTATATACAGGCATGTATAGCCTGGGTAGGAACTATGCCTATATATTAATTGCACGGAGTGTCTATATACAGGCATGTATAGCCTGGGTAGGAACTATGCCTATATATTAAGTGTATTCAGTGTCTATATACAGGCATGTATAGCCTGGGTAGGAACTATGCCTATATATTAAGTGTAATAAGTGTCTATATACAGGCATGTATAGCATGGGTATGAACTATGCCTATATATTAATTGGACGGAGTGTCTATATACAGGCATGTATAGCCTGGGTAGGAACTATGCCTATATATTAAGGTAATAAGTGTCTATATACAGGCATGTATAGCTGGGTAGGAACTATGCCTATATATTAAGTGTAATAAGTGTCTATATACAGGCATGTATAGCCTGGGTAGGAACTATGCCTATATATTAAGTGTATAAGTGTCTATATACAGGCATGTATAGCCTGGGTAGGAACTATGCCTATATATTAAGTGTAATAAGTGTCTATATACAGGCATGTATAGCCGGGTAGGAACTATGCCTATATATTAAGTGTAACTAGTGTCTATATACAGGCATGTATAGCCTGGGTAGGAACTATGCCTATATATTAAGTGCATGGAGTGTCTATATACAGGCATGTATAGCCTGGGTAGGAACTATGCCTATATATTAAGTGCACGGAGTGTCTATATACAGGCATGTATAGCCTGGGTAGGAACTATGCCTATATATTAAGTGTAATAAGTGTCTATATACAGGCATGTATAGCATGGGTAAGAAATATGCCTATATATTAAGTGTAATAAGTGTCTATATACAGGCATGTATAGCCTGGGTAGGAACTATGCCTATATATTAAGTGTACGGAGTGTCTATATGCAGACATGTATAGCCTGGGTAGGAACTATGCCTATATATTAAGTGTAATAAGTGTCTATATACAGGCATGTATAGCATGGGTAGGAACTATGCCTATATATTAAGTGCACGGAGTGTCTATATACAGGCATGTATAGCCTGGGTAGGAACAATGCCAATATATTAAGTGCACGGAGTGTCTATATACAGGCATGTATAGCCTGGGTAGGAACTATAACTATATATTAAGTGTATTAAGTGTCTATATACAGGCATGTATAGCATGGGTAGGAACTATGCCTATATATTAAGTGTAATAAGTGTCTATATACAGGCATGTATAGCCTGGGTAGGAACTATGCCTATATATTAAGTACACGGAGTGTCTATATACAGGCATGTATAGCATGGGTAGGAACTATGCCTATATATTAAGTGCACGGAGTGTCTATATACAGGTATGTATAGCCTGGGTTAAAACTATGCCTATATATTAAGTGCACGGAGTGTCTATATACAGGCATGTATAGCATGGGTAGGAACTATGCCTATATTTTAAGTGTAATAAGTGTCTATATACAGGCATGTATAGCCTGGGTAGGAACTATGCATATATATTAAGTGTAATAAGTGTCTATATACAGGCATGTATAGCCTGGGTAGGAACTATGCCTATATATTAAGTGTAATAAGTGTCTATATACAGGCATGGATAGCCTGGGTAGAAACTATACCTATATATTAAATGTAAGGAGTGTCTATATACAGACATGTATAGCCTGGGTAGGAACTATGCCTATATATTAAGTGTAATAAGTGTCTATATACAGGCATGTATAGCATGGGTAGGAACTATGCCTATATATTAAGTGTAATAAGTGTCTATATACAGGCATGGATAGCCTGGGTAGGAACTATGCCTATATATTAAGTGCACGGATGGCTAGATACAGGCATGTATAGCCTGGGTAGGAACTATGCCTATATATTAATTGCACGGAGTGTCTATATACAGGCATGTATAGCCTGGGTTGGAACTATGCCTATATATTAAGTGTATTAAGTGTCTATATACAGGCAGGTATAGCATGGGTAGGAACTATGCCTATATATTAAGTGTAATAAGTGTCTATATACAGGCATGTATAGCATGGGTATGAACTATGCCTATATACTAATTGGACGGAGTGTCTATATACAGGCATGTATAGCCTGGGTAGGAAATATGCCTATATATTAAGTGTATTAAGTGTCTATATACAGGCATGTATAGCCTGGGTAGGAACTATGCCTATATATTAAGTGTAATAAGTGTCTATATACAGGCATGTATAGCCTAGGTAGGAACTATGCCTATATATTAAGTGTATTAAGTGTCTATATACAGACATGTATGGCCTGGGTAGGAACTATGCCTATATATTAAGTGGAATAAGTGTCTATATACAGGCATGTATAGCCTGGGTAGGAACTATGCCTATATATTAAGTGCACGGAGTGTCTATATACAGGCATGTATAGCCTGGGTAGGAACTATGCCTATATATTAAGTGTAATAAATGTCTATATACAGGCATGGATAGCCTGGGTAGGAACTATGCCTATATATTAAG
>CM026397.1:67595068-67639574 GCA_014843695.1 Archivesica marissinica
TTGTTGTCATTGTTATTTCAGTTTTTTTTCCACAACTACTATAGAACGCTTAAAATGTCGTCTGGCTCCTCTGGTTAGGGAGTAAGATTCTTGATCTTGCAGCCATTTTCTGATTCTGTGTCTACCGATTTTATGTTTGCCTTCTCCTTTGACATACTGATAGAGCTTCTCGGGGCCAGAAAAACTAGCTGGATTCGTGGAATTATAATACAATGACGATAAATACTGTTTCCAATTCAACATTACGGATCTAGTCTTCTATTTCGTCTAAAGGATTGCGTGACGTAAATAATGTTATCTCAATATTCTCGGTACAAGCGTATGTCTCATCAAGAGTATCTGTTTCTTACGGGCGAATGAGACCCAAACACTCTTTAGCGACCTAAGAAGGGAACGGTAGCTTCTAAAGTAATCAGAATCTGGGTATAATTTGGACGTCCACAATCTATAATTTGTATACAATATATATATATATATTCCTACAAATACAACAAAGGCGCGCGTAAATTTACATTTTTATTATACGTACATTATTTTATAACACATTGGCATACAACGGTTGTACATATATTTCTAATATTTCGATAAGTCTATCCGCGCCCTCCGCGGCTTCTCTCCTCAACTGTCTATATCTAAGCCACCATTCCAAGTCATTAATTAAAGACATTGTCACGCACACGAGTCCAGACATGTCTAACGTCTAACAAACAAATTAGCTCCAGTAACGCTGTTTGGTCCGAATGATGAATTTTTGTTAGTTTGCTGTCCATCTAACGCAAACGCTCCGTGGCCTCGTGAGGGAGCCTGTGTACCAAATCCATTATTGTGTCCAAGTGTAACTGGCGCGTTCTTACTGGCCGGGATAAATCCGGGAGCGAACGAGCCGGTATCTCCATTTTTGTAGCCAGTCATTTTCAAGTATATACACGCCGGAGACCATTTTTCGTGTTCTTCCCAAGGCTGATCCGAGGGTTCCCACGACATCACCTTCACGCCGCAAGAGAAACAGGTAACTTTATCCGCGCTTCCGGTATAATAGAAGCCCGCTTTAGCCAAAGACATTTTATTCGGTTGGATCTGCTTCGACCAGTGTTCAAAACTCTGTAGTCGATCTTCGTACAACATCATCTCAGACACGGAAAACTGAGACACTTTGGTTGAATCGCTCTGATCGATAATGTTCATGTTGATGGTTAGCCACTGACTTCGGAAGTGCGGTGTTATCGAAAAACGGCCCACTTATATACAACTTCAACGTTTGCGATTGGTTGTTATTTTTAGAACTTGTAGCCCATTGGTTGCTATTTTTACGAGTTCATACCGGCGTTATTTACCAGTTTACAATTTTCAACAATATGTACACATAACGCAACCATCTCCTCATACACACGCACACGCACACACGCACACACACTTGAGACATATGCATCGGCAAAGCCTTTGTTTCGGAGGACAGTGCACGAGGCAGAAGATGCTCCACCGACAGACAGACCGCCAGACGGACGGACAGACGGACGGACGGACGGACAGACGGACAGACAGACGGACAGACAGACAGACAGACAGGCGGGCGGACGGACGGACGGACGGACAGACAGACGGACAGACATACAGACAATAGATATGGGCGTATATCTATATATATACACTATGAATAGTCTGATTGTAAATATGATATGACGTTATGTTTACATGTTTTAAATATTCTTGCTATAATGAATCGTTACAGCGTTTATTTTCCCAATTTATGCTAATGTTTATATTTGCCGTTAATTATAAAACTAATTGAGCGAACTCTCACGCGGTGATACAGTGTGGGGTTTGCGATTCAAAATGGACGCGTGTCAAGATGTCAAATAAATCAAACTTGAAACGAGTTTAATAATGTTCCATGTAAAATACCTTCGAGTTGATAAGCAGACAGAAATAAATATTTCGTTCTCATTGAGGCTATACAAGCCGCTACATCGCCTCAATTAAGACCAATTAGCCGATGATTAAGTTATAGTTGTTTACGACCTGTTCAATTTGGAACACTTCAGTTGTCATGTGAGAGCAACCTCTGTATGTAAACGTATTAATTACTTCGATGTCATGTTGTGTACCTACTGCGCTGGTGATGGTTATAAATTGTTCTCGCATTTCCCAGATAAGGTTATTTAGGGTCAACTGGCAACCATATAACCTCATACCGTTTGGATTGATTATTGGAGGCATTCCGATCAGAGAATTAACGTGGGTCATACTAAATCATAGGATTTATTCGGAGATAGCCATCAGACGGGTTTTATAATTACCTGCGTCAGTGTTTGGTTCAGTGCTTAAGTATTTCTATGGCATTCCAGGCAACTAATGACGTATTTTGATGTAAACGGATTTAGCCTTCATTTTGTGTACTGCTGGTGTTGGGGGGAGTTGCTTAAACTGAGATGTATCGTACTGTTGTAGCTGGGCTCCGTGTATTTCTCTCGCATTTCTAGATAAGGTTATTTAGGGTCACCTGACAAACATATAACCTCATACCACTTGGATTCAGTTAATTATGTTACAGGGCATGGAATAAATTAGACATAAATTTATATTAATCGTTGTATCACTCTATACGATAAAATACGTGTAATTTATTCGTGTTTCATATACGCTATGGCTTTGTCTAGTGACATGCCATTCTAAAACGTATATTACGGATTATTAATAATTTATCGCGTTTTTATGGAATTATACGTAACGATGTAAGATATATTCGTTGAAGCTCGTGAAGCTGCTTGAGTACTAAGACCGTTCTAATCGGACTATATTTATATAGAAACGTTCGTAATAGTTATTTATGGATCGGTTCGTAGTCTATATTTATAGAATGGTACGAGATCGCTATTTATAAAGCTATTACCAATAGGCTATATAGTGACGCGTATACCAAAAAAAGCAAAGAGCTCGGTAGTTGAGCGCTACGTCATCAATAGTGACGCGTATACCAAAAAAGCAAATAGCTAGGTAGTGGTGGTGATGACGTATACGCAACAAGTAAAGAGATCGGTAGTTGCGCGATATATCATCAATAGGCTCTATAGTGATGACGTATACGCAACAAGTAAAGAGATCGGTAGTTGCGCGATATATCATCAATAGGCTCTATAGTGATGACGTATACGCAACAAGTGATGACGTATACACAACACCCAAAGAGACGCATGTACTACTAACTTCGTAGAAAATATAGCAGTCGTGATAGCACAGTGGATACGCGTTCGCTTCAGGTTCGAAAGGTCCGGAGTTCGAGCCCCGCTGGAGCCGTTACGATTGTGCCCTTAGGCAAGGCATACATTCCACGTTGCCTCGTCGCTCCTTCATGGCGATATATTCCACCAGGAATGAGGCCTCGAGAGATATTAATATAAGTTGTAAAAACTTATTTCGCAATCGTGTTAAAAGTAAATTTGTTTGTATAAATAAAACTGATTGAAAATAAATTATCTGTGTTAATTGATTGAAAATAAATTATCTGTGTTAATTGATTGAAAATAAATTATCTGTGTTAATTGATTGAAAATAAATTTTCTGTGTTAATTCGCATTGTGTTCACACATCTCTCTGTAACAGTAATATATACTTATTAATCACGGAGTTCCCCGAAGAAAACCTATTTTTATTTGTTGAGTCGGGTTGTTAACGTCGTTGTTTTGAACTTATTTGCGCCTCTCTGCTGTGGGTTCGAATCCCAGTGGAGGTGTCGAATTATTTCCTGTGAGGATTGAAGCTATCCAGCTGGATTGGGGGAAAGTCGTTGGTTCTATCGGGGTTTTCCTCTACCATTAACAGATGGAGAATCGCCACATGCCCTAAGCTGTGGGTGCTACTATAAACCTATGCTAAAGGTGCATTTTCTTATAAAACACATACATGTATAGAGAATATTAGACTACTGTATTTTAATTTTTATTAATAGGCGAGTTGGGCGAGCATATACCGAGCTAAATAGTGTTTAATATTGCAAGTGTTGCTTGCAAATAAAGAGATTATGACAGGTTGATTATCTCAACTAGAATAGTTATGGACGGGGCCATCTTAGATTAACCAAGTCATATGACTAAATCAAAATATACTAATTTTATCAGCATAATTTTAAATATATAATTTAACATTTCCTTTAAGCATCTGCTTATGTAGCTACATATATATTATTTATATCAACTGTTCTTACATTTGAGCCAGCTTCATGTGTTTCCATCACCTTGGCTAATATTAAGTAATTGTGTATGTAGTTATGTCGTTATAACCACCCACAGATATTAAAAATGGCGGCCGATTTGAACAATGTTTTTACTCTCGTTTGCGCGGATGAAAACGTATATGTGGTCTTTAGTGTGGGAGGAAACCGGAGTATCCAGCGAAACCCCACCTGTCCGATCTGGCGACCACCGTACTAGACAGAGACTCATTCCAGATTCTCCTCTGGTTCTTTTACGTGCACGATGTAAAGCACCGACACGAGACCTCGGTTTAACGTCCCATCTGAAAGACTGTTAATTTTATTAAGGTCAGACGGGGGATCGAACCTGAGATCCCTGGATTACCAGTCCAGCGTGTTACCACTGGACTACATATCCGTCTGTGGAAAATGTACAAAGCCATTGTATCGATATATAGTACGGATAGCTCTTGTATTAGAGTTAATAACATGCATACAGATTGGTTCAATGTTAAGTTAGGTCTATGACAAGGTTGTATTATGTCTCCAGTACTGTTTAATATGTTTGTAAATGACTTAGCACTTAAACTCAAAGCTTTGGGTATCGGAATAGATATTGAAGATGGTAATAAATAATTATTGTCATTAATTATGTATGCAGATGATATTGTAATACTAGCATCCAGTGAACATGAACTCCAACAAATGTTAAACGTTATATCAACATGGTGTGACCAACATGGTATGAGTTTGAATGAAACGAAAAGCACAATTGTACATTTTAGACCCAAATCTGTGGATAGAACGATGTCTGATTTCAAATGTGGAGATAAAAATATTGCCATAGTTGGCAAATATGTATATCTTGGCTTAGTATTGGAAGAATTACTGAACTATAATGTAACGGCCAAGTTTTATCACAGGCAGCAAGCAGAGCTCTGAGTTTACAAGTATTGGGGGGGGATACCTCATCGTGTATATAACAAGTTGTATGATTCAATAGTATGGCAAGTTATATCATATGTTGTAGCTATATGGGGCACATAAAGATTGTCTTGTATTGAGGCAATATAAAATAGGGCCATGAGATTGTTTTTGGGTACTGGCAAGTGTACCATTAATTCTGCTGTTGGCGGTGATATGGGCTGGGATCATGTGTGTGTTAAGCAGTTGATATGTATCTCCTACCTATGGTGCTCTGCTGTTGGTGGTGATATGGGCTGGGATCATGTTTGTGCTAAGCAGTTGAAATGTATCTCCTACCTATGGTGTCGGTACACAAGCATGAACCGCAATCGGCTAAATTGTATGGTGTTCAATAATTCATTACATCTTGGTAATGGAACATGTACGAACTGGCATTACAGAGTTACGGTAGTAAGTCTATCGTAGCAAAACGATTAATAGATAGATTAATGGATCTGTTTCTAAATGACTGGATTGAATCTGTTCATACTACTGTAATTCGTGATGTACATAGTGGTAGTAAGTTGAGGACATACAGCACATTTAAATATGAGTTTAATACTGAACCATACATTGTAACGGTAATGCTCTACTCATGTAGATTGTGCATTATGTCCGGCTGCAGTAGAGGACGAGATGCATGTGTTGCTACAATGTAATGCAAATAATGCTATACGAGACACTCTGTTCCATAAAGCCTGTGGTATAGCTAATAACGTCATGAATATGTCGGATAGTAAGAAGTTGAGTTTTCTGTTGTCAAATAGTTCTATGACTTTTTCAACTGCAAATTCCTGTGTTTTAATCTTAAAAGAGAGACGACACTATCTATATGTGTATATTATGTACAGTTATTAGAGCATACAATATAATATGTGTACATTAATTTTGCATTAGCGATAATACATTATAACGTTGTAACTCTTAATTATGTGCCAATTATGATGTGTGGGCGTCAGTTTTTATTGTGTAAATAATTTGTGAACATTGTCATTATTTCTTAGTATTTCTAACTGCAGAGTTATTTTAAAATCTCGTTTGTAATATCTCTGCTAATCATATTCGCTATGATCTGATCAAAGCGAAGTTAGATTTCATATGACCAATTCTTAATCAATGTGCAATAGTACCTTTTTTGCCTTCAGTGTTTTATCATTGTTTTAGAGCAGTATTTAATATCCGATTAGCAGTGATATTGCATCTTTATCCCATATATACTGTGATAAATGAGTGTGTATATTAATTTTGTTCATCTCTTATAACTCCATGAGTGGCATTGTACTTTTATTATGTGACCTATACTTGTAATGTTATTGTAAATACTGTATGTACAATAATGAGATGTAAATAAAGAATAAATATATTCCATTTATTTTATTTCATAACAGTGAAGTTTAACAAAAAATTACCAATAATCGTAATGGTAATTAGTGCAATGAATACTATAGTCGTGATAGCGCAGTAGATGCGCGTTCACTTCAGGTGCGAAAGGTCCGGAGCTCGAGCCCCGCTGGAGGCGTTACGAGTATGTCCTTAGGCAAGGCATTTAAATCCACATTGCCTCTTGTCTCTCCCTCGTGGCGATGGATTCCATCAGGAATGAGGTCTCGTGAGTGATTAATGTAAGTTGAAAGAACTTGTTTCGAAATCGAGCTAAAATAAATGTGTATAAAGTAATACTATAGTATCATTGACATCATTTAATGTGTATAAACTAATACTATAGTATCATTGACATCATTAAATGTGTATAAACTAATACTATAGTATCATTGACATCATTTAATGTGTATAAACTAATACTATAGTATCATTGCCATCATTAAATGTGTATAAACTAATACTATAGTATCATTGACATCATTTAATGTGTATAAAGTAATACTATAGTATCATTGCCATCATTAAATGTGTATAAAGTAATACTATAGTATCATTGCCATCATTAAATGTGTATAAAGTAATACTATAGTATCATTGACATCATTTAATGTGTATAAAGTAATACTATAGTATCATTGACATCATTTAATGTGTATAAACTAATACTATAGTATCATTGACATCATTTAATGTGTATAAACTAATACTATAGTATCATTGACATCATTTAATGTGTATAAAGTAATACTATAGTATCATTGACATCATTTAATGTGTATAAACTAATACTATAGTATCATTGACATCATTTAATGTGTATAAAGTAATACTATAGTATCTTGACATCATTTAATGTGTATAAACTAATACTATAGTATCATTGACATCATTTAATGTGTATAAAGTAATACTATAGTATCATTGACATCATTTAATGTGTATAAACTAATACTATAGTATCATTGACATCATTTAATGTGTATAAAGTAATACTATAGTATGACATCATTTAATGTGTATAAAGTAATACTATAGTATCATTGACATCATTTAATGTGTATAAAGTAATACTATAGTATCATTGACATCATTTAATGTGTATAAACTAATACTATAGTATCATCGCCATCATTTAATGTGTATAAACTAATACTATAGTATCATCGCCATCATTTAATGTGTATAAAGTAATACTATAGTATCATTGACATCATTTAATGTGTATAAAGTAATACTATAGTATCATTGCCATCATTATTTTGCGACATTGGCTTTTTACACACCATCAAATTATTGCTCATATTATGTTAAAATTGTGTTTGAAAATTAGGGCTAATATTGACGGAGATACGAGACCATTTATACATGCACACTTATAAGATTTGTTAAAGCGAAACTACATCAGCGAAAAAGAAACAGAATAATTTCCTATTATATGGTATAATTTGTTTCCAAATATTTGCCTCAATAACTGAGTATTTATTTTAATAAAATAAATAAGCGTCGTATACGCGGTTTGTTGAAATAACAAACTAATGTAAAATAGGCCGACTGTCATGCGTAATACAACGAGTGTATCCTGAATAACACTATTTATGGTACAGATTTACCGTTATATCTCGCATGTGTGCCTATGCATATTATATCGGGAGAAATAAAAATGAATTTTCATCTAATAATAATTTACGCATATATTACGTTTCTCTCGTACATTGCCATGACGTGTTGTATGCACGCAGCTTATCCAGCACGAACATGCATCATATTTACTCATAATTTATAAAACCCATACTGCTAACATATTATGACTATGGTGTACGTCCGCCTCCGTGGTCGAGTGGTTAAGGTCGCTGACTGGTATACCACTGTAACCTATCATCACTGACCATCACGGTTTCGAGCCCCGCTCAGACCGCGTTTCATTTATATGAAAAAGTTGGCAGTTTCTTACGGAGGTTGGTGCACCCGCTGGAGTCTGCCCAGTAAAGGTGTTATTAGGTAAACTGCCCGCCGGCGATATAGCCCAAAAATGGTGCAGGCGTAAAACCCGAAATATAACATATAATAAGTATGGTATACACTGAAAACGCACGTAGCACCGAACACAGTGCCAATATTTTACATATTTGATTCATTTGAAGCTTATATCTTACTAAACAGACACACTTATATAACTATATCTTGCTAATTAAAATTGATGATTTCGTACATGTACGCATATAATTTAATATAACACTTTGGCATTTTAAAACCAGTCCAATATTACTAATAATGGACTGCAAGTACAAAGGTATGACGTCATAACATTGTTTTAACGTGTCATATGTTCTCCTATGTTGGCAATTGACATTTTGATGTGTCGAAGACAATTTAGATGTGTTGTATAAAATATAGCAGATAGGTTACAATGGATAACCTAAGCTCAGGGTTGATTCTGAATTACAAATTTCGAGCAAAATGCGCCGTGGGAAAATGGGTATCAAGCTCGCTTCTCATCAACGCAACCCTGGAAGTATGTCAGTTGGCACGGTGGTGGTAGCCAAGTCGGACAGGTACCCCGGTTCCCTCCCACACGAATAACAACATATGTATATACGTTCATCTTAAACACATATTTCGCAACTATAAAATAAATAACGTTTATGCAATAAAATTCGACACAGTCATGGATAGTCCCCCTTTAATATTGACCTAGAACTGAACCGCGAGAGCAAAACGTAAACTGTACCATACCTTGAGTGCCCACAGCGAGGAATACAAGCCCAAGTAGTGACAAGACAGCGTTCATGATGACGGTGGATGGTCCTCGGCCCTTTTGAGTTGTACTGGCGGATGCAGGCTTTATATACCGCTGAGAGTGGCCGCTAAAAAACACATTTCTAATTATGATAATCGATGGGTTTGCTAAAGATATTTCAAAGCACCAAAGCATTGCAACAGGTATCTCTCTTGCATTATAAGTATGTGATGTGCATCTCTCGTACCACTACGTACTGTCTCTCTAAATAACTAACAGCTCATCCATTCCATGTCGATGACATTGTTTTAAATAAGTAGGAAATTAGTGGAGATTGATGTGTGTAATATAACTTAATTACACTTGCAAGACATTGTAACAGTTCAAGGGCGAATAAACGATTAGCCAGCTAAACCGAGGGTTCCATAACCCTGTCATACTACGGCACGTAACATCCATAACATGCGACTTCGGGGGCTCATGAACTCAACTAGTGGGGTTCTCAATCATCTGTACTTCACGTTGTGTTTACCGTCCCCGTTTAGCTGCCTTTCATCAGTGTCACAAGTAACAATCGCTTAATAAGCATCCGTTTGGACAGATGATGACAAGGTAGTCGGCATAGCACACCAGGAATGTAAGTTTCTTATAGTCAATCATCGTCTCTATTGGAGAGATTCACAGAACATTAAGAGCTATATCTGTATTAGCAAATGGTGGTAAGTTTTGGACCAGTATAATACAGAATCGACGGCTTCTTTCTAGCTGCTATTAACCTGATCTGGACATATAATTCCACAATTCTTAAATATGTATATGGAGGTCAGACACCGCTATTGAAATATCCATAGGCCACCATTATAATCACTCTCGAGACCTCATTCCAGATGGAATCCATCGCCACGAGGGAGTGAGACAGGCAACGTGAATGTAAATACCTTGCCTAAGGGCACAATCGTAACGGCTCCATTGGGGCTCGAAGTCTGCGCTACCACTGCGCTATCACGACTTCATAGATTATTGAAACGTTTATTATATAGAAGTAGTAGTAGTAGTAGTAGTAGTAGCAGTAGCAGTAGTAGTAGTAGTAGCAGTAGCAGTAGTAGCAGCAGTAGTAGTAGTAGTAGTAGTAGTAGTAGTAGTCTTTATTTACATCTCATCAGTGTACGTACAATCATTACAATAATATTACATGTATAGTTTACATAATAAAAGTACAATGCCACTCCAACATAAGTTAGTTATAAGAGATGAACAAAATTATACATACTCATTTATCAAAGTATGTTAGGGATAAGGCTGCAATATCCATGCTAATCGGATATTAAAAACTGCTTTAAGACAATTATAAAACACTGAAATACAAAATAAGTACTATTGCACACTGATTAAGAATTTGACATATGAAATCTAACTTCGATTTGATCAGATCATAGCGAATATGATTAGCAGAGATATTACAGACGAGATATAAAAAATGCAGTTAGAAATACAAGAAATAATGACATTATTCACAAATTTTAAAATTATTTACATAATAAAAACTGACGCCTCTGTAGAATAATAAAACAGGATTTGGCACAATGACGAATCATGATGGAATGTCATAAATCCACTATTGAATTGTTTTCAACTGGCATAATAGTATAGGCCTCGCATTACAATACTAAATTAACCCCTACTTTTGTATTTCGGGTCCGCCTCCATGGTCGAGTTGTTAAGGTCGCTGACTTGTATACCACTATAACCAATCATCACTGATGGTCACGGGTTCCATTTATATGAAACAGTTGGCAGTTTATTACGGAGGTTGGTGCACCCAAGTACTGGTTAACCGCTTGAGCCTGCCCAGGAACGATATTGCTAGGTAAACTGGCCGCCGTCGATATAGCCCAAAATGGTGCTGATGAAGGTGTAAATCCCGAACAAAAAACAAAGTATTTCTCATGAGACGTTAAACCGACGGCTTACACCGTGTACGTATAAGAGCCAGAGAAGACTCTGGAATTGATCTCTGTCTGTATCCTCCACAAACTATATTGTGACCAGTCTCTCCGGGCCAGGGTGTACATTTCATATTTAGGTCTTGGAATATACACTCAGCACAATTCCTATTCGGTCACCCTGTTTCCCAGTATTTGGAGCAAACTAATAACCATGTAATATCAATATTCATATCGTCTTATTCGATACATTTGTTTTACATATCTGTAACCTAGCATCACTGATGGTCACGGCGGGTTCGAGCCCCGCCCATACCGTGTCTCTTTATATAAAAACAGTTGGCAGTTTCTTACGGAAGTTGTAGTCCAGTTGTTAACACATTGGACTGGTGAGCCAGGGATCGCAGGTTCGATCCCCCGTCTGACCCTAATTAAATTAACAGTCTTTCAGATGGGACTTTCAACCGAGGTCTCGTGTCGGTGCTTTACACCGTGCACGTAAAAGAACCAGAGGAGGCTCTGGAATGGATATATGTCTGCATTATTGCACTATCCTCCAAAACTCTAAAATGATTAATCTCTTCAGGAGATCATAAAATTATGGGCAACGGTAGCGACTATAAATAAACGTAAAAACAAATACATGTACACAAATAATAAAAATAAACTATATGATACTGCAGTAAAACTTTATTGCAACACAAGTACATAGCATGGAAGCTACCCACAAGTACATAGCATGGAAGCTACCCACAAGTACATAGCATGGAAGCTACCCACAAGTACATAGCATGGAAGCTACCCACACAGATTATATAAATATTTGAGAGAGATACTGTCCGTGTTCAATGCTGTGGTCAATAATTAACATGAATCTCGATGGACCTGAAAATATACAAGAATGATCTTTAAAAGTGGAATATTTACACGTGGAGACGCCCTATTGTCATATAGTGTGCAAGGTTTACTAAATGCAACCAATGGAAATAAAACAAGCATGCAGACACATCGTGCGCTCGCGCGTGCGTGCGTGTGTGTGTATTAGTGTAAGATTTAATTTTATTTCATCTCGTGCTCACCGAAATACAAATCACTCGATGAAATAAGATAAACCAATAAGAATAGTTTATACAAATATATTTTAGCTCGATTGCGAAACAAGTTATTACAACTTATATTAATCACTCTCGAGACCTCATTCCTGGTGGAATACATCGCCACGAGGGAGAGAGTAGAGGCAACGTGGAAATTAAATGCCTTGCCTAGGGGCACAATCATAACGGCTCCAGCTGGGCCCGAACTCCGGACATTTCGCACCTGAGGCGAACACCCATCCACTGCGCTATCACGACTTCCACAATTAATAAGAATAGAATAATACCCTCTATATCTACACTATATTACCAACTAAGAATAAATATGGGACATCATTCCAGTAACTATATACGCTTCACTACTTGTTACGTCTTGTATACACTTCGACCAAGGCTGTCATAAGTATGTAATAAAATTATATACAAATTTTTTTTAGCTCGATTGATAAAAAAAATTCGTACAACATTAGTTTAATCGCTCTCGAGACCACATTCCTGATGGAATCAATCGCGATTAGAGAGAGAGAGAAAGAGAGCTAATAATATATATATATATATATATATTATATAGTATTATTATATATATTCATAATTACCTGAATTACCTCCAAAACGTTATAACATAATTTTTTCAATACAAGATGCAGGGCCAACAAAGCGAATCAAATTGCTATAAGTATTGGCATTGGACCTTTGGTAACATACCTTTCCATTTCTATCTACCATCTTCTACAACAGCGAACCCTGCACCACTTGTATTTACACCACCAGCACTTCCCAGCGTATCTTTCCCAGTGCCGACAGAACTTCCTGCATCGACATCGTCTCCAGCCGAAACTCCTGCCCATGCTCATTCCACCGCCGTAGCCGCTCATACCCATTCCACCGCCATAGCCGCCCATGCCCATTCCACCGCCATAGCCGCCCATGCCCATTCCACCGCTATAGCCGCCCATGCCCATTCCACCGCCATAGCCGCCCATGCCAATTCCACCGCCAGAGCCGCCCATGCCCATTCCACCGCCGTAACCACCCATTCCCATTCCACCGCCGTAGCCACCCATGCCCATTCCACCGCCATAGCCACCCATGCCCATTGAGTAGGGACCCATTCCACCTATTAAAACATATTGTAATATGAAAACGCGAGGGCATATACACCGTAAAATGAATATATAAAAATGTTCTACAGACTATATAGTGCATATCACAGCAGAACTATTAAACCAGTTCAGCTTCATGCTACATGTCAGTTGTTTATTTCAATTCTCGAGTTGTATAATATGAATACAGCGTATCGTGACCATCATGGATGGAGGTTAATAACTTGTCTCCAATCTGTCCCGGCTGTCCGATTAGCGCAGTGGTTAGCGTGCTCGCTTCTCACCAATGCAACCCGGGTTCGATCCTTGTTAGAAGTTGCTTCGCAATCATTGTAAAATAAATAAAGTTAAAAAAAATGTTTCTCCAATCTCAAACTCAGTATCAATCGATTGGTTCTGCTGAAAGTAAACATCGGAATCAACCAATCAAATCACTTGAATTTGAGATTTGTGAAAGGTTTTTGTAACCCGGCTTGGAAACGATAACAATTTAATACAGGATAAGATAAATTTTATTTTGAGTCGGCAAGATGGCAATAGTACAACACAAGCTCTGCATGAACGTTTGAACCGACCATATAACATAAAATAATGGCAACAACTATAAATTTAGAAATACTGATAATAGTATGCATATTTATTATTTTTGGCTGTCCGGTTAGCGCGCTCACCAATGCGACCCGGGTTCGATCCTCGGACAGGGAAGTATGTGAGATGGTACGGTGGTCGCCACATCGTACAGGTGAGTTTTCTCCGGGTACTCCGGTTTCCTCCCACATGAATGACCACATATACGCTTTCATCCGAGCCAACGAGAGTAATTAATATAAGTTGTTAAAACTTGCTTCGCAATCGTTATAAAATAAATAAGTATTATTAATTGGTTTCTAAGGAAACATTTTGAACTTAGTAAAACTCAAATGTAATGGTATGCAGACAACATCAAGCTAAAAACAATTCCAAGAGTCATTCAGATTTACTTCCGATGTTCGAACTCAAAACTTGCGATCATCCGCCAATCTCCAACTTTACCCTACTAAGCCAACTACTGAAGTTTTTAGGAAATCTTTCTTATATTCAGGGTCACACTTGTGGAATTCCCTCCCTTATCACACAAAAACAGCACATTCTGTTCCACACTTCAAAGAACAGACCAATAACCTAATAAACTGATAATATACAATTAGACATGAATATAAGTATTAGTTCTTGCAGCTTATATCTTATTTCCTATGAACGTTTTACTGGTGACTGTTTACATGTTTCATTATGCTATTTCATGTTTTAATTTGTTAAGGGCCTCCTTGTAGATTGACTTAATTGTTCAAATGAGTTCTCTCGTTAAATAAAGTCTTTATTATTAGTAGTAGTGGTAGTATTCCGAGTTGTGTCCAGTTTTGTATGTGTTTGTTTTCTTTTCTTTTTTATCAAAACGAAACTTCCAACAAAAACATAAATATGCGAACGTTTTATTTGCATGTTTTAATTCCTTGTGAGCTTAAAGCAGCATCACATCGTATGAAATAAAAGATATTTGAAAAATTCAAATTTATGTATGGGTAGCAATGCTGCTACACATTCTAACATTATACTTTGTATACTTATGTTCAATCGGTAAACAATGTCTTTTTGCGATAAAAACAACAACTTTCATGTTCAAAATATATACGTTGTTTTCTACATCCTATGTTGTTTCACGCATGCGCGCTGTGCGTGTTTACATTTCGTGTGTTGATAAACGAATTCGCGTATACGACGGTTTATATTTATTGGAATGTTATCATTTCTGAGCGACTATTTCGATTTTTATAAACACACACACATTAGTATTTATATTTTACCCAAAACATCCTTATTACGATGTAATACTGCTTTAAACTCGCTTTATAACATTATAAAATAGTTCATACTAAGCAATACTTGTAATGTAACATAATAGGTTTGTATATTTCAATTCAACAAGTGTATTGCATGCATGCATATATATATATATGTTTATAGCTAACAGGTTTGTCATATAAATATATTTTTAACACTGAGACTATTAATTGGGCCGTATTGAGTTTCTGATAATATCATGCCATTCTGCCAGACTGTAATCCAGACTAGACTGGAGCTAGTACTTCCGGACAGCTATGGTGAACATGCCACCAATGAACGTATGACATAATAATGCAATGTAGGACCACCAGATAGACTGGAGCTAGTACTTCCGGACAGCTATGGTGAACATGCCACCAATGAACGTATGACATAATAATGTAATGTAGGCTAGACTGGAGCTAGTACTTCCGGACAGCTATGGTGAACATGCCACCAATGAACGTATGACATAATAATGTAATGTAGGACATCCAGAACTAGATTACAGCTAGTACTTCCGGACAGCTATGGTGAACATGCCACCAATGAACGTATGACATAATAATGCAATGTAGGCTAGACTGGAGCTCGTACTTCCGGACAGCTATGGTGAACATGCCACCAATGAACGTATGACATAATAATGTAATGTAGGCTAGACTGGAGCTCGTACTTCCGGACAGCTATGGTGAACATGCCACCAATGAACGTATGACATAATAATGTAATGTAGGCTAGACTGGAGCTAGTACTTCTGGACAGCTATGGTGAACATGCCACCAATGAACGTATGACATAATAATGTAATGCAGGACATCCAGAACTAGATTACAGTTGTACTCATAGACGTTTGTGCATATTTTAGGCGATATCCAAGCATGTTTAAACTGACTCCCAAATTTCTCTCCCACATTGCATCTTCTCTCTCCCTCTAGGCAATGGATTCCATCAGGAATGAGGTCTCGAGAGCGATTAATATACTAGAGGACTTAGAAAACGCACACCTACATTATATGATTATTATTACATGAACACGAACTACGAAGGATTCCAGTAAATGTAAATCACATCTTTATTACAAAACACAAATTGAACAACTAAAAATATACCAACATGTTTTAAACTATGTATTTATATAGTTATTGTGTTACATGTAAAATACACTTGTCCTCTAGTATATAATGTGTAAAATCTCGATTCGCAATCTAGCTACTAGTAAAACAAATTTATAGATTAAGTGACTACCACAATATGGCCGAGGTTGTGTTGATAGAAACCCTGAACTATATGAGTATAATTATATAATACACTTACCCCCACGTCCGCCGCCATATCCATACATGGAGTAACTCGGTGTGCCTGTAATAACAACACGAACATGTTCTTAACATACAACAAAGATGGAATATCTAAGTTTGGCAAGTTACTTCGTAAAAAAGTACCCATATCAATGGTAAGCTAATCCAGTTGCCCTTCCATAGACTAGATAATCCTGTGGCCCTTCCATAGACTAGATAATCATGTGGCCCTTCCATAGACTAGATAATCGTGTGGCCCTTCCATAGACTAGCTAATCCTGTGGCCCTTCCATAGACTAGATAATAATGTGGCCCTTCCATAGACTAGTTAACCCACCAATATACTACCATACACCAATAGTACCAATACCATACACTAGCTAATCATGTGGCAATGCCATGTATTAGCTAACCCTGTGCCCCTTATATGTAGTAGCTAACCCTGTGCCACTTATATGTATTAGCTAACCCTGTGCCACTTATATGTATTAGCTAACCCTGTGCCCCTTATATGTATTAGCTAACCCTATGGCTCTTCTATCTAAATAATGATGTACTAGCTGGTCACTCGGTCGAGTACCGCTCAGACCGTGTCTCTTACGGAGATTGATGCTCTTAGTTACGGGATAACCGCCGGAACCTGCACAGGAAATGTGTTGTTATATAAACTGCCCGTCGCTCAAATGGGCAACCGGTAGCGACGTTACATAAACTTAATAATAAAAAAAGATTGTTTTCAAAACTAAACAATAACTACGTCCTGCAATGGCGTAGCTCCTATAAGGCAATGAAGACCAGGGGGCCTGCAGATTGTCACAGACAGAAAGTTAAAAATCCAAATAGACTAAATTGCCAGTCGCTCAGATTGGCAACCAGTAGCAACGTTAAATAAACTTAATTAAAAACAAAAATTAGTCAATCTCTTATAATTTTACAAAGAAAAAAGATTATTGTATAATTTCAGAAAATGTACTTACAATATGATATTGCTGCCAAGCCACAGAAGGCCGCTAGGAGAACGAGTCTGTCCATATTGCTGGATTCACAAATGTGCTCAAGCTATATGATGCCCACACACTGCATCTCTCCTATTTATATACAGACTTGGGTCTGTGGGTTTTTGTTGTCATTCAAGGCTGTGACTCTTCAAAAAAAAGTGTTCGTGGTTTTATAATATACGTTTTATTGAAATTAATGATATTCAATTAATGTCTGCCTGACATTAAGTTGTGGTGTCGATCATAAAACATTATAGTTTCCTCCTTTTTTCTGTGTCTGCACAATGTATATAGTACAGTAAATTATATGAGGGCAATACATGAATTAACTGATTTTCGGGATAGTGCAGTCGTAGAGCGCTTTGCTTCATGTGCGATATGTCCGGACGTCGGTGGTGGTTTTACGTTTATTTATCGTCGCTACCGGTTGCCCATATGAGCGACGCCTCCGGATGAGATTAGTCATTTTAGATTTGTGGAGGATAGTGCAATGATACAGACAGGCCCATTCCAGAATAGCATCTGGGTATTGTTACGTTCACGGTGTAAACACCGACACGAGACCTCGGTTTAACGTCCCATATGAATTGTATTATGGTCAGACGGGGGATCGAACCTGCGATCCCTGGATTATCGGTCCAGCTTGTTACCACTGGACTACATATCCGTCCGGAATTCGGGCCCAGCTGTAGCCGTTATGATTGTGATCATAGGCAAATCATAGAGGTCAAATGTATAATAAAACAAGATAATGGGAATCTGGAAACTTGCTGCTTAATAGAGGTGACCACTAACACAGGTTTAACTGTATTTCATCATCATTCAAGTACTGCCTATATCCATAACACAAGTATTTGTTGTTGTTGTTGGCAGTCGAATATAAAAAACTGTTAAAAAACTTCGTAGAAAATATAACAGTCGTGATAGTGTCGCAGACCGCCGGCGAGCACTAAGGGTGTGGGGGTCGAGATCGACAAAGAAAGAGGAAAACTCTTTTATTAATGTCTACTGCACTTTATTCCTCGCAATATAGCCATCGTTTCTCTCTCCGTCTCTATCTATCCTTCTCTATCTCTATCTCTATATCTCGATATCTCTATCTCTCGATATCTCTATCTCTATCTCTATCAATATATACAAATATACAGTTTCATACTTATATACATCACATAATTAACAATCACATAAGTTATACCATATCATCAGACATATATAATGACGACAATTGCATTGACGAATTTAAGAAATACAATATACGATGGTGTAGTTTAAGTTAGACAATGAAAATCAAGTCTTTACATCTGATCGATATTTCTCAAAAACTAACAGGTTATCAGTCAATGTACATGGATAATATATTATCGGGATGGTAGTCAAAAAGAGTAGCAATAGTTACCTGAAGGTATATATATATATTCCTACATAATATGGTTTATTTGTAGCACATAATTAATGGCGTCTTGTTTATGTTTTGTGAAAATGGCGGATGTCTCATATGCATGCAGTGATTGGTTAGTAAAGAGCACGTGCTTAAATATTGTCACGTGTCAGGTCAAATGTACGTGTCACTTATGTTAATTATTGGTCAAAGGGAAATAACTATAACTATACTACACTGTACTACATATGCTACGTTACAAACTAACTGAAGGTGTTACAACGTTTTCAACTCACTGCTTCAAATAGGGGCAAAAATGACAAGCGAATATATGTGTTCAAAGAGTTTGTATTTATTAACAACAATTGCACCCTATGACAATAGCACAGTGGATACGCGTTCGCTTCTGGTGCGAAAGGTCCGGAGTTCGAGCCCCGCTGGAGCCGTTACGATTGTGCCCTTAGGCAAGGCAAGTAGTATTGGGAGGCCGTTTGGGAAATACGAAACAGATTATAGGCCAATTTGAAAAAAAGGGGCTCTATAAGCCAAAATAAAATAAAATTTTAAATATTATTTTATATATATTTTTCCAAAATAAAATAAAATATATTTCTTTAAGCAAAAATAAAATAAAATATATTTCTTTAAGCATTTATAAAATAAAAAAATTTCCCCATATATTTATTTTATATATAAAATATATAAATTAAATATATTTTTCCCCTCCAAAATAAAATCTGTAAAAAAGGTAATTTCTTCTTTGTCTATAAGTCAAGTCATTTCTTCTATGTCATTTTCTTCTTCAGTCATTTCTTCTATGTCATTTTCCTCAATAGTCATTAGACCAAGTGGTTAAGGCTTTTGGAATTAAGATCTAATGATCATTTAGTACGTTGGCCGAGTGGTTAAGACTAAAAAGTATATTAGTAAAAAATAAAAGACATAGTATAAATTTTACATAATGATTTTATTTTCATGAAGCTATAGTCTAACGCAGAATATATTCTAACATAGATTATACAAGTATAATAAAAAGTACATATAAATGTTCAGTTCAGTTTAGTTCATCATAATGTAACTTAGTGTATAAATGTATCGTCAGTTCTTGTAGATTTTATTCACTTTTGTGCAGCAATTCTTGCACTACGCCTTAAATATTTATAAACATCACGATCATTCTGTGTAGCAATACGATTATGTTTCCTAATTTGTTCAATTCTGTTTTTCCACGATTTCGAATTATCTGTAGTCGTAATTTGATGATGTAGACCATCTAGACGATCCTGCCATTTTCGTTTAACAGTTTGTTTAATAGAGCTCCAACGTTTTGTAGCTTCTTGAACGGTATTATCAGTCGTTGTATCATTCCAATGTACAACAGTAGGTTCATCTTGTATAACGATAACATCTGGTTCAGTTTTAATTTGTTTGATAATGAGTGCATCATCATCATCATCATCATTATTAATATCAATAATGATAGGTTCTTGTTTAATCATATCAGCCGTTAATATTGGTTCATTTAAATCTGCTGTAGAAGTTCCAACATATTTCGTTTGATTTTTAACAACAACACATCCAGGAATATTCTGTGTAGATATAACGTAATAATATAGCGTAATTATGTTCATCCATAAATACAAGATTTAAATGTTGTGAATCAACAAATGTAGCTGTATCACAAGTTTTCCATTTAATATCACCATCTATACGATATTTAATTGCAGCATCAATGTCTATAATTAATTCTTCGATAGAACGTTTACTAGGAATATCTATAGCTGTTGTAAACGTTAATATAGCTTTACCGCTAGTTGTTGTATCGTTAGTAGTAGTCATGATGATAATATTGTACAGCGCAGTACAAAAATGTAGTAAAGAGTGAATCGATGTTCGTCCTCTTATATACACTAAGCCAGCATCTTCAAGTGTTTTTATATTTGTTTTCTAATTCATAAAATCAAAAGTTAACATATAAAATTTATTTAATTCATAAAATAGCTAAGTCTATTATTTAAATTACATATATAAAATATCATTAATAGATGTCAGTAATAGTATCCGAAATCCATATTTCTAATTCTTCATTAGTTAGAACCCAAAAATCATCAGAATTTGCAAAATCAGTAACAAGTCTAAGTATTAAATTATTTAAATAATCTATAAAATGAAATGTACTTGTACTTAAGTCATGTCTACAAAAAGGGCATTTATTAATTTTTGAGACGCAATATAAACATATCAGAGACGTACATTGACTCATTTAAGAAATAAAAATCCGTATTTGTGTGTAAACATATAGAACATTCTTCACCCCATAATTCGAAATAACTCATAATTTTAAAAACAAATTTAATAGATGTAACTGTAAAAATAATTGTAACCAAAAATACTGGACTAATAATAGTTGTTAGTCACAGCGACCCTTTCAATATCTGTATCGGTCATATCCCAATATTGTTGAGCAGTTCTATTAATAAAAGTTTCTGTAGTTATCATACCCCAATATTGTTGATAAGTACGATTATTTAAGTTTTGATATAAAGTAGGTCTATGTAAAGGTGCAAAAGAAAATTGTTTTCTACAAAAAGGGCATTTATTAATTTTATAAATACAATCTAAGCATATAAGGTGTTTACAAACGCATTCATTAATAAAATAATAATCGTTATTTTCTTGAAGACATATAGAACATTCCTCACCCCAAAATTCGCAAAAACGCATAATCCAGATTAATAAATAGTAAAAAACCTAATAGTGAAAAATATTAAGTCAGATTCTTAATAAAAATATTATTAAAGCTCAAAAAGTGTTAGACAAATAAGGTCTAATGTTGTCGAGCTGTTTAACATCTTATTATATACACTAAGAAACGTCTACAATCTTGACTTACAAGTTTGACAAACTTCACTTTTGACATGATGTAATTTCAAGTGTTCTTGAGAAAAAATTTGAAACCACTTAGTTAATAAAATATCATTTTGTAAATAATTTGTAACACTAAAAGTATTGAGTACTATATGAGAAAATGTTTGTTTATGTTTTATAAGATTATATAAAACGTATAAACAATAAACATCGCATAATTGCGTAGAATCAGATTGAAAACGATTTTTATTTCTAAATAATTTTAAACAATTTATGTTTAAGAAATTATAAATATCAATTTCAATACGATTATATCCTCCATATGAATCAAAATAAAAACAATTATTAGTATGTGTACGATAAATTAAAACCCAATGTTGCCCGGGTTTAGAAATTGGATCTGTATTAACTATATAACAATTACGTCGTTTATTTACAAATAACAGTTCATCTCTAGCGCATACAATACAGTTTAAAGATGGAAAAATTGTATCTAAAATATATTGTAACGTAAATGTATTCATATTTTTTTTTAAGACGTAATAACATTACGTAGACCATCGATCATGAGCATATCGTCATATTCAGAATAAACAATAACATTTATAGGGTCAACTAAAGCTGTACTCCATTCCATATCAAATTCTATATTACCATTTTTAATAGGATGAAGATGACCTTCCTCACAGCCTAAATCAGGTGTAAAATCAACAGCCCATAAAGTATGTTTTCGTTTATATACAGATATTCGAAATACATAAAGATCTTTATTATGTTCTATGCCAAGAGCTTTCCAAAAAGATTTATAACTTTGACATACTTTAGCATTATCATTAGAAAAATCCATATGTAATGGATTAGCGTCAATACTAGTACCATTAATGGTAACTTTTAATTTAGTTATATTAAAATGATCGAATGAAAATGGTGATTCATTATTTGAACCATTCATTATAGAGTTTTTAACTTGACCTATAATAATTCTTTTTGGTATTTGACCATGTATTAGATTTGATTCTATTTTAGATACTAAACCATCCATTACCGTAAATACGTTAATTTCAACACGTTTAAGAGGTATTTTCATAGGTGTAGATCTAAGAGCATTATTTAAAGATACCCATACATTAGGATCTAAAGATACTGTTCGTACTTTCATAACAGCTTTAATAATTTCTATTTTACCATCATTACCATCATTACCTAGCATATAAAATGCTGTTGAAGATCTAACTAATCGTATTTTTAATTCGCACATATTAGGTAGATACTTAGATTGTCTGGTAATATCTGTATGTATTTTACCTTGTAATTCTACTACTTTATCACCAGTTAATTTTATATTACGTTTTTTAGCTCCATTAAAATTAGCATCTTCAGCCGCATAAGTTGTAAATGTACGTAATTCACCTTTTACTGGTTTTCCCCATAATTGTGTATCTTCTAACATATTTTGTTCGGTTTCGCTAGAACCGCATAAAGTTTCAATAAAAGCTCTATATGGATATTTATCATTACCAGATATTAATTTACCGTTAATATATATATCAACATGATTAAATAATGAATGTAATGGATTTTCTATAATTGATATATTACTCTCAGCATCTATAGTAGTATTATCACGTTTAACCATTTTAATTTCAAGGTTTAATTCTAGATCCATAAGATCTGTCCATTTTTCAGTTTGCCTAGGAATTATAAATTCAATAGGCGCTGTATTACCTGAAGGATTAACTAATGGTTGATGCTCATTAATAAAAGCTCTATCCATTGTTGTAAGTGTCGGAGGTAAACTATAGAGGTCCAATTCCCCTTTATTACACAAACTAGAACCAGTAATCATGATTATATGTACAAACTAATCGAAATAATCTAAACGTCTTTTTTTATTACTTTTAAAATAATTATTGTTACACCGTTTTCTATGTCCTGAACCAGACTGGTCTTTATTTATAGTATTAGTACCCTTTATACTTATATTACCGGTTAGAGCAGTCATTAATTTATCTTCTTTCAAATCGTTTAATAATTTAGATGTAACGTGTTTAAGTACATTTTTACCCCTCTTTTTAGCAATATGTTTATATGTTTTAGGTTTTTGTATTACATCATGTACACCACCGGTAACTTCATTTAGTAAAGTACTAGCCATATTATCGACTAAATAAGGTATAAGATTATTACCAACAGTTTTTAATGTTAAACCTAAACCATAACCACGTTGCCTAACACGACCTCTATATACAGGTATATTCATAATGGTCTTCTACGAAATTCTAACCTAACTATACAAACATCACCCGTTAAATGAATAGTTTCGCCTAATTCATTACGTATAAATATATATATATCGTTTATACGTTTATCTGTAATCGGTAAATAATGTATATGTTTAAATTGTACACTTTTATGAGTAGTTACATTAGGAGCTTGATTATACGTAAATTGTCTTAGTAATTGCGATTGTCCAGATCCTACTATACTAAAATCGACTATATTTGTATATACGTATAGGTTTGTAAGGCCTAAATACAAATATGGTTCGTGAACAAAACAATCCATTTTAGGGAATACATAATAATAATTTTTATTCTTATTATTATGTATATTAATTAAGTTAATAACTTCTTGACTAGAATCGATACCTAACATATTACCTAATAATGTAGGTACAAGGAGTCCTATATTTTCTGTAGTATTTGATATTAAAGCTAATGATTTTTTCTTATAATACATATAATAAGGATTATGGTTATATTTCCAAGATAAATATATACCAGTATCCCAATCGTTAATCGATGCTTCACAAAGATTATAGGTCATAGATGCCCATAAAGTACCAAACATTTTATTCCAGCTATCTTCCATAATACTTGTTAAGATTTTATAATCGTTATAAACTCCATTAGTTATTTTAAATGGTAATAATGTACAATCATTATCGTAATATTTATTAGGAGTATTATCGTCCTTAGGCCCCATAATACCGTATTTTACACCTTTTTTTTTAGCAAATTGATTCTCAGAATGTCTATCATATCCATATTCATGATTAACATCTGTATAGTATTTATAATGCCAAAATATGTTATATCTATAATTATAATTCATTTTATGATCAAAATGATTATTAAAAAATCCATAATCATTATGAAATGGTACATCTCTATAGCCTCGTTCAATTCGTTTTTCGGGGTATTGAGCATTTCTAATAGCTAAAAAAAATGTATTGTGTGAATCTGTAATGTTAAATACTTTATTAGGTATAATACCATCGACTAAACCTACTTCCCATTTGTTATCATTACTTAGAGTTATACCGTTAGGTATAGAGACTTTAAAATCAGCATTATTATTATCTTGTTGAGATTTAAATTTAATACGTTGACTATCTAATGTAATATAGAAATTTTCTGAACGTTCCATTATACGAAATTACTAAATTTAGCGTCTCTTATAAAATGTAACGTTAATATACACTTACCATCATGGAAATGAATATTATTACCTAAAACGTTTTTTATATTAACATATATTTCATCTATACGGTTACTATTTATTTTTATATATTGATCATGTTGAAATTCATTAGTACTATAATGATTAACGTTAGTTTTAACTTTAAAAGGTAAAACACGTAATAATTGTTCTTCACCATCAGATATCATTACAGGTTCTATAATATCTATGTAAACGTATATAGAACTATCATTAATTAATAGATTAACGGGTTCTTTAAAAGGAGATGGTTCTATATCTATAGGTCGTAAAATATAATTTGTAGTAGCATTTAAAAAACCTAATTTTCTACATATATTAGGATGAAAAGTTAATCCTATATTAACGTTTAAGGGTATTGTATGTAATTCGCATACACTATTACTACTACGAAATTTAAGTAATATTTGAAGTACATTATCCGTTTCAAGTATTCTATCTATTACAGCCGTTATTCTTATTTTAATTACACGATATAATATATCTTTTATACAAGCATTTATCATTTGCATAAATTGTAAAGGTGTATCATAAAAACCTAGAGGTATATTACCTCTATAAGGACCTGGTTCTAAAACTTCTATATCATCCGGTAATGTAAGCTCAAAATGTTGTTCCCCTTCTATAACAATTAATATAGCTCCAGGATAGGTGATCTTCCATATTTATACTTTTATCCATGAATTAAATGACTTATCGTAACCTTTCCACTTTACAAATATTTCTTTAATTTTACGACCTTTTTTAATAATAACTCTACGTTTTAATATTTTCTCTATATCATAATCGCCTTTATTTTTAATTAATTGTAATTCATTTCTATAAAATGAACCTTTTATTTCCTCACCGTTCAAATCATGAACCTTAAATGTTATCGGAGAACCATTAATAACTTTATATATTATAAATAATTCTAATGTCCAATTTGGTAAATAACCTTTAGTAAAATGTTTTTTAGTTTTATTAATTCTAACATGATCGCCTATTTTAATAGTTTTATTATCTTTAGATATTTCATTATTATTAATATTATTCGATATTATATGTTCATTACCGATATTAGCATCTGTAGGTTTATAACCCGTAGAACTATGCTTTGATCGATTATAATTATCTATAAGATCTTGTAATACATCTATATATTTTTTTGAATTATTATACGTAAAATATTTCCACATTTTACCTTTAAGGGTTCGTAGAAAACGTTCAATAACACTAGCTTTAGTTTCAGGGTTTTCTGTTGTAAAAAAATGAATATGTTTATTTTTTAAAAACTTTTGAATGGTTTATTAATAAATTCGCTACCTTTATCCGTTTGTAAACTTTTAGGTATTCTATGAGATTCATTTAATATATTATTAAACGTTTTAATTAATGTTGTAGATAATTTATTTTTTATAGGTTTTACCCAAGCCATTTTAGAGAATACATCAATAACGCATAATAAATAACGATAACCATTATTATATTTACTAAATTTTTGCATATCAGCTAAATCAGCTTGCCATTGTATATCTATACCGGCGACTATAGTTTTTCTACGTTTAAAATTTCTTACAATAGGCTTATGTAATGTATAGGTTTTTTGTTCAGATAACCACGTTTTAACATCTTTTAAAGTTAATTTTTTAAATAATATTTTTCCAGCTTTATATAATTTACCTATACCTGAAAAGGATGCAGGATTTTTAATATCGTAATAAATATTTTTTAATATTTTATGTATTATTTCCAATTTGACCATCGTTGTTTATCTCTTTTAGATTTTTTTATAGGTGTTATAATATCGTTATATTCGTAGTAATCATCATCATCATTATCATCGATATAATCGCTTTTAGTTTTTTTATGTTTTTTCGATGACTGTTTATTCTTAGATGGTGTATTTATTTTATCACTACCTCTTTTATTCTTATTTACGTAACTACTCCAGCGTTTATTACCAACATTTATTTTTGGATTTTTATTTATTAATTCTTCGGCAACACCTAACCATCCTATAGCATTTGTTTTAGTTTTTCTTTCTCTAGCCGCATCGTTCATAATATCCGTTATATTACTATTATCTATAATTTTACCATTAATACTTACAACACCTTTATTATCCCATGTAATATTTGTATTATTTTTTATTTGTTCTAATAAATTACCTACAGGTATACGCATACTTTTAGGTATATTTGTAAGTATATTATCCGTAGGTATAGGTTTTATTATATCGGGTACATACGTAGGTGGTTTAGCGGGTATATATGTAGGTGGTGTAACTGTAGTTGTTGCATCGGCAATAACTTGATCTTTAAAATTATTATATTTTAACATATATTCTGCATAACGATGCATTTTATTGGTATTATTTATATTAGGATCATTCATTAAATCATCAATATTTTTTTGTATATCTATAGTTTGTACTATTTCTGGTTTAGGCGGTAATTTAGCATTTTGATATAAACGTAATCGTCTTAATTCATCTACACCAGACGCAGGAACTACGACCATTTTGTTCATCATATTGTATGTTTTACTTTATTTTTTATACTATCAATTAATATATTTATTAATTTCGGGTTTAATATTTTACGTTTACGTTTTGTACTTATTTTTTATTGGCTAATAAACGTATATCCTTACTCCAATGATTTAATGATGACTTATGACTCTTATTCATATTAACATTACCCTTTAATACATTATGACAACATTCGCATATACAATGTATTAGACATTTATTACAACTTTTAATAATATTACGTTTAAATGTATCGGGTTTATTACGTAAACCTAATAACATTTTACCGTAACGTTTTATTAACGGTACTTTCATGATAACTAATAATATAATAATGATATTATATACCAAAACGTTTTACTATATCGTTAACACCATCGGCTATAATAGGAGCTAATAGACCGGCACCTAAAGTTATTAATGGTAATGGTATTAATCCGCCTCGTTGATTTCTACGACGACGACGACGATGACTACGACGTTTAATATTACCACCATGTTGTTTACGAGAACGTCTTCTACTACATTTACTACGTTTTCCTGCCATGATATCAATACGATAAATGAAGTATATTATTAATTACATATCGTATTTATTAGCTAAATAATTCGGGCATTTTTAAAAACAGTTAATTTATAAGTATTGCGATAAATCGCTATCATTTAAATTAACTAGTAACTGCGGTGTTGACAACGTTGGGGGCCCCGTTAACTTATTAATCGTTATTGTATCATTATCGTATATATTATTCAAATTAGTTAACGTTGGTGATACGTACGTTTTTGTAGGCGTTATACGTTGTAAAAAAGTATTCATAGATGGTAATTTAACAACTTTATTATCGGAAGTTTCCTTTAACGGTGACCATGAACTAATATCGTAGTTATCCGGACTAAATCCTTGGGGCATATTAATACTTAATAATGATGATGATGATGGCGATGTTATAGGTGTCATAGCTTGTAATATCGTAGATTTAATTGGTGTTACTGATGATGATGATGATGATACAACATCATCTATTATAGACTTTTTTGTTTTTTTCTTTTTAGGTTTACTAACAGTTACTTTTTTAGGCTTTTTAGGTTTACTAACAGTTACTTTTTTAGGTTTACTAACAGTTACTTTTTTATTAATTTTCCAATTAATAAATGTACGTAACATTACACCTCCTAAAAATCCACTACCGCCTTTAGTAAGTATTAATTTTTTTATCAGCCATAGAAGTATTTTTATCTCCTATAGCTTTTATAGTATTTTCATGTTTTTTCATAAATTTTAGCGTTTGTTTAGGCATCGATATTTCATCATCTAATATACTTTTAGCTATAGCTATAAACCATTTCGTTAAACGATTATTACTAGTTGTTAATAATTTTTCGCGTTTATCTGGATTTTGTTCCTTTAATAAAAGCTTTATTAAATTATATATATTCATTTTTATATATATATTGTAGGCCCTATGCAATCTTTATGAGGAAATATATCCGTTTTTAATCTATTTTTTTCATTAGTCATCGGATGAAAGTCTACTAATAAATAACCGTATGATGTATTGGTAGCATTATTATATGCTTCTACTAAATGTTTTATTTGTGATTGTGTTTCTAATACTTTTATTTGACCTTTATCTCTACTATTTTTAAATAATAACATATATTTTGAATTTAAATTTATATTTCTAGAATGTTTACTTTGTTGATATAAATTTTGAGATATATATATACACGTAGCTCCTCTATGATGACCTTTACGCGTAAACCATGATACAATTTTATTCTCATATTCTGTACCCATCATATCATCAAATATTATCATATATGGTTTATCGGGAGATATTGGGAAATATGTATCATCATCTTCGGGTATTCCGTCAATAAATGTTATCTGTTGATCGTCTATATCGTCTTGTTTAACAATATCGTATTGATATTGCCATTCTTTATAACACCAATATACGTGGCCTATAGGTTTGTCAAATATTTCTTTTCTATATTTGACTATTTTACCAACTGTAAACGTTTTACCGCTACCGCTAGGACCTGCAACATATATATTGCTTGGATGCCGAAATATAACTTTGTTGTCGTTATATTCCATTATAACGTTCAATAACAAACAAAATATAGATTATGATATTTTATTTCATAATATTCCTTTTATATATATAAAAAAGCAGTATTAACATCTACGTGCAGAAATACATACAAAATATAAAAACAGTATTAACATCTACGTGCAGAAATACATACAAAATAAAACACTTATAATGTTGTCAACATAAATTAAGCCAATTATATTCATTCTATGCAGCTATTGGTTAAAATATCTAGCCTATTAAAAAACGTTCTATACAATAATTGTTTAAGTATGTACATAAGTGTTTACGTAACAGAATAGTATAAAAGTTAACGTAAATGCCTCATTAAACTATCATTTTCCTTTGTATCTGAACAAATACTATGAGTTCTACTATTATGGAAGATATTTTAGATACTTGTATGGTAGATGCTGGTTTATCTGTGTTTGATAATAAGACATTTAATATGCCTTATCAACCTACACAAGATTTACCGTATGAACCTACATGCGGAAATCGTTATGATGATCTATTAGCTGAGGTAAAATTATCTAATTTTAATATGATTCATATTAGAACATCTTTAGATATTTTAGTAGCCAATTCTAGAGAATTGTCGCAAGTTATGAACGAAAAACGTTTATTATTTGTGTCTGAAGAAATTAGAGTGCCGTTAAATTTACTAACGTTAATAATAATTTAGAAATACCGTATGATTCTATACCGGTACCTAAACTTACTATAAATAAAAAAATATCTATTAGAAGTAGTTATAAAGATACAAAGGAAAAGTTATCTTATAAGAAACGTAAATATTCTAGAAAACGTAAACATAGTTCATCTAGTAATGATGATGATAATATTGTCGTATCTAAACCAGATACATCAATAAATATGTTTGAAGCTCAGAAAATCTCAAAAGGTCTTAAACATCCGAAATTGGCGAAAAGAAGATCAAGTATAATGCAGCGCCAACTAAGCATTAAATATGCTGGGATAACACTGGGATAACACGGTACGTATTTTATTCATTATTTGTTTTACATTATTTTCATAATGTAATATTGTTATTGGTATTTCTTCTTCTTTCGATAGCCATTCTTGATGATATTTATGTAGCACTGACAAATATTCTATATCTAATTGTTCTTCTTCGCTTCTATTACGTTTACGTATTCTTTGTAAACATATTTCTGGTGTTGTATTCAAATATAAAATATGATCTGGACTTTTTATATTAGATATCATATTATCGTATACGGCTATTTTACAATCGTTTATATTGTTTTGTTCTATATAAAATCTTGTAAACACTTTCTGGCAACTTATCTGAGATCTTTCACAAAAATGATAACCTGGTTTATCACCTATAATTTTTATTGTTTGTCTATGACTTTCTAATGTCATTAATTGTAAAGGAAAACAATAGTTTATTGGATCCTTTACGCCTAAATACAATAAATTGTAGTCTGTTTTACGTCCTCGTACACACGACCATTCGTTTATTCTTTCAGGATATATATAACTGTCTTCAATAGTTGTAACAATACGTTTTAATAACGTACTTTTACCAGCACCTATATTTCCTTCCAAACTAAACAACATGTTGGATAGTTATAATCGTGTATTTTTATATACACTGTTTGTTGTCTTACACACTTATTACAAAAATCTTTATTACCATATAGTTTATAGTTACATATTATACACCTTACACGTTGTAGTTTTTTATTATAATGATACATTTCAACAGCTTTATATACTGTATAACCGTTATTATGCTGCTGATGATGTTGTTGCTCTGTTGATGCTGTAATTATACGTTTGGCTTCTTATTCTTGACAAAAGCATCCAATACAGCGTTGTATTTACGTTTTCTTGTATCTTTATTATTCCTCTTCAATTTCTTCAATTCTTTAATTTTATCCGTAGCTGATTCAACTTTTAGTAGTGATTTTCCTAACCAATTATCGTCTTCATCATCTTCTTCATCGCTCAATATTACTGTACTATCTGTTGTCTCGCCACCATTACCAAGATTTAACATAGCCTCTTGGTTAGGCGTTATTTCTTCATCTATAACCGTTATCTCGCATTTCGACGCATAATGTCCAGGCATCTGACATTTATAACATAAACGTTCTTCAGGGCATACTTTACTTAAATGATCTGTACCTCCGCAATTAGTACATATCATATTAGTGCAGTTATTAGCGTAATGCCCCATACGTTTACACTTATAGCATGTAATATTTTTTAATTTATCGTCATTTGAGCATTTTGAAGGATAATGCCCTATGTTATGACATTTATAACATTCGCATTTATCCTCTTTACAATTAACCGTAATATGTCCTATTTTATAACATAAACTGCATTTTGGTGCATCACATTATGTTACATAATGTCCTAATTGTAGACATTTTGTACATTTAGCAGCTTTCTTATATTGTATTTTTACACTTTGTAGTACAGCTTTTGAAGCTTTACAATTAGCCGAACAATGACCTAATGTATTACATTTGTAACACCTATATGTAGAGTAGTCTCGAGTATCCATGTTTAACGGTATTAGCTCTAACAATGTAACTAATAACTATTACGTATCTGTTATAGATATCTCAAGTGGTTATGGCTATATAAGAAGTTACAATATCGTAGACCTATAAACAACATCAACTATGCCTCTTGTCGATTACTCGCAATCTACGGATGAAGAAACATCCGATAATGAAGAATCTGAAATTGATAATAACGATTCTACATATGACATATACGAAAGAGATGTTAGAATTTCGCGTAAATTTAAAACATTTAGCAGAGTTTATTACCTTGTTATTGATGGTGGTAAACGTTACACACCTGATATATTTAACTCTATAGTAAATGATTTAAAGAAATACGGTAATGTTGATGACAATGATAAAATCAGAATTTCTGTTACACATCCTACATTAGGATTTGGTATACATATACCATTCGCTACATCATCTACAGTTAGTGGGGTTAACATTTTAAATGAAATACAAAAAGTTGCACACAGTAATAAAACTTTTAAGATGGAGGATAAAGGTTTAAGACTTGAAATGACACATACTGTAATACCTGGAGGCCGTGGACGACGTTTACCAATGTCGCATGGTACTCATATTAGTATAGACAATATGTTAAAAAATAAAAAATCTATTGTTAGAATTACTAATTATAATGATAGTATTTGTTTTGCAAGAGCTATATGTGTATGTATAGCTCATGCTAACAAAAATGATACTCCCGAATGGAAAAAATATTGGAAAAATATTAAATATTCTAACCGTATAACGCAAACTAAAGAAGCTAACAATTTATTAGCAGCTTGCGATATACCTACAAATATTGAATGTGGCCTTAAACAATTTAAAATAATGAGTGAACATTTAAAACCATTTTATACTTTAAAGATTTGGGGTCAGCATGGACAATTGTTATATACATCTCAATGTAATGGTGGTACAACGTTACATCTTTATAATCACCATCATCATTTTGATTCTATAACAAGTATATGTGGTTTTAAAGGACGTAGTTATTATTGTGATTCTTGTAATGTATTCTATAGTTGTATTAGTAAACATAAATGTTCTGCTATATGTATTTGTTATGCATCATCTATATGCCCTTACGTAACTTCTATCCATTGTAACGATCGTAAAAGGACATTTCGTAGCGATAAATGTTACGAAAATCATAAATATACAAGACGATCAACAAACATTTGTTCACAGATTTATAAATGTAAAGATTGTGGACAAACTGTTATAGCTACGAATAAAAATCATTTTATGTGCTGGTTCTAGAAAATGTAAATACTGTAAACAAATAGTTTGTGAAAATCATGATTGTTTTATACCTCAATATAATAAGGATATAACTATAGAGCAAATATATATTTTCTACGATTTTGAATGTATGTTTTTAAGCACAGGTGAACATTCGCCTAATTATTGTGTAGCTCATAAAGTATGCGATATTTGTATATCAAAACCTATAGAGGATCCTTGTAAATGTTCTAAAGAATCTAGACAAAGGATCTTCTCTGGTTCATCAACTTTAAAAAAAATGTGTTCATGGTTATTTCAACCCAAACATAAAGGTGTATGCGCTGTAGCTCATAATTCTAAAGGTTATGATGCACAGTTTATATTAAGACATGTAATACAAGAAGGTGTTTCTAAACCATCTGTTATTATGAGAGGTAATAATATAATTTCTTTGAAATATTTAGGTGTTACACTTATTGATTCTTTAAGTTATGCCATTATCAGCATTTCCTAAAACTTTTGGTATTGAAGAATTATCTAAAGGTTATTTTCCTTATTGGGCAAATACTGGAGAATATGATAATTACGTAGGTCCTTATTTACCATTACATTTATATAAACCAGGTATAATGAATCCTGAGGCTAGATCTACTTTTTTAAAATGGTATGATCTTATAGTTTCTGAAAAATGTATTTTTGACTTTAGATTAGAAATGCGTTTATATTGTATATCAGATGTTGATATATTAAGACGTGGTTGCGGTTTATTTATTAAACTTTTTATCAATAGCGAAGGTCTTAATCCTTTTACAGAAGCTCTAACATTACCTGGGGCTTGTAATAAAACTTGGAGAAAAAACTATTTACCCGAAAAATCTTTAGCCATTATATCAGATTCTGGCTATCCTAATAAATGTAGATATTCTATTAAAGCTATTAGATGGTTACAGGGTGAATGTTATATACATACAATTAAAATTAAACATGCTCTTAATGGTGGTGAACATAAAATTAATACTTTCTACGTTGATGGTTTCTGCGAACAAACAAATACTGTTTATGAATTTAATGGCTGCTTTTTTCATGGGTGTATTAAATGTTATAAAAAACGTACTATTATTAATCCTTATTCGTCTAAAACAATGGATTCTTTATATAAAAAGACCATTGCAAGAACAAATATACTATTTAAATTAGGCTATAACGTTATTACTATGTGGGAATGTGATTTTGATTTTTGTTTGATATAGATTATAGATCTTTTATAGAGAAATTTTCACAACATTTAGATCCTATTAGACCTAGAGACGCTCTATTTGGCGGTAGAACTAATTCTGTGAAAATATATTATAAGGCTGAACAAGATGAGGAATTAAAATATGTAGATATTTGTAGTTTATATCCTTACGTTAATAAATATAGAGAATATCCTATTGGACATCCCGATATACTTACAGCTGAAGATATAGATATTAATGATATTACTAAATATAGAGGTATTATTAAATGTAAAATATTACCACCACAATCTTTATGGTTACCGCTTTTACCCATTCATTGTAATAAAAAAATGATATTTCCTCTATGTATGAAATGTGCAACGGATGATATAGCAGATTGTAATCATGATGTTAATGATAGATGTTTAATAGGTACTTGGACAATGGTTGAAATCACAGCTGCTATAGAATTAGGATATAAAATTATTACGATCTATCAATTATGGTCTTGGGATAATTGGTCCGATAATATATATTCTGAGTATATCAATACATTCTTAAAAATTAAACAAGAGGCTAGCGGATATCCATCATGGGTTAAAAATGTAGATGATGAAATAAAATTTAAAGATGATTATTTTAAAATTGAAGGTATAATATTAGATTTAGTAGTTAAAAATCCTGGCTTAAGAGCTTTTGCTAAAGCTATGTTAAATTGTTTATGGGGTAAAAATGCTCAAAATAATACTATGACCGAAACAGAATATATCAGTAATGTTAGTTATTTTTTTGAATTAATGCAAAATCCTGATATTACTATACACTCTCTAGAACTGTTTAATAATTGTCAGTTTTTATTAGCAGATACATATATACATATATACAGATAAAAATAAAGAGTATTTACCTCACGAATCAGCTAATGTACCGGTAGCTGCACATGTTACGGCATATGCTAGATTAGTACTTTATAATGAACTTAAGAAATTAGGTAATAGAGTTCTATATTACGATACAGATAGCTGTATTTATATTAAAAGACCAAATACTTACGATATACCTATTATTAATGGACGTTTAGGTTGTTGGGCTGATGAAGTACCATCAGGTAAAATTATCGAATATGTTGGTTTAGGACCTAAAAATTATGGTTATAAATATATTGATTCTGATGGCTTAACTATTACGAAATGTAAAGTTAAAGGTTTAACGCTAGATTATAACACATCTGAATTGGTAAATTTTAAAACTATGGTAGATTGTGCTAATGATCGCGAAAATTATGCAACTACAATACATTACGATTCAAAAATTAAAAAGAATCGTAAAAGAACTGTAACTAGTGAACATCGTACAAAATTATTTCGTTCTGTTTATACAAAACGTGTTATTGTTAACCGTTTTGATACCAATCCTTTCGGATATAAAACGATCTAAAAACCTCTATAGTTACTCATTAATTATGCCTATCAGAACGAAAGATAACGTTGTAATATTCTATAATAGTGACACAGTGTTTAGTAATATGTATAAATGTACATTTAAAGTTAATTCTGATATAATATTTAATTGTGTAGAACAATATTATCAATATAATAAATGTATAACTTTTGGTAAACATTTACTAGCTGAACAAATATTAAATGAAGTATCACCGTATCAACAAAAGATATTAGGTGGTACTTATTTTAATACTTTTAAAATTCTGATATTTGGAATAAAAAACGTTTTGAAGTTATGTTTCAAGGTAATATGTATAAATATCTACAAAATAAAGAACTGTTACAAACACTTTTAGACACTAAACATTCTAGATTTGGTGAAGCTAGTAGTCATGATCTTTATTGGGGTATTGGTTTAAATATAAATGATCCTAATGCTCTTTTACAATCTAACTGGTACGGTGAAAACCAAATGGGACTAATTTTAAATAACATTAAGTATTGGTTAAGACAATCTATAACAACTAAACATCTTAGAAAATAAAATTATGTCTAATCATTGTGTATCTAACAAATATGGTTTTGGTATACAATCTTCTAAGATACACTTAGCTATTAACACTGATATTTTTACCATTATGGTTAATGATGAAATCATTAAACGTATTGGCTCTAGTGTTGATATATATACTATAAGACCCGAATTTATTTTAACATTATATGGTTTACCATATAATAATTATTATGGTATGATGTGTGATAACGCTGAAATGTATTTAGGACCGACTATAGATATAGAATGTATATTGAGAAATTTTCTATCTAAACATAATTTAATTAGTATACCTAAAACAAAAAAAGATATAAGTTCTATGTGTACATTTGTTGGCGTTAACTATGAATATTGGATGACTATGTATAATAACTATACAGTTTATAGAGATGAACACAATTTACCGTATGATAAAATTTTTATTAACGTACTTGAAGTTTTCCTCTATAAACATTCCTCTAGACCTTAAGTGTTTCAAGTATCTTATATGTTATATAAGACCATACACTCTATAGGTTTTAGTATGGTTTAACTACGATGGATAAACATATTATTTATCCTTCGTCAGTTAATTTAGATATTGTTAACAATTATTACGAGTATTTAACTTATAGAAATAAATTACGTGTTCTACGAGATAATAAACATTGTGTTAGTTGTGCAGATTGCTTAACAACCGTTAATAATAAATTGCAAGAATGTAAAGAAAATCATTATGAACTTAATCTAGATCCTTATCACGAGAATCCTTTTTTCCTAAGTTATAAAAACAAACATCATAAAGGTATAATTATTAATGGTTCATTACTTACGAATGAACAAATACAAAATACAGAACGTACTATATTTAATTGTACGGTTACAGCTGTAGATGGTACAACAAAATGTCAAATGTTATAAGACCTAATTTGAGTTTATATGAAAGTGATCCTGAATGTAATATAGATAACTTTATCTATAGAATAGCATTAATACATGCTTTTCTATCATCTGTGGACAATTACGATGTAATGTCTTATGACATTATCTACAACGAACTACATTCAAATTATTTCTATGGAACTTTTTTAGACAGTATTGAACATATGAGTTATTTATTTCTTAAAGATGTTGTACGTTGGTCATACATAGAATTCACAAACAATATTCTACTAAACGAAGTTGTTCCAGATTTATTATTTAATTGTTGGAAGAAATATGTACATTTAGTGAAACTAGACAACGGCAAAATTGATGAAGATCTACAATTGGAGAAATTCATTGAAGATATTTCATAATGATGAAATATTATGAGATGTGGGGTGAACAGTGCTCTATATGTTTTCATAATACTGACGACTACTATTTCATTAACGAGTGTTTATGTAAACAATTTATTTGTTTAACATGTGTTGCTAAACATAACAAGTGTTATTATTGTCATAAACCATTTACTAGTGATACTCTAATGTTTGCCGATGGATATCAACTATGTAATGATGTATTATTAATATATGCAGTAAATCATTGGACTTTTGATATTTCATTACCTTATACTATGTATACTGAGTTGAAAATGCTTAAAATTATATGTACCTAACAGATAATTATGTGTTACTATTACGAATTATGGGGTGAAGAATGTAGTATATGTTTACGAACTGACAATGATTTTTATTTTATAAACGAATGTAAATGTAAACATCTTATTTGTTTAACATGTATATCAAAAATTAATAAATATCCTTTTTGTAGACATTTATTTAGTTCTGATATTCTAATGTTAACTGATGTTTATCGTATACACGATTTAAACTATCCATATAATACACGTTTAGTTACTGCTGATCAATATTGGCATTTAACAGACAATAATGATGATGAATTATATCTTGTTACCTACGAATTACAAGAAATGTATACTAATATTATTGATGCTGAACTTGTATATATGTATAATCAGACTCTTGTTACTCACGAATTATAAGAAATGTGTTATTGATGCTGAACTTGTATAATCTATGTTAGAATATATTCTGCGTTAGACTATAGCTTCATGAAAATAAAATCATTATGTAAAATTTATACTATGTCATTTATTTTTTACTAATATACTAAAAAATATATTAATACGTGTGGGATTCGAACCCACGAGGATATTATCCTCCACTTGGTCTAATGACTATTGAAGAAAATGACATAGAAGAAATGACTGAAGAAGAAAATGACATAGAAGAAATGACTTGACTTATAGACAAAGAAGAAATGACTGAAGAAGAAAATGACATAGAAGAAATGACTTGACTTATAGACAAAGAAGAAATTACCTTTTTTACAGATTTTATTTTGGAGGGGAAAAATATATTTAATTTATATATTTTATATATAAAATAAATATATGGGGAAATTTTTTTATTTTATTTTTGCTTAAAGAAATATATTTTATTTTATTTTGGAAAAATATATATAAAATAATATTTAAAATTTATAGAGCCCCCTTTTTTCAAATTGGCCTATAATCTGTTTCGTATTTCCCAAACGGCCTCCCAATACTACTAAGGCATACATTCCACGTTGCCTCGTGTCTCCTTCATGGCGATATATTCCACCAGGAATGAGGCCTCGAGAGAGATTAATATAAGTTGTAAAAACTTATTTCGCAATCGTGTTAAAGAACAGAACAGAACAGATAATTTATTTCGATTTGTACAAAGTACATCATCATATACAAATTATTACATACAATATATATATATATAATAGTGAAGTGCTTAAACAAATTTACTCATACATAGAGGATGAACAAAACTGGTCTCTTAGAATGAAGACTGCATAATGGCCTATTCATATTTCTAAGTGGTATAGATTTTAAATTAAGCATGTGTAATAGCATTCAAGTAAAAATTTCTTTCTTCAATGGCTCGTTTGTAAAAAATTGCGAGTTTATTTTTCGGACTTGAGTAATTGTATAAATTTAAACATTCTAGGGTTGTTACGGTAATATTGTTTTACATAGACAATTCTTAAATTTTGATAATATGGGCAAACAATGATAACATGATATTCATCTTCAATTTGTCCACTGTTACAACATTGACAATATCGCTCGTTTCGAGGTATTCGGTTTCTGGAATATCTACCAGTGTGAATTCGAAGTGTGTGAGCAGATATCCTCAATCTTGTAACAAATAAACGTAAATTACTTGGGACTAAATCCAAATAGTGTTCATATTCAAAAATTGATTTTGTACTATGGTATAAATCAAGCACACCGCTGTCTTCCTTATCAGCAGCCCATCTCTGTATAAAACAATCGATTAAACGTTGCTTATACATAAAGCTATTTAAATTGACTGAGTCAGGAAAATACCAAACATTCAAAAATCCATAATTAATTAACATATCTTTTAAGTGGGAAACCCAATTTGTTATACCCTTATTGTCATCAATTAAAACTTCATTATAAATACGTCGAATAATTATGTTATCAGTTTTCAATATCTTATACCAGTATTTAACAATGCGAATGTAGCGTGAAATATACAATGGATATCTTCCCAGTTCTCCATAAACACCAACTGAGCTTGTACTGTTTCTAACTTTTAATATTTGTTTGCAAAACTTAAGGTGTATTCTTTCTATTTCTTTATATTTTGTGAACCCCCAGATCTCACAACCATAATTTAAAATCGATCCAACAAAAGCATCAAAAAGCTGACATAGAATACTTGGTTTTAACTTATATTTTCTGCAATTGATTAAAAGAACATTTAGAGCCTTTAAAGCTTTCCCTGTAAGATATTCCTGGTTTAATATAAAACTCCCAGTGTAATTAAACACAGTACCTAAGTAATTAAATTCATTTACAACATCAAGTTTGTTTCCATTATAAGTCCAGGATTCATTTGGTAAAACTCCCCCTCTTTTTCTGAACACCATTATTTTTGTTTTATCTGTGTTTACATGTAAACCCCATTTTTCACAGTATTTATGTAATAAATTTAAATTTGCTTGCAATTCATTTGGCGTCTTACCAAATATAACCATATCATCCGCAAATAGCAACAAAATGAGAGCTATATCATCAATTAATAAGCCTGTATCCCCGTTCCCTTGTAAACACAATTCTAGGTTCTCCACGAATAGGGAAAATAGAATCGGTGACATGATTTCCCCTTGTCGTAAACCAACAGCATATTCAAAATATTCAGAGTATAGAGGGATCTCGGAATTGGGGCTACAATCATCAGAACTTCTAGAATTATTACTGAAATTGCGGATGCAAGACTTTACCTTTTGGTACATATCTTTAACAATTCTTAGGATTTTACCCTGTAAACCGCAGTTATAAAGTTTCATCCATAGAGCATTTCTATAAATAGTATCAAAACATTTACATAGGTCCACATATACACAATATAATCTTCTATTTTCAGATAAATACATTTGGACAACATTGGATAAAATAAACAATGCGTCAGTTGTTGATCGTCCCTTTCTAAAACCAAACTGCGCATCTGATATCACCTCATTATTATCACAAAATGAAACAATTCTTTTATTTAAGATAGTGGTAAATAACTTCCCCAGACAACTAACTAGCGTAATACCCCTATAATTATTTACATTATTTACATCACCTTTCTTATGTACAGGTATAATAATACCTTCTGTCCATTTATCAGGAAATAATCCTGAATCTAATATAGCATTGAAAATATCACATAAATGAGCTGACAATATATCTATGCTTTCTATAAGATATTCATTCAAAATAAAATCACTACCAGCGGCTTTGTGTTGCTTCAAACATTTGGCAGCATTAAGAATTTCATCTATACTAATGCGCATATCAAGTTCTGGGAATGGACTTTCAACATTATTAAAATCATGTGTATTACAAAACAATTCTGCTTCTGTGTTTTCACAACCCGATATATCAGCACTCAAATCCTTGAAATATGTTTTAAAATCTTCTAAAGATATATTGCATGAAGATTTACTCTTCTTTTTAAAATATTTCCAAAATGTCTTCGGTTTAGAACGCTTTAAAATGCCAATTTCACTTAGCTTACGTTCTTCAGATGTGCGCCGTTTCTTACGACATAGTTTTTTGAAACGCATTTTATTATCACAAAACTGTATCCTACTATGGCTGGTCTTTAGCCTATTAAAAGTTGTGAGTGCATATATATAATCCCGTTTAAACTGGCTACATTCGTCATCAAACCATTCCGCATTACTACATATCGGTTTATCATTAAAATGGACATTTTCGTTAGAGTTATGGGTAAATGTATTCTTAAATAATAGGTCGGCGACTTGCCGTATTATACTAATGAAATCATTCAATAAATCATTTACTGAAGACCTGCTAGTTACGTCTATATTATCAGTCAAATGATTCATGTCGGATAACTTTGTAATAATACCTGTACGAAAGGAATGCTTGTGATTTTCATCCCACCTGTATACTACACCGTCTTTATACATAGGTTTATGAAATACAATATCACATTTAATTGAGAATGATAGACTTGCATGGTCACTATGTTCATTGAATGGATTAATGTAAAAATCAGTCAACAATGTAAAATCTTTTTCTTTGCTCAACAAATAATCTATAATGGATGCACCCCGTGAATAAACCAGGCGCATCACGATATAATCGACCGTTGACTATACGCAAACCTGTTGCTTTACAGAGGTCTAATAATTTGACACCAAAACAATTGCTAGATTTATCCAGCGAGACCCTGTCTAATGCACAAACTGGGATATAATCATCATCATCAATATGGCAATTATAAACATCACAGTTAATATAATCACGCTTATTACCTACACGGCTATTCCAATCCCCTACTGCATATATAACCCCTAAACCCTCAACGTCATGTATATCTTTTTCTATAAGTTCAAATAGGTCAACCGTAGAAATATTATACGCGGGTGAATCCTGGCACCAAACATACACACCACATAAATATACATCCTTCTCTAGATTAAAGAATAGTCTATCTAGCTTTATCCATATGATTGTGTCACTATGTGTCCGAACAACCTTAATACCGGGCTTCAAATGCTCTTTATAATACAGTGCTACACCCCCGCTACATCTTCTGGCCTGCCGGTTCTGAAACTTACGATAGAAATTATGTGAAACATATCCTGTAAGGTCAATGTCACTATCTTTATTTGCCCACGTCTCGTACAGGAATATTATATCATTTGAGGAAATTGCATTTACAAAGTCATTGGAATGTTTCTTTTCAGTTGATAAGCCATTAACCTTCCAAGACAGGAGTTTTAGCTGTTAAAAGTAAATTCGTTTGTATAAATAAAACTGATTGAAAATAAATGATCTGTGTTAATTGATTGAAAATAAATTATCTGTGTTAATTGATTGAAAATAAATTATCTGTGTTAATTCGCTTTGTGTTCACACATCTCTCTGTAACAGGAATCTATACTTATTAATCACGGAGTTCCCCGAAGAAAACCTATTTTTATTTGTTGAGTCGGGTTGTTAACGTCGTTGTTTTGAACTTATTTGCGCCTCTCTGCTGTGGGTTCGAATCCCAGTGGAGGTGTCGAATTATTTCCTGTGAGGATTGAAGCTATCCAGCTGGATTGGGGGAAAGTCGTTGGTTCTATCGGGGTTTTCCTCTACCATTAACAGATGGAGAATCGCCACATGTCCTAAGCTGTCGGTGCTACTATAAACCTATGCTAAAGGTGCATTTTCTTATAAAACACATACATGTATAGAGAATATTAGACTACTGTATTTTAATTTTTATTAATAGGCGAGTTGAGCGAGCATATACCGAGCTAAATAGTGTTTAATATTGCAAGTGTTGCTTGCAAATAAAGAGATTATGACAGGTTGATTATCTCAACTAGAATATTTATGGACGGGGCCACCTTAGATTAACCAAGTCATATGACTAAATCAAAATATACTAATTTTATCAGCATAATTTTAAATATATAATTTAACATTTCCTTTAAGCATCTGCTTATGTAGCTACATATATATTATTTATATCAACTGTTCTTACATTTGAGCCAGCTTCATGTGGCCATTTTGAACAATGTGTTTAACCTTATTTATTTCAGAACGATTGCAAAGCAAGTTTTAACAACTTTATTAATAACTCTCGTTGGCGCGGATGAAAACGTATATGTGGTCTTTAGTGTGGGAGGAAACCGGAGTACACAGCGAAACCCCACCTGTCCGATCTGGCGACCACCGTACTAAACATAGACCCATTCCAGAGTCTCCTCTGGTTCTTTTACGTGCACGATGTAAAGCACCGACACCAGACCTCTGTTTAACGTCCCATCTGAAAGACTGTTAATTGTATTAAGGTCAGACGGGGGATCGAACCTGCGATCCCTGGATTACCAGTCCAGCGTGTTACCACTGGACTATAGATCCGTCTGTTTTTTTGGGTTGAACGTTGCACCGCCAGCCTAGGTGCTATGGTCGTTGACGTCACAGTGCTTGATTATCCGCATCAATGTAGGTTCGAATCCCACTTGGTGTGAACGCATTCGAGTGAGGAAACTATTCAGCTGGCTTGCGGAAGATC
>CM026397.1:67640574-67648074 GCA_014843695.1 Archivesica marissinica
TGCTGAACCAGCAGTTATACCGTCAAGCACTTGTGGCGAGACACCCTTGCTGAACCAGCAGTTATACCGTCAAGTACTAGTGGCGAGACACCCTTGCTGAACCAGCAGTTATATCGTCAAGTACTAGTGGCGAGACACCCTTGCTGAACCAGCAGTTATAACGTCAAGTACTAGTGGCGAGACACCCTTGCTGACCCAGCAGTTATACAATCAAGTACTAGTGGCGAGACACCCTTGCTGAACCAGCAGTTATACCGTCAAGCACTTGTGGCGAGACACCCTTGCTGAACCAGCAGTTATACCGTCAAGCACTTGTGGCGAGACACCCTTGCTGAACCAGCAGTTATACCGTCAAGTACTAGTGGCGAGACACCCTTGCTGAACCAGCAGTTATATCGTCAAGTACTAGTGGCGAGACACCCTTGCTGAACCAGCAGTTATAACGTCAAGTACTAGTGGCGAGACACCCTTGCTGACCCAGCAGTTATACAATCAAGTACTAGTGGCGAGACACCCTTTGCTGAACCAGCAGTTATGCCGTCAAGCACTTGTGGCGAGACACCCTTGCTGAACCAGCAGTTATACCGTCCAGCACTTGTGGCGAGACACCCTTGCTGAACCAGCAGTTATACCGTCAAGCACGTGTGGCGAGACACCCTTGCTGAACCAGCAGTTATACCGTCAAGCACTGTGGCGAGACACCCTTGCTGAACCAGCAGTTATACCGTCCAGCACTTGTGGCGAGACACCCTTGCTGAACCAGCAGTTATACCGTCCAGCACTTGTGGCGAGACACCCTTGCTGAACCAGCAGTTATACCGTCCAGCACTTGTGGCGAGACACCCTTGCTGAACCAGAAGTTATACAGTCAAGTAATTGTGGCGAGACACCCTTGCTGAACCAGCAGTTATACAGTCAAGTACTTGTGGCGAGACACCCTAGCTGAACCAGCAGTTATACAGTCAAGTACTTGTGGTGAGACACCCTTGCTGAACCAGCAGTTATACAGTCAAGTACTTGTGGCGAGACACCCTTGCTGAACCAGCAGTTATACCGTCAAGTACTAGTGGCGAGACACCCTTGCTGAACCAGCAGTTATACTGTCAAGTACTAGTGGCGAGACACCCTTGCTGAACCAGCAGTTATACCGTCCAGCACTTGTGGCGAGAATCCCTTGCTGAACCAGCAGTTATACCGTCAAGTACTAGTGGCGGGACACCCTTACTGAACCAGCAGTTATACCGTCAAGCACGTTTGGCGAGACACCCTTGCTGAACCAGCAGTTATACCGTCCAGCAATTGTGGCGAGACACCCTTGCTGAACCAGCAGTTATACCGTCAAGTACTAGTGGCGAGACACCCTTGCTGAACCAGCAGTGATACCGTCAAGTACTTGTGGCGAGACACCCTTGCTGAACCAGCAGTTATACCGTCAAGTACTAGTGGCGAGACACCCTTGCTGAACCAGCAATGATACCGTCAAGTACTTGTGGCGAGACACCCTTGCTGAACCAGCAGTTATACAGTCAAGTACTTGTGGCGAGACACCCTTGCTGAACCAGCAGTTATACCGTCAAGTACTAGTGGCGAGACACCCTTGCTGAACCAGCAGTTATACCGTCAAGTACTAGTGGCGAGACACCCTTGCTGAACCAGCAGTTATACAGTCAAGTACTAGTGGCGAGACACCCTTGCTGAACCAGCAGTTATACCGTCAAGCACTAGTGGCGAGACACCCTTGCTGAACCAGCAGTTATACCGTCAAGTACTAGTGGCGAGACACCCTTGCTGAACCAGCAGTTATACCGTCAATCACTAGTGGTGAGACACCCTTGCTGAACCAGCAGTTATACCGTCAATCACTAGTGGCGAGACACCCTTGCTGAACCAGCAGTTATGCAGTCAAGTAATTGTGGCGAGACACCCTTGCTGAACCAGCAGTTATACAGTCAAGTACTTGTGGCGAGACACCCTTGCTGAACCAGCAGTTATACAGTCAAGTACTTGTGGCGAGACACCCTTTCTGAACCAGCAGTTATACCGTCAAGTACTAGTGGCGAGACACCCTTGCTGAACCAGCAGTTATACAGTCCAGCACTTGTGGCGAGACACCCTTGCTGAACCAGCAGTTATACCGTCAAGCACATGTGTCGAGACACCCTTGCTGAACCAGCTGTTATACCGTCAAGTACTAGTGGCGAGACACCCTTGCTGAACCAGCAGTTATACAGTCCAGCACTTGTGGCGTGACACCCTTGCTGAACCAGCAGTTATACCGTCCAGCACTTGTGGCGAGACACCCTTGCTGAACCAGCAGTTATACCGTCAAGTACTAGTGGCGAAACACCCTTGCTGAACCAGCAGTTATACCGTCAAGTACTAGTGGCGAGACACCCTTGCTGAACCAGCAGTTATACAGTCCAGCACTTGTGGCGAGACACCCTTGCTGAACAAGCAGTTATACAGTCAAGAACTTGTGGCGAGACACCCTTGCTGAACCAGCAGTTATATCGTCAAGTACTAGTGGCGAGACACCCTTGCTGAACCAGCAGTTATACCGTCAATCACTAGTGGCGTGACACCCTTGCTGAACCAGCAGTTATACAGTCAAGTACTAGTGGCGAGACACCCTTGCTGAACCAGCAGTTATACAGTCAAGCACTAGTGGCGAGACACCCTTGCTGAACCAGCAGTTATACCGTCAAGTACTAGTGGCGAGACACCCTTGCTGAACCAGCAGTTATACAGTCAAGTACTTGTGGCGAGACACCCTTGCTGAACCAGCAGTTATACCGTCAATCACTAGTGGCGAGACACCCTTGCTAAACCAGCAGTTATACCGTCAAGCACGTGTGGCGAGACACCCTTGCTGAACCAGCAGTTATACCGTCACGCACTAGTGGCGGGACACCCTTGCTGAACCAGCAGTTATACAGTCAAGCACTAGTGGCGGGACACCCTTGCTGAACCAGCAGTTATACCGTCAAGTACTAGTGGCGAGACACCCTTGCTGAACCAGCAGTTATACAGTCCAGCACGTGTGGCGAGACACCCTTGCTGAACCAGCAGTTATACCGTCAAGCACGTGTGGCGAGACACCCTTGCTGAACCAGCAGTTATACCGTCAAGTACTAGTGGCGAGACACCCTTGCTGAACCAGCAGTTATACAGTCCAGCACTTGTGGCGAGACACCCTTGCTGAACCAGCAGTTATACCGTCCAGCACTTGTGGCGAGACACCCTTGCTGAACCAGCAGTTATACCGTCAAGTACTAGTGGCGAGACACCCTTGCTGAACCAGCAGTTATACCGTCAAGTACTAGTGGCGAGACACCCTTGCTGAACCAGCAGTTATACAGTCCAGCACTTGTGGCGAGACACCCTTGCTGAACCAGCAGTTATACCGTCCAGCACTTGTGGCGAGACACCCTTGCTGAACCAGCAGTTATACCGTCAAGCACGTGTGGCGAGACACCCTTGCTGAACCAGCAGTTATACCGTCAAGTAATAGTGGCGAAACACCCTTGCTGAACCAGCAGTTATACCGTCAAGTACTAGTGGCGAGACACCCTTGCTGAACCAGCAGTTATACAGTCAAGCACGTGTGGCGAGACACCCTTGCTGAACCAGCAGTTATACTGTCAAGTACTAGTGGCGAGACACCCTTGCTGAACCAGCAGTTATACAGTCAAGCACGTGTGGCGAGACACCCTTGCTGAACCAGCAGTTATACAGTCTAGCACTTGTGGCGAGACACCCTTGCTGAACCAGCAGTTATACCGTCCAGCACTTTTGGCGAGACACCCTTGCTGAACCAGCAGTTATACCGTCCAGCACTTGTGGCGAGACACCCTTGCTGAACCAGCAGTTATACCGTGAAGCACGTGTGGCGAGACACCCTTGCTGAACCAGCAGTTATACCGTCAAGCACGTGTGGCGAGACACCCTTGCTGAACCAACAGTTATACCGTCCAGCACTTGTGGCGAGACACCCTTGCTGAACCAGCAGTTATACCGTCCAGCACTTGTGGCGAGACACCCTTGCTGAACCAGCAGTTATACCGTCCAGCACTTGTGGCGAGACACCCTTGCTGAACCAGCAGTTATACCGTCAAGCACGTGTGGCGAGACACCCTTGCTGAACCAGCAGTTATACCGTCAAGTACTGGTGGCGAGACACCCTTGCTGAACCAGCAGTTATACAGTCAAGTACTAGTGGCGAGACACCCTTGCTGAACCAGCAGTTATACCGTCAAGTACTTGTGGCGAGACATCCTTGCTGAACCAGCAGTTATACCGTCAAGTACTAGTGGCGAGACACCCTTGCTGAACCAGCAGTTATACAGTCAAGCACTAGTGGCGAGACACCCTTGCTGAACCAGCAGTTATACCGTCAAGTACTTGTGGCGAGACACCCTTGCTGAACCAACAGTTATACCGTCAAGTACTAGTGGCGAGACACCCTTGCTGAACCAGCAGTTATACCGTCAAGTACTAGTGGCGAGACACCCTTGCTGAACCAGCAGTTATACCGTCAAGTACTAGTGGCGAGACACCCTTGCTGAACCAGCAGTTATACCGTCAAGCACGTGTGGCGAGACACCCTTGCTGAACCAGCAGTTATACCGTCAAGTACTAGTGGCGAGACACCCTTGCTGAACCAGCAGTTATACCGTCAAGTACTAGTGGCGAGACACCCTTGCTGAACCAGCAGTTATACCGTCAATCACTAGTGGCGAGACACCCTTGCTGAACCAGCAGTTATACCGTCAAGCACGTGTGGCGAGACACCCTTGCTGAACCAGCAGTTATACCGTCACGCACTAGTGGCGGGACACCCTTGCTGAACCAGCAGTTATACAGTCAAGCACTAGTGGCGGGACACCCTTGCTGAACCAGCAGTTATACCGTCAAGTACTAGTGTCGAGACTCCCTTGCTGAACCAGCAGTTATACCGTCAAGTACTAGTGGCGAGACACCCTTGCTGAACCAGCAGTTATACCGTCAAGTACTAGTGGCGAGACACCCTTGCTGAACCAGCAGTTATACCGTCCAGCACGTGTGGCGAGACACCCTTGCTGAACCAGCAATTATACCGTCAAGTACTAGTGGCGAGACACCCTTGCTGAACCAGCAGTTATACCGTCAAGTACTAGTGGCGAGACACCCTTGCTGAACCAGCAGTTATACCGTCAAGTACTAGTGGCGAGACACCCTTGCTGAACCAGCAGTTATGCAGTCAAGCACTAGTGGCGAGACACCCTTGCTGAACCAGCAGTTATACCGTCACGCACTAGTGGCGGACACCCTTGCTGAACCAGCAGTTATACCGTCACGCACTAGTGGCGGGACACCCTTGCTGAACCAGCAGTTATACAGTCAAGCACTAGTGGCGAGACACCCTTGCTGAACCAGCAGTTATACCGTCAAGTACTAGTGGCGAGACACCCTTGCTGAACCAGCAGTTATACAGTCAAGTACTAGTGGCGAGACACCCTTGCTGAACCAGCAGTTATACAGTCAAGCACTAGTGGCGAGACACCCTTGCTGAACCAGCAGTGATACCGTGAAGTACTTGTGGCGAGACACCCTTGCTGAACCAGCAGTTATACAGTCAAGTACTTGTGGCGAGACACCCTTGCTGAACCAGCAGTTATACAGTCAAGTACTAGTGGCGAGACACCCTTGCTGAACCAGCAGTTATACCGTCAAGTACTAGTGGCGAGACACCCTTGCTGAACCAGCAGTTATACCGTCAAGTACTAGTGGCGAGACACCCTTGCTGAACCAGCAGTTATACCGTCAAGTAAGTACTTGTGGCGAGACACCCTTGGGGCGGTGACCTTGTTAAACTGTTAATGTAAAAATGTAAAATACAATATGTTTGTTCTCGATATAAATTGTTTTCGATCCACAAAATGTGAACAGGGATGAACATCAAGCAATTAGTTAATAATGGCTTAATTCTCTCAGTATTAGCTACATCTTCAAATATTCATACATGCAAATAATTATATTATATCAGGTACACAATTGACGACATTGACGATAAAATGCGGCTTCAAATATATGATCAAGGAGGAGGGATTTAGGTCGAGGTGGCGAGATAACTGTATCAACGTTGTTAAAACAGCTCCAAGACAAGCTATGATGTTCATAATTTATGAGCAGGTAAGACAACAGAAACTCACTATACTATACACTCACAATTATGAATATATTCGCTATTCTGTTTAAATGCCTCTAGTAACTACATGATGCAGTATGTGTATCTGGTTGTCTGAATGCAATTCTGGTTTACATTGTTCTGCTGTCTAAGTAACCCAATTAGTTATTCATCTTATCTTCCTTCATATTGTGTGTTTTAGTTGAAGCCAGAAGACAAGGACCTTGGAGTAGTAAGATCGTTTGTAGTTGGAGCCTTTGCTTGTTTGATTTCTCAGGCAGTCAAATACGCGATGGAGTTAAGATTCCGTACATGTAGTTCTAAGCTGTTTCGGATAATAGGTGCAGTTGTTATTACATTGTTCATGCTCACAATCAGTATTAGAAATGCATGTTGGTGTTCATGCTCACAATCAGTATTAGAAGTGCATGTTGGTGTTTATGCTCACAATCAGAATTAGGAGTGCATGTTGGTGTTTAGGCTCGCAATCAGTATTAGATGTGCATGTTCGTGTTCATGCTCGCAATCAGTATTAGAAGTGCATGTTGATGTTTATGCTCGCAATCAGTATTAGAGGTACATGTTGGTGTTCATGCTCGCAATCAGTAGTATATGTGCATGTTCGTGTTCATGCTCGCAATCAGTATTAGAAGTGCATGTTGATGCTTATGCTCGCAATCAGTATTAGAAGTACATGTTGGTGTTCATGCTAACAATCAATATTAGAAGTGCATGTTGATGTTTATGCTCACAATCAATATTAGAAGTGCATGTTGGTGTTCATGCTCGCAATCAGTATTAGATATGCATGTTGGTGTTCATGCTCGCAATCAGTATTAGATATGCATGTTGGTGTTCATGCTCACAATCAGTATTAGAATTGCATGTTGGTGTTCATTCTCGCAATCAGTATTAGGAAGTGCATGTAGGTGTTCATGCTCTCAATCAGTATTAGATATGCATGTTGGTGTTCGTGCTCACAATCAGTATTAGATAAATAAATAAACCATGACAAGTCACGCACTTGCATCCGTATGATGAATAAACCATGACAAGTCAAGAACTTACATTCGAACCCAAGTAACAGTCTAGCCGTTCTCTCATTAAATCGGAAAAGCCAGTAGGCCTGTTTCTAAACAAATCTTGGGTATGTTGAAAAATTTAGTTTTTCAAATTTCCTGTCTCGGAAACGACAATCGTAAAATAACCAATGTTAGTAAATCAATCAACCATTGTTCTCTGTTTACAACCCATTAGCGGCTGTAACACATCAATTATAGCCCCCAATAAGGCACCATTAGCGACTGTAACACATCAATTATAGCGCCCAATAA
>CM026397.1:67653074-67658074 GCA_014843695.1 Archivesica marissinica
CATACATTACTACAAGATATATCCACTATCTCACCATATCTACGTACATTACTACAATAACTACACGCTGTCTCACCATAGCTACATAAATTACTACAAGATCTACACACTATATCACCATATCTACATACATTTGTGTCGTTAATCTGATAAAAAAAATTAAACGCGTTTAATTTTTTTTTATCAGATTAACTACACCAAAATGCGATTGTAGCGTCTTATATCGAAACGACGGAGACAAAAACTGAAAAAACAATGACAAAAACTGTAACGCGTGTGTCAGAAATTGAAACGCTTGTGTCAGAAACCGAAACGCTAGTGTCAAAAACTGAAACGGACTCTATGGAGAATTACGGGTTAACGGATAAAAACTGAAACGCTAGTGTCAAAAACTGAAACGCTCGTGTCAGAAACTGAAACGTTACTGTCAAAAAATTGAAACGTTAGATACAAAAACTGAAACGCTACGGTGTAATACATGTTTTGACGACCTAAGGTTATGGTAAGATCCATGTTTTGTGTTGGAAGATGCGGGATTTATGTAGATATGGTGCTATAGCGCGTATATCTTGTAGTAATACATGTAGATATGGTGATATAGTGTGTATATCTTGTATTAATGAATGTATATATGGTGCGATAGTGTTTAGATATTGTAGTAATGAACGTATATATGGTGATATAGTGAATAATTTCTTGTATTATTGTATGTAGATATGGTGAGATACTGTGTATATCTTGTAGTAATGTATGCAGATATGGTGAGACAGTGTGTAGTTATTGTAGTAATATACATTGATATGTTGTGATAGTGTGAATATCTTGTAGAAATGTATGTAGTTATGGTGAGATAGTGGATATATATTGTTGTGATATATGCAGATATGTTGATATAGTGTGTATATATTGTATTAATGTATGTAGATATGGTGAGACAGTGTGTATATCTTGTAATAATGTATGTAGATATAATGAGATACTGTGTATGTCTTGTAGTAATGTATGTAAATATGGTGAGATAGTTGATATATCTTGTAATAATGTACGTATATATTGTGCTATAGTGCTTAGATCTTGTAGTAATGTATGTATATATGGTGAGATAGTGTGTATGTCTTGTAGAAATGTACGTAGATATGGTGAGATAGTGGATATATATTGTTGTAATATATGCAGATATGGTGATATAGTGTGTATATATTGTAGTAATGTATGTAGATATGGTGAGACAGAGTGTATATCTTGTAGTAATGTGTGTATATATGGTGAGATAGTGTGTATATCTTGTAGTAATGCACTTAGATATGGTGAGATAGTGCGTATATCTTGTAGTAATGTATGTAGATATGATGAAATAGTGTGGAGATCTTGTAGTAATGTACGTAAATATGGTGAGACAGCGTGTATATCTTGTAGTAATGAACGTAGATATGGTGAAATAGTGTGTAGATCTTGTAGTAATGAATGTAGGTATGGTAAGATAATGTGTATATCTTGTAGTAATGTATGTAAATATGGTGAGATAGTGGATATATCTTGTAGTAATGTATGTAGATATGGTGAGACAGTGTGTAGTTATTGTAGTAATGAATGTAAATATGGTGAGATAGTGGATATATCGTGTAGGAATGTATGTAGGTATGGTGATATAGTGTGTAGATCTTGTAGTAATTTATGTAGATATGGTGAGACAGCGTGTAGTTATTGTAGTAATGTATGTAAATATGGTGAAATAGCGTGTATATATTGTAGTAATGAATGTAATTATGGTGATATAGTGTGTAGATCTTGTAGTAATGAATGTAAATATGGTGAGCTAGTGTGTAAATTTAGTATCAATGTATGTATATATGGTGAGATAGTGTGTATATCTTGTAGAAATGTATGTAGATATGGTGAGATAGTGGATATATATTGTTGTGATATATGCAGATATGGTGATATAACGTGTATATATTGTAGTAATGTATTTAGATATGGTGAGACAGCGTGTATATATTGTAGTAATGTACGTATATTTGGTGAGATAGTGCTTATATCTTGTAGTAATGTACTTAGATATGATGAGATAGTGCGTATATCTTGCAATAATGAATGTAGATATGATGAGATAGTGCGTTTATCTTGTAGAAATGTATGCAGATATGGTGAGACAGCGTGTAGTTATTGTAGTAATATATGTAAATATGGTGAGATAGTGGATATATATTGTAGGAATGTATGTAGATATGGTGATATAGTTTGTAGAGCTTGTAGTAATGAATGTAGATATGGTGAGATAGTGTGTAAATTTAGTATCAATGTATGTATATATGGTGAGATAGTGGATATATCTTGTAGGAATGTATGTAGATATGGTGAGATAGCGTGTAGATCTTGTATTAATGCATGTAAATATGGTGAGATAGTGGATATATCTTGTAGGAATGTACGTAGATATGGTGATATGGTGTGTAGATCTTGTAGTAATGAATGTATATATGATGAAATAGTGTGTAGATCTTGTAGTAATGAATGTAGATATGGTGACATAGTGTGTATATATTGTTGTAATATATGTAGATATGGTGAGATAGTGTGTATATATTGTATTAATGTATGTAGATATGGTGAAATAGTTTGTAGATCTTGTAGGAATGTATGTAGATATGATGAAATAGTGTAGAGATCTTGTAGTAATGTACGTATATATGGTGAGACGGCGTGTATATCTTGTAGTAATGAACGTAGATATGGTGAAATAGTGTGTAGATCTTGTAGTAATGAATGTAGGTATGGTAAGATAATGTGTATATCTTGTAGTAATGTATGTAAATATGGTGAGATAGTGGATATATCTTGTAGTAATGTATGTAGATATAGTGAGACAGTGTGTAGTTATTGTAGTAATGTATGTAAATATGGTGAGTTAATGGATATATCTTGTAGGAATGTATGTAGATATGTTGATATAGTGTGTAGATCTTGTAGTAATGAATGTAAATATGGTGAGAGAGTGGATATATCTTGTAGGAATGTATGTAGATATGGTGATATAGTGTGTAGATCTTGTAGTAATTTATGTAGATATGGTGAGACAGCGTGTAGTTATTGTAGTAATGTATGTAAATATGGTGAACTAGCGTGTATATATTGTAGTAATGTATGTAGATATGTTGAGACAGCGTGTATTTCTTGTAGTAATGAATGTATATATGGTGAAATAGTGTGTAGATCTTGTAGTAATGAATGTAGATATGGTGAGACAGCGAGTAGTTATTGTAGTAATGTATGTACATATGGTGAGATAGTGGATATATCTTGTAGGAATGTACGTAGATATGGTGATATAGCGTGTATATCTTGTAGCAAGGTGCGTATATATAGTGAGATAGTGGATACATCTTGTAGGAATGTACGTAGATATGGTGATATAGTGTGTAGATCTTGTAGCAATGTTTGTAGATATGGTGATATAACGCGTATATCTTGTAGTAATGTATGTAAATAATGTGAGATAGTGGATATATCTTGTAGTAATGTATGTAGATTTGGTGAGAAAGTGTGTATATTTAGTAGCAATGTATGTATATATGGTGAGATAGCGTGTATATCTTGTAGAAATGTATGTATATATGGTGAGCTAGTGGATATATATTGTTGTAATATATGCAGATATGGTGATATAGCGCGTATATATTGTAGTAGTGTATGTATATTTGGTGAGACAGCGTGTATATCTTGTAGTAATGTGCGTATATATATATATAGTGAGATAGTGTGTATATCTTGTAGTAATGTACGTAGATATGGTGAGATAGTGTGAATATCTTGTAGGAATGTACGTAGATATGGTGAGACAGCGCGTATATCTTGTAGAAATGTATTTAGATATGGTGAGACAGTGTGAAGTTATTGTAGTACTGTATGTAAATATGGTGAGATAGTGGATATATCTTGTATGAATGTATGTAGATATGGTGAGACAGCGTGTATGTCGTGTAGTAATGTGCGTATATATGGTGAGATAGCGTGTATATCTTGTAGAAATGTATTTAGATATGGTGAGATAGTGGATATATCTTGTAGGAATGTATGTAGATATGGTGATAATGTGTGTAGATCTTGTAGCAATGTTTGTAGATATGGTGCCATAGTGTGTATATCTTGTAGTAATGTACGTAGATATGGTGAGATAGTGGATATATCTTGTAGTAATGTATGTATATTTGGTGAGATAGCGCGTATATTTAGTAGCAATGTATGTATATATGGTGAGATAGTGTTTATATCTTGTAGAAATGTATGTATATATGGTGAGATAGTGGATATATATTGTTGTAATATATGCAGATATGGTGATATAGTGTGTATATATTGTAGTAATGTATGTATATTTGGTGAGACAGCGTGTATATCTTGTAGTAATGTGCGTATATATAGTGAGATAGTGTGTATATCTTGTATTAATGTACGTAGATATGGTGAGATAGTGGATATATCTTGTAGGAATGTATGTAGATATGGTGAGTCAGCGCGTATATCTTGTAGTAATGTACGTATATATGGTGTGATAGTGTGTGTATCTTGTAGTAATGTACGTAAATATGGTGAGATAGCGCGTATATATTGTAGTAATATAATCATTTTATCGGTATATGTCACTATCATGGATTCTGATCGGTCGTTTATAACGTCATTGGGTAAATAAAAATAGCAATACCGGTTCTAACTAGTTTTCTATTTATAGTAACGAAGTTAATTGTTATTTATAGCAATACGCTCTCCTCGAATAAATAAAAATAGCAATACCGGATCTAACTAGTTTTCTATTTATAGTAACGTATGTCATTGTTATTTATAGCAATACGTTCTGATCGGATGAATATAAATAGCCCGTTCCAACTAGTTTTCTATTTATAGTATCTTAGGTCATTTATAGGATAGGTCTATACGTGTCTGGACATGATTTCGTTACGCCAACGACTGACTGACGCAATATTCCGGAAACGCTCAGCGAC
>CM026397.1:67663074-67686461 GCA_014843695.1 Archivesica marissinica
GTTTTGAACTTATTTGCGCCTCTGCTGTGGGTTCGAATCCCAGTGGAGGTGTCGAATTATTTCCTGTGAGGATTGAAGCTATCCAGCTGGATTAGGGGAAGGTCGTTGGTTCTATCGGGGTTTTCCTCTACCATTAACAGATGGAGAATCGCCACATGTCCTAAGCTGTCGGTGCTACTATAAACCTATGCTAAAGGTGCATTTTCTTATAAAACACATACATGTATAGAGAATATTAGACTACTGTATTTTAATTTTTATTAATAGGCGAGTTGGGCGAGCATATACCGAGCTAAATAGTGTTTAATATTGTAAGTGTTGCTTGCAAGTAAAGATATTATGACATGTTGAGTATCTCAACTAGAATATTTATGGACGGGGCCATCTTAGATTAACCACGTGATATGACTAAATCAAAGTATACTAATTTTATCAGCATAATTTTAAATATATAATTTAACATTTCCTTTAAGCATCTGCTTATGTAGCTAAATATATATTATTTATATCAACTGTTCTTACATTTGAGCCAGCATCATGTGTTTCCATCACCTTGGCTAATATTAAGTAATTCTGTATGTAGTTATGTCGTTATAACCACCCACAGATATTAAAAATGGCGGCCATTTTGAACAATGTTTTCAACCTTATTTATTTCAGAACGATTGCACAGCAAGTTTTAACAACTTTTTTAATAACTCTCATTGGCGCGGATGAAAACGTATATGTGGTCTTTAGTGTGGGAGGAAACCGGAGTACCCAGCGAAACCCCACCTGTCCGATCTGGCGACCACCGTACTAGACAGAGACCCATTCCAGAGTCTCCTCTGGTTCTTTTACGTGCACGATGTAAAGCACCGACACGAGACCTCGGTTGAACGTCCCATCTGAAAGACTGTTAATTTTATTAAGGTCAGACGGGGGATCGAACCTGCGATCCCTGGATTACCAGTTTTGTTTTGGGTTGAACGTTGCACCGCCAGCCTAAGTGCTATTGTCGTTGACGTCACAGTGCTTGATTATCCGCATCAATGTAGGTTCGAATCCCACTTGGTGTGAACGTATTCGAGTGAGGAATCTATTCAGCTGGCTTGTGAAAGATCGATGGTTCTTCCCTGGTACCCATCTGTGACTGACATACTGTTTGAAGGTGCACACGGGGTCGATGGATAATCCCTGGTACCCATATGTGACTGACATACTGTTTGAAGGTGCACACGTGGTCGATGGATCTTCCCTGGTACCCATCTGTGACTGACATACTGTTTGAAGGTGCACACGTGGTCGATGGATCTTCCCTGGTACCCATCTGTGACTGACATACTGTTTGAAGGTGCACACGGGGTCGATGGATCTTGTCTGGTACCTATATGTGACTGACATACTGTTTGAAGGTGCTCACGTGGTCGATGGATCTTCCCTGGTACCCATCTGTGACTGACATACTGTTTGAAGGTGCACACGGGGTCGATGGATCTTCTCTGGTACCCATATGTGACTGACATACTGTTTGAAGGTGCACACGTGGTCGATGGATCTTCCCTGGTACCCATCTGTGACTGACATACTGTTTGAAGGTGCACACGGGGTCGATGGATCTTCCCTGGTACCCATCTGTGACTGACATACTGTTTGAAGGTGCACACGTGGTCGACCTCCACCAATGGTAGCTGAAGAGTTTCCGGCGAATTTAAAATTCACCAAAACAAATAAATCAAAACCATTATGACGATGACGCTATTTGTGTAGAATCGATTAAAGACATGCATGTTTAATTTATTGATCATATATATAAGGCCATATGCAAAATAAGTGCATGAGAGCGTTAGTAAACCATGTGTGCAGCACGTGCGTGTATAGGCCGCCAATTGCATAGATACGCCCCACGTAACTCTGACATAATTATATACATATACAGTGGATGCGCGATCGCTTCAGGTGCGAAAGGTCCGGAGTTCGAGCCCCGCTGGAGCCGTTACGACTGTGTCCTTAGGCAAGGCATTTAAATTCCGCGTTGCCTCTTCTCTCTCCCTCATGGATTACATCAGGAATGTGGTCTCGAGAGTGATACATATAAGTTGTAAGAACTTGTTTCGCAATCGAGCTCAAATGAATTTGTATAAATACATATACATGATCAACCCGTACCATAGTCAACTCAACCCTCGACCTCGTCTTACGCCGCAGTACCACTGTTCGTTGTACGGGTTTTCGATTTTAGCGAATGACCCGCACTTTAAATATCAACAAGCTATGTACATGTATATATATATCATTATGTGCCAGAGTTGCATGGGGCATGTCTATGAAATCGGCTACCTATGATGATGATGCTAGTTGAGCTTAAATGACCCTCGCCGCCGGCGAACCATGTGGGCGAGCGAGCCTATGAGTGTGTATATACTTTTATATATGTGATCAATAAGATGCTTACAGTTTGCCCCTCCCACACTTACAGTTTGCCCCTCCCACACATACAGTTTGCCCCTCCCACACTTATAGTTTGCCCTCCCACAATTACAGTTTGCCCCTCCCACACTTACAGTTTGCCCCTCTGACAATTACAGTTTGCCCCTCCCACACATACAGTTTGTCCCTCCCACACTTACAGTTTGCCCCTCCCACACTTACAGTTTGCCCCTCCCACAATTACAGTTTGCCCCTCCCACATTAAGTTTGTCCCACACAATTACAGTTTCCCCTCCCACAATTAGTTTGTCCCTCCCACACTTACAGTTTGCCCCTCCCACACTTACAGTTTGCCCTCCCACACTTACAGTTTGTCCCTCCCACACTTACAGTTTGCCCCTCCCACACTTACAGTTTGTCCCTCCCACACTTACAGTTTATCCCTCCCACACTTACAGTTTGCCCATCCCACACTTACAGTTTGTCCCTCCCACACTTACAGTTTGTCCCTCCCATACTTACAGTTTGCCCCTCCCACAATTACAGTTTGTCCCTCCCACAATTACCGATTGCCACTGCCACACGTACATCATTACGTTGATCTTAATGATCATCGCTCAGTTAAGCCAGGGTAAACTGTAAATTTCAATATCGTTTAGATGGAACCTGTTTTGTTTGTAATTCAAGCTACCTACTGCGATGTACATAGCGCAGTGGTTAGCGCGCTCGCTTCTCACCAATATAACCCGGGTTCAATCCTCGGACTGGGAAGTATATGGGATGGTACGGTGGTCGCCAGATCGGACAGGTGGGTTTTCTCCGGGTACTCCGGTTTCCTCCTACACGAATGACCACATTTACGCTACCATCCGCGTTAACGAGAGTGATTAACTTGCTCGCAATCGTTGTAAAATAAATAAAGTTTAAACTACATACTGTGATGCAAGATATACTTTATTTGACAAGAATAGACAATAATTATTATTATAATATATTCGTTATTGCTTTCGTCAGTTGTGGAAGCCATGGTAATCTGAAATATAGAACGTAGCAGGTGTATCGTGTTGGCACAATTGCTTTAAGCGACATTACATCCCAAAAAGCATTTAAAATGCATTTTTTCACGTATAATCCGAATACATTCGAACACAAATATTGAATCAATAAACAGTGTGAAGTGGAAGTCGTGATAGCTCAGTGGTAGCGCGTTCGCTTCACGTGCGAAAGGCCCGGAGTTCGAGCCCCGCTGGAGCCGTTACGATTGTGTCCTTAGGCAAGGCATTTAAATTCCACATGCCTCTTCTCTCTCCCTCGTGGCGATGGATTCCATCAGGAATGAGGTCTCAGGAGTGATTAATATAAGTTATAAGAACTTGTTTCGCAATCGAGCTAAAATAAATTTGAATAAACTAATAAACAGTGTATTTATGGTCTACAAACTTTCAAAAGTGAATGTAGGATTTCATATACCGGTCATCCGGGCTCATGAATTGACATTTCTTTGTCATTGTAGTCGATACTAAAACGCTTGATACTGTCGCTTAGAGATAATAAATTTAACTAAGATTAGTCTACAAATAAATATGCATACATGTGAGATATAACTGTAAATCTGTACTATAAATCTCGTTATTCGGAATACACAGGTTGTATTACGCATGCATATCGACCCTGTTTACATCATTTTGTTATGTCAACAAACCGCGTATACCACGTGTGTTTGTTAGTTGAAATCTTCAGTATTTGAGGCAAATATTTAGAAATACATTACTCCATATAATAGAAAATTACATGCTGTATAAATTTGCGTTTTCACTGATGTAGTGTCGCTTTAAATTAGCAATAATTATTGAATGTTCTTTTAAACGGGCACAATCTGCTTAGCACACGTGGCTTCTTAATAGAGGTAAATTGTATAGTAAAACAACATATTTGGAATCTGGAGGATGGCTGCTTAAGACAGGTTGGCTGCTTAATAGAGGTGACCACTAACACAGGTACATAATTTAGAAAGGCAATTAAGCTGGACATGTTTTAAATACGGTTGCAATTGAAGACATTATTTAGGAGTGTGTGTGTTTAACGTTTATTTATCGTCACTACCGGTTGCCCATATGAGCGACGCCTCATGAAGAGATTAATTATTTTAGATGTGTGGAGGATAGTGCAATGTTACAGAAATAGACCCATTCCAGAGTCTCCTCTGGTTATTTTACGTGCACGGTGTAAAGCACCGACACGAGACCTTGTTTAACGTCCCACCTGAAAGACTGTTAATTGTATTAGGGTCAGACGGGGGATCGAACCTGCGATCCATTGATTCCCAGTCCAGCGTTTTACCACTGGACTACGTATCGTCTATTATTAATTATCTATCCATTAACTAGGTTGACCATAGTATGGTTGAAATAAAACGAAATCAAGAACAGAACAGAATTTATTTCGAATGATGTGTACATGATATGTCGTTTTCCCCAAACTAGTAATAACATATACAATGTTTTTTTATCACGTGACAATTAAAATTTAAGTGACAATAATATATAAATCTTGATACTTACACATTTATATTATTTCTAATAACTAAAGTAGATTTGGCTAAGTTATGTATAGTATTATTATTATCGGAACGTGTAAGACTGTTAAATAGGTATACACACTATTACATTAGTGTGTATAAATCAATGAAAGACATCGATGAGTTACTGCCCCTGAATACTCCCTGAAAGTATATAATTATGTCCTAAGTGTTTTCCTCTGTTTTTATCGTTGCTTCCTTTGCACAACATGCTAGCAATTTTATTCCACTATCGCTTTATATGATTATTAAATTACTATATCTCGATATATCTCTTACAGCATATGCAATGGATACGTATTTGTAAAACAATGCTACAGTTAATTAACACGATTTTGATCAATTCACAATTATCATACCGCAACATCTGGTTAGCGTACAACTGTAAAAACAAAGGATTCTAACTAAAAGAACCTTTCACATATTGGAATAAATCAGACTTTATCTGCCAAGGGAGGTAATTGGAAATTAGAGATGTCTCTCGTTGTTTACTTAGGTTGTTATAGCATGGACACCTAACGAAATCAAGGTTGTGTATATATTGTCATAGAGGATGTTGATCTGTGTGTGTTTTACGTTTATTTATCGTCGCTACCGTTTGCCCATATGAGCGACGCCTCCTGAAGAGATTAGTCATTTTAGATTTTGGAGGATAGTTTAAATATTTTAGTTTAAACAATATTTTATTTCAATGAATATACATAGTATAATGATCACAATAAGAAAATACATTTTGGAGGATAGTGCAATGATACAGACAGAGACCCATTCCCGAGTCTCCTCTGGTTCTTTTATGTGCACGGTGTAAAGCACCGACACGAGACCTCGGCTTAACGTCCCATCAGAATGACTGTTAATTGTTCAGACGGGGGATCGAACATGCGATCCCTGGATTACCAGTCCAGCGTGTTACCACTGCACTACAGATCCAGATGTAGTTGAGTATGTGTTATATACAACAACAACAACAACAACAACAACAACCACAACAACAACAACACTAGTTTATTGCGTATGTCATAGGGTGCAATTGTTGTTAATAAATACAAACATTTTGAACACATATATTCGCTTGTCATTTTTGAAGCAGTGAGTTGAAAACGTTGTAACACCTTCAGTTAGTTTGTAACGTAGCATATGTAGTACAGTGTAGTATAGTTTTAGTTATTTCCCTTGGACCAATAGTTATAATAAGTGACACGTACATTTGACCTGACACGTGACAATATTTAAGCACGTGCTCTTTACTAACCAATCACTGCATGTATATGAGAGATCCGCCATTTTCACAAAACATAAACAAGACGCCATTAATTATGTGCTACAAATAAACCATATTATGTAGGAATATATATATATACCTTCAGATAGAGATATCGAGAGATAGAGATATAGAGATAGAGAGATAGAGATAGAGAGGGATAGATAGAGACGGAGAGAGAAACGATGGCTATATTGCGAGGAATAAAGTGCAGTAGACATTAATAAAAGAGTTTCCTCTTTCTTTGTCGATCTCGACCCCCACACCCTTAGTGCTCGCCGGCGGTCTGCGACACGTACAACATCTATAAGATGCTTAGAGCAAATACAATTGTTATACAGTGTAGTGGATACACAAACATAATTGCCTAAAGGTCTCTTTAATAAATATGTTTACGGTGAATTGTATGTGTTAATATAAGTATTTACATATTTACATATAGAAAGGATTACCATTCCCTAGCTGGTTCAATACTTCTTTCCTCTTGCGACAGCACCAGACCATTTTCTTGCACCTTTTACAGAAAGGACATTTACCCATCAATTTCTCTCCTTTCCAGCAATATCTTTTCCTGCATATGCAATTTTTTTTCCCATATCTACGGCCCCCGCCCATGCCATAGCCGCCCCCGCCCATGCCATAGCCGCCACCGCCCATGCCATAGCCGCCACCGCCCATGCCATATCCGCCACCCATTCCACCCCGCCACCCATTCCACCTCCGCCACCCATTCCATAGCCGCCACCCATTCCACCTCCGCCACCCATTCCATAGCCGCCACCCATTCCACCTCCGCCACCCATTCCATAGCCGCCACCCATTCCACCTCCGCCACCCATTCCATAGCCGCCACCCATTCCACCTCCATAGCCGCCACCCATTCCACCTCCGCCACCCATTCCATAGCCGCCACCCATTCCACCACCATAGCTCATGCCATATCCACCGCCGCCACCGCCGCCACCGCCATATCCCCTACGATAGCACGGCTTCTTATAACATTTCTTCCACCACCCTGTATAAATAAAACACATGAATGCATTAGTACCGGTTGCACATTTGAGCGACGGGCAGTTTACCTAACAACACCTTTCCTGGACAGGCTCCAGCGGTTAACCAGTAGTTGGTGCACCAACCTCCGTAAGAAACTGCCAACTTTTTCATATCAATGAGACACGGCTCGAACCCGTGACCATCAGTGGTGATAGGTTACAGTGGTATACAAGTCAGCGACCGTAACCACTTGACCACGGAGGCGGACTAACATATTTCGGATGTGATACAGTAGTGTGGATTATCAGCAATTAAATTATGTACGTATGCGGACGTACATGGTTGATACTATTAAGCACACGATAGGCATGCGCAGTAATACGCTAGAGGTACGATATACAAATGATACTCACAGGGTCGATACGTTGGCATGACAACCAGGCAGCAGATTGCACAGATACACCCCATACATTCCATATCACTCTAGTAGTAAAAGCCTTGTTTTACAAATGCTAAAGAAGGTCGATTGTACTATGAAATAAATTTGACGTTTGAAAAACAAGGCCTTTATTGCATAGTGTATTGATATTTGAAGTGAAGTGCGTGACTTTCATTAAAATTGAAAATCACCGCGTACAACGGACATGTGTACTGCAGCTAAAACGAGGCCGAGGGTCGAGTTGACTAGAGTGCGATTTGACCGCGTACACGTACACGTATATAAAAATATGGGCGTATCTATGCAATCGGTTGCCTGGTTGTCATGCTTACTTGTAACCTGTCTAGTAGTACTCACCACCAACCTAGGCTCAATACTGTATTTTCAAAGACTTAAGTGCGTATGCAAATTATACACTTAGCAAATCTTATAAGTGTGCATGTATAAATGGTCTTGGATATCCGTTATTTTCAATAAATACAGTTGAGTGATATGATATAATATTCCCACAATGTATACATTATATCGTACTATTCTCAATGGAAGACGATCAACATGGACTGAGGCCAATGGTAAGATTGTGGAGGAACAGAACGGATTCAGGAAGAAGCGAGGTAGTGTTGATCACAGTTCTACTCTGGCAAGTATCATTGAAACCTGACTTAAGCTAAAGCATAGTACATAATCAGCATTTATAGATTTCCGCAAAGCGTACGATTGTATTAACATACCTCTTTTGTTGGGTAGACTTAAGGAAAGTGGAGTAGATGGGAAAATGTACGTGTGTTTTACGCTTATTTATCGTCTCTACCGGTTGCCCATATGAGCGACGCCTCCTGAATAGATTAGTCATTTTAGATGTGTTGGAGGATAGTGCAATGATACAGAGAGATACCCATTCCAGAGTCTCCTCTGGTTCTTTTACGTGCACGATGTAAAACACCGACACGAGACCTCGGTTAAACGTCCCATCTTAAAGACAGTTAATGTTCTTAGGGTCAGACGGGTGATCGAACCTGCGATCCCTGGATTACCAGTCCAGCGTGTTACCACTGGACTACATATCCGTCTGTGGAAAATGTACAAAGCAATTGTATCGATATATAGTACTGATAGCTCTTGTATTAGAGTTAATAACATGCATACAGATTGGTTCAATGTTAAGTTAGGTCTATGACAAGGTTGTATTATGTCTCCAGTACTGTTTAATATGTTTGTAAATGACTTAGCACTTAAACTCAAAGCTTTGGGTATCGGAATAGATATTGAAGATGGTAATAAATAATTATTGTCATTAATTATGTATGCAGATGATATTGTAATAATAGCATCCAGTGAACATGAACTCCAACAAATGTTAAACGTTATATCAACATGGTGTGACCAACATGGTATGAGTTTGAATGAAACGAAAAGCACAATTGTACATTTTAGACCCAAATCTGTGGATAGAACGATGTCTGATTTCAAATGTGGAGATAAAAATATTGCCATAGTTGGCAAATATGTATATCTTGGCTTAGTATTGGAAGAATTACTGAACTATAATGTAACGGCCAAGTTTTATCACAGGCAGCAAGCAGAGCTCTGAGTTTACAAGTATTTGGGGGGGATACCTCATCGTGTATATAACAAGTTGTATGATTCAATGGTATGGCAAGTTATATCCTATGTTGTAGCTATATGGGGCACACAAAGATTGTCTTGTATTGAGGCAATAGAAAATAGGGCCATGAGATTGTATTTGGGTACTGGCAAGTGTACCATTAATTCTGCTGTTGGTGATATGGGCTGGGATCCTGTGTGTGTTAAGCAGTTGAAATGTATCTCCTACCTATGGTGTCGGTACACAAGCATGAACCGCAATCGGCTAAATTGTATGGTGTTTAATAATTCATTACATCTGGGTAATGGAACATGTACGAACTGGCATTACAGAGTTACGGTAGTAAGTATATCGTAGCAAAATGATTAATAGATAGATTAATGGATCTGTTTCTAAATGACTGATTGAATCTGTTCATACTACTGTAATTCGTGATGTACATAGTGGTAATAAGTTGAGGACATACAGCACATTTAAATATGAATTTAATACTGAACCATACATTGTAAAGGTTCTGCCCTACTCATGTATATCAACACTAACTAAGTGTAGATGCGGCAATACGTTTAGTTTATACATTATTTATTTCAGTATGTGTACATGTAATCAGGAAATGAACAGTTTACATATAACTTAACAGCAGTAGACTGAAAGGGATTAGAACGAAAGAAAACGTATATAGTTCTTCTCCCTAAATACGACTAGAGGCCGGTAGATATGAGAGATAGCGTGTAAATGAGAGATTGTGCATTATGTCCGGCTGCAGTAGAGGACGAGATGCATGTTTTGCTACAATGTAATGCCTATAATGCTATACGAGACACTCTGTTCCATAAAGCCTGTGGTATAGCTAATAACGTCATGAATATGTCGGATAGTAAGAAGTTGAGTTTTCTGTTGTCAAATAGTTCTATGACTTTTTCAATTGCAAATTCCTGTGTTTTAATCTTAAAAGAGAGACGACACTATCTTATGTGTATATTATGTACAGTTATTAGAGCATACAATGTATGTGTACATTAATTTTGCATTAGCGATAATACATTATAACGTTGTAACTCTTAATTATGTGCCAATTATGATGTGTGGGCGTCAGTTTTTATTGTGTAAATAATTTGTGAACATTGTCATTATTTCTTAGTATTTCTAACTGCAGAGTTATTTTAAAATATCGTTTGTAATATCTCTGCTAATCATATTTGCTATGATCTGATCAACGCGAAGTTAGATTTCATATGACCAATTGTTAATCAGTATGCAATAGTACATTTTTTGCCTTAATTGTTTTAGAGCAGTATTTAATATCCGATTAGCAGGGATATTGCAGCTTTATCTCTAACATACTGTGATAAATGAGTGTGTATATTAATTTTGTTCATCTCTTATAACTCCATGAGTGGCATTGTACTTTTATTATGTGACCTATACTTGTAATGTTATTGTAAATACTGTATGTACAAACATGAGATGTAAATAAAGAATAAATATATTCCATTTATTTTATTTCATAACCAAAAAGATTAACAAAAAGTGACCAATAAACGTAATGGTAATTAGTACAATGAATACTATAGTCGTGATAGCGCAGTAGATGCGCGTTCGCTTCAGGTGCGAAAGGTCCGGAGCTCGAGCCCCGCTGGAGGCGTTACGATTGTGTCCTTAGGCAAGGCATTTAAATCCACGTTGCCTCTTCTCTCTCCCTCGTGGCGATGGATTCCATCAGGAATGAGGTCTCGAGAGTGATTAATATAAGTTGAATGAACTTGTTTCGAAATCGAGCTAAAATAATTAATGTGTATAAACTAATACTATAGTATCATTGCCATCATTTTGCGACATTGGCTTTTTACACACCATCAAATTATTGCTTATATTATGTTAAAATTGTGTTTGTTAATGAAATCAATGGAATATCTTACAGATTGCCCTACTTTCTAGTCCAATCATATAGCTGTATTTGGTTTAACATTTGAAAAATATATCACATAAAATACAAGTTGGCTGATATATGAAAAAATAAGTAACATATTTGATGTGATATGAGCAGCAAGTGACGTGAACTTTGCTAAGCTCTTGTAGGCGGGCCTTATGCAAAATTAGCACGTGGGCTATTGACTGTAATATTATACATGTAAACAATACGGGAGATGTAACGTTTTGAGGGTTGCGGACATGTTAAACGTTACATTTCCCGTATAATATCGCCAGTCAATAGCCCACGTGCTAATCCGCATAAGGTCCATCCACAGGAGCTTAACAAGGTTCACGTTACTTCCTGCTCATAGCACATACAATATGCTACTTATTTTTGCATATATATCAGCCAATTTGTATTTTAAAATGGGATTTATTTTTTCAAAATATGATTTGACAAGAAAGTAGGACAATATACATGGCACAGTCACTCACGGAGGTCTCAAGTCATGGGAAACCAGCACAAATAATTGACATATATTATAATGACAAAAGAAACAGCTTCACATTAAAGTACGCTTGAATAAACATAATCAGGCAGTAGTAATATTTATAGAACAAACAAAAGCAAACCTGTTTAATTTGATACTCCGTTTAAACACTTAAACCTTAATATCAATTATAAACAGTAAATCCAAGTTTATATCATACATGTATAGATCCATTCACTGAAACAGTTAAATCATAGATAGATCCGTTCACTAATTTTAACAGTATAAATAAGTTTAAATCATATTTTAATCACATATCTGTTCACTAAATATGAAAACATTTCCATGTTGATCAGTTCACTAATTTTATTAGATCCATTCACTAATTTTAACAGTATAAATCAGTTCAAGAAATAGATCTGTTCACTAAATATGAAACAGTTAAATCATAACTAGATCCGTTCGGTGATATAGACGGTTAAATCTGACATTTGTGAAATGAAGCCTTGAGTTGAAACGATGTGATTGACAAGGTCATGTGACTTCGTGACGCTCTTTTTCTGGTCTGAAGCTGTCAATCAAGATTAATGGGCGGGCCGATATGCACCTCAAAGACTAAAGACGGCATGCGTACGTGACTAATATTACAATCTGTAAGTCAGTTATCGGTCTGATATCACATTTTATGGAACTTATTGCTGCGGTCGGCAATCGCCTCCCTTGCAAAAAATACCATAAAATGTGATATAAGACCAATAACTAATACATATAATGTCTATTAACTTTATTAAATGGAAAATTAGGGCTAATATTGACGGAGATACGCGACCATTTATACATGCACACTTATAAAATTTGTTAAGGCGGAACTACATCAGCGAAAAAGCAAATTTCAACAGAATAATTTCCTATTATATGGTATAATTTGTTTCCAAATATTTGCCTCAATAACTGAGTATTTATTTTAATAAAATAAACAAACGTCGTATACGCGGTTTGTTGACATAACAAACTAATGTAAAATAGGCCGACTGGCATGCGTAATACAACGAGTGTATCCTGAATAACACTATTTATGGTACATATTTACCGTTATATCTCACATGTGTGCCAATGCATATTATATCGGGAGAAATAAAAATGAATTTTCATCTAATAATAATTTACGCATCTATTACGTTTCTCTCGTACATTGCCATGACGTGTTGTATGCACGCAGCTTATCCAGCACGAACATGCATCATATTTACTCATAATTTATAGAACCCATACTGCGAACATACTATGACTATGGTGTACGTCCGCCTCCGTGCTCGAGTGGTTAAGGTCGCTGACTGGTATACCACTGTAACCTATCATCACTGACCATCACGGTTTCGAGCCCCGCTCAGACCGTGTTTCATTTATATGAAAAAGTTGGAAGTTTCTTACGGAGGTTGGTGCACCCGCTGGAGTCTGCCAAGTAAAGGTGTTATTAGGTAAACTGCCCGCCGTCGATATAGCCCAAAAATGGTGCAGGCGTAAAACCCGAAATATAACATATAATAAGTATGGTATACGCTGAAAACCGAACACAGTGCCAATATTTTACATATTTGATTCATTTGAAGCTTATATCTTACTAAACAGACACACTTATATAACTATATCTTACTAATTAAAATTGTTGATTTCATACATGTACGCATATAATTTAATATAACACTTTGGCATTTTAAAACCAGTCCAATATTACTAATAATGGACTGCAAGTACAAAGGTATGACGTCACAACATTGTTTTAACGTTTCATATGTTCTCCTAATTTAGCTTTGTATCTAATGTTGGCAATTGACATTTTAGAAGACAATTTAGATGTGTTGTATAAAATATAGCAGATAGGTTACAATGGATAACCTAAGCTAACCCTGATTCTGAATTACAAATTTCGAGCAAAATGCGCCGAGGGAAAATGGGTATCAAGCTCGCTTCTCATCAACGCAACCCTGGAAGCCTGTCAGTTGGCACGGTGGTAGCTAAGTCGGACAGGTACCCCGGTTCCCTCCCACACGAATAACAACATATGTATATACGTTCATCTTAAACACATATTTCGCAACTATAAAATAAATAACGTTTATACAATAAAATTCGACACAGTCATGGATAGTCCCCCTTTAATATTGACCTAGAACTGAACCGCGAGAGCAAAATGTAAACTGTACCATACCTTGAGTGCCCACAGCGAGGAATACAAGCCCAAGTAGTGACAAGACAGCGTTCATGATGACAGTGGATGGTCCTCGGCCTTTTTGAGTTGTACTGGCGAATGCAGGCTTTATATACCGCTGAGAGTGGCCGCAAAAAAACACATTTCTAATTTTGATAATCGATGGGTTTGCTGAAGATAGTTCAAAGCACCAACGCGTTGCAAAAGGTATCGATCTTGCATTATAAGTATGTGATGTGCATCTCTCGTACCACTACGTACTGTCTCTCTAAATAACTAACAGCTCATCCATCCCATGGCGATGACATTGTTTTAAATAAGTAGGAAATTAGTGGAGATTGATTTGTGTAATATAATTTAATTGCAATTGCAAGACATTGTAACAGTTCAAGGGCGAATAAACGATTAGCCAGCTAAACCGAGGGTTCCATAACCCTGTCATACAACGGCACGTAACACCCATAACATGCGACTTCGGGGGATCATGAACTCACATAGTGGGGTTCTCAATCATCTGTACTTCACGTTGTGTTTACCGTCCCCGTTTAGCTGCCTTTCATCAGTGTCACAAGTAACAATCGCTTAATAAGCATACGTCTGGACAGATGATGACAAGGTAGTCGGCATAGCTGACCCAGGAATGTCGGTTTCTTATATTCAATCATCGTCTCTATTGTAGAGATTCACAGAACACTAAGAGCTATATCTGTATTAGCAAATGGTGGTAAGTTTTGGACCAGTTTAATACAGAATCGGTGGCTTCTTTCTAGCTGCTATTATTTATCAATAAAAGCTGGACATGGATCTCTGTCTGTATCCTCCACAAACTATATTGTGACCAGTCTCTCCGGGCCAGGGTGTACATTTCATATTTAGGTCTTGGAATATACACTCAGCACAATTCCTATTCGGTCACCCTGTTTCCCAGTATTTGGAGCAAACTAATAACCATGTAATATCAATATTCATATCGTCTTATTCGATACATTTGTTTTACATATCTGTAACCTAGCATCACTGATGGTCACGGCGGGTTCGAGCCCCGCCCATACCGTGTCTCTTTATATAAAAACAGTTGGCAGTTTCTTACGGAAGTTGTAGTCCAGTTGTTAACACATTGGACTGGTGAGCCAGGGATCGCAGGTTCGATCCCCCGTCTGACCCTAATTAAATTAACAGTCTTTCAGATGGGACTTTCAACCGAGGTCTCGTGTCGGTGCTTTACACCGTGCACGTAAAAGAACCAGAGGAGACTCTGGAATGGATATCTGTCTGCATCATTGCACTATCCTCCAAAACTCTAAAATCAGGAGATCATAAAATTATGGGCAACGGTAGCGACTATAAATAAACGTAAAACAAATACATGTACACAAATAATAAAAATAAACTATATGATACTGCAGTAAAACTTTATTGCAACACAAGTACATAGCATGGAAGCTACCCACAGGTACATAGCATGGAAGCTACCCACACGTACATAGCATGGAAGCTACCCACAAGTACATAGCATGGAAGCTACCCACAAGTACATAGCATGGAAGCTACCCACATGTACATAGCATGGAAGCTACCCACATGTACATAGCATGGAAGCTACCCACAAGTACATAGCATGGAAGCTACCCACAAGTACATAGCATGGAAGCTACCCACACGTACATAGCATGGAAGCTACCCACACGTACATAGCATGGAAGCTACCCACAAGTACATAGCATGGAAGCTACCCACAAGTACATAGCATGGAAGCTACCCACACGTACATAGCATGGGAGCTACCCACAAGTACATAGCATGGAAGCTACCCACAAGTACATAGCATGGAAGCTACCCACACATATTATAGACACATTTGAGAGAGATACTGTCCGTGTTCAATGCGGTGGTCAAGAATTAACATGAATCTCGATGGACCTGAAAATATACAAGAATGGTCTTTAAAAGTGGAATATTTACACGTGGAGACGCCCTATTGTCATATAGTGTGCACGGTTTACTAAATGCAACCAATGGAAATAAAACAAGCATGCAGACACATCGTGCGCGCGCGGGTGCGTGCGTGCGTGTGTATTAGTGTAAGATTTAATTTTATTTCATCTCGTGCTCACCGAAATAGAAATCACTCGATGAAATACGATAAACCAATAAGAATAGTTTATACAAATATATTTTAGCTCGATTGCGAAACAAGTTCTTACAACTTATATTAATCACTCTCGAGACCTCATTCCTGGTGGAATACATCGCAACGAGGGAGAGAGAAGAGGCAACGTGGAAATTAAATGCCTTGCCTAGGGGCACAATCATAACGGCTCCAGCTGGGCCCGAACTCCGGACATTTCCCACCTGAAGCGAACACCCATCCACTGCGCTATCACGACTTCCACAATTAATAAGAATAGAATAATACCCTCTATAGCTACACTATATTACCAACTAAGAATAAATATGGGACATCATTCCAGTAACTATATACGCTTCACTACTTGTTACGTCTTGTATACACTTCGACCAAGGCTGTCATAAGTATGTAAGAAAGTTATATATAAATTTATTTTAGCTCCATTGATAAAAAAAATTCATACAACATTAGTTTAATCGCTCTCGAGACCACATTCCTGATGGAATCAATCGCGATTAGAGAGAGAGAGAAAGAGAGCTAATAATATATATATATATACATATATATATATTATATAGTATTATTATATATATTCATAATTACCTGAATTACCTCCAAAACGTTATAAAATTATTTTTTCAATACAAGATGCAGGGCCAACAAAGCGAATCAAATTGCTATAAGTATTGGCATTGGACCTTTGGTAACATACCTTTCCATTTCTATCTACCATCTTCTACAACAGCGAACTCTGCACCACTTGTATTTACACCACCAGCACTTCCCAGCGTATCTTTCCCAGCGCCGACAGAACTTCCTGCATCGACATCGTCTGTAGCCGAAACTCCTGCCCATGCTCATTCCACCGCCGAAGCCGCTCATGCCCATTCCACCGCCATAGCCGCCCATGCCCATTCCACCGCCATAGCCGCCCATGCCCATTCCACCGCCATAGCCGCCCATGCCCATTCCACCGCCATAGCTGCCCATGCCCATTCCACCGCCATAGCCGCCCATGCCCATTCCACCGCCATAGCCGCCCATGCCCATTCCACCGCCATAGCCGCCCATGCCCATTCCACCGCCGTAACCACCCATTCCCATTCCACCGCCGTAGCCACCCATGCCCATTCCACCGCCATAGCCGCCCATGCCCATTGAGTAGGGACCCATTCCACCTATTAAAACATATTGTAATATGAAAACGTGAGGGCATATACACCGTAAAATGAATATATAAAAAAGTTCTACAGAATATATAGTGCTTATCACAGCAGAACTATTAAACCAGTTCAGCTTCATACAACAAGTCAGTTGTTTATTTCAATTCTCGAGTTGTATAATATGAATTCAGCGTATCGTGACCATCATGGATGGAGGTCAATAACTGTTCTCCAATCTCAAACACAATCATGTGATTGGTTCTGCTGAAAGTAAACATCGGAATCAACCAATCAAATCACTTGAATTTGATATTTGTGAACAGTTTTGTAACCCGGCTTGGCACCAGAACGATGGAACAGGAAACGCTTTCATCCGAGCCAACGAGAGTGATTAATATAAGTTGTTAAAACTTGCTTCGCAATCGTTGTAAAATAAATAAGTATTATTAAATGGTTTCTAAGGAAAACTTTTGAACTTAGTAAAACTCAAATGTAATGGTATCCAGACAACATCAAGCTAAAAACAATTCCAAGAGTCATTCAGATTTACTTCCGATGTTCGAACTCAAAACTTGCGATCATCCGCCAATCTCCAACTTTACCTTCCTAAGCCAACTACTGAAGTTTTTAGGAAATCTTTCTTATATTCAGGGTCACACTTGTGCAATTCCCTCCCTTATCACACAAAAACAGCACATTCTGTTCCACACTTCAAAGAACAGACCAATAACCCAATAAACTGATATTATACAATTATACATGAATATAAGTATTAGTTCTTGCAGCTTATATCTTATTTCCTATAAAAGTTTTACTGGTTACTGTTTACATGTTTCATTATGCTAGTTCATGTTTTAAGGGCCTCCTTGTAGATTGACTTAATTGTTCAAATGAGTTCTCTCGTTAAATAAAGTCTTTATTAGTAGTAGTAGTAGTAGTATTCCGAGTTGGGTCCAGTTTTGTATGTGTTTGTTTTCTTTTTTATCAAAACGAAAATTCCAACAAAAACATAAATATGCGAACGTTTTATTTGCGTGTTTTAATTCCTTGTGCGCTTAAAGCAGCATTACATCGTATGAAATAAAAGATATTTGAAAAATTCAAATTTTACGTATGGGTAGCAATGCTGCTACACATTCTAACATTATACTTTGTATACTTATGTTCAATCGGTAAACAATGTCTTTTTGCGATAAAAACAGACTCGACACCGAAAGTAGGACTTTCCGAGTCGATCGATCACGCATTTGTTTACAACCAGAACGCATCGTCCGCACTTGTTTACATTCGGAAGGCAGCGTCCCCATTTGACTCACGTTGTCTTTTTTAATTAAATTACTTGGGATGTTGATTCATACCTCTGTTATCTAAGTCTTTTAGTGACATGTCTACATCCCCGCGAGGGATCGACATTAGAGGAAGATAAATAGATAGTCGTTCATGTTCAAAATATATACGTTATTTCTACATCCTCTGTTGTTTCACGCATGCGCGCTGTGCGTGTTTACATTTCGTGTGTTGATAAACGAATTCGCGTATACGACGGTTTATATTTATTGGAATGTTATCGTTTCTGAGCGACTATTTCGATATTTATAAACACACACACATTAGTATTTATATTTTACCCAACACATCCTTATTACGATGTAATGCTGCTTTAAACTCGCATTATAACATTATAAAATAGTTCATACCATGCAATACTTGTAATGTAACATAATAGGTTTGTATATTTCAATTCAACAAGTGTATTACATAACACATGTATATATATATATATGTTTATAGCTAACAGGTTTGTCATATAAATATATTTTTAACACCGAGACCATTAATTGGGCCGTATTGAGTTTCTGATAATATCATGCCATTCTGCCAGACTGTAATCCAGACTAGACTGGAGCTAGTACGTCCGGACAGCTATGGTGAACATGCCACCAATGAACGTATGACATAATAATGTAATGTAGGACCACCAGATAGACTGGAGCTAGTACTTCCGGACAGCTATGGTGAACATGCCACCAATGAACGTATGACATAATAATGTAATGTAGGACCACCAGATAGACTGGAGCTCGTACTTCCGGACAGCTATGGTGAACATGCCACCAATGGACGTATGACATAATAATGCAATGTAGGACCACCAGATAGACTGGAGCTAGTACTTCCGGACAGCTATGGTGAACATGACACCAATGAACATATGACATAATAATGCAATGTAGGACATCCAGAACTAGATTGCAGCTAGTACTTCCGGACAGCTATGGTGAACATGCCACCAATGAACGTATGACATAATAATGTAATGTAGGACATCCAGAACTAGATTGCAGCTAGTACTTCCGGACAGCTATGGTGAACATGCCACCAATGAACGTATGACATAATAATGTAATGTAGGACATCCAGAACTAGATTGCAGCTAGTACTTCCGGACAGCTATGGTGAACATGCCACCAATGAACGTATGACATAATAATGCAATGCAGGACATCCAGAACTAGATTACAGTTGTACTCATAGACGCTTGGGGTCTGCACAAAGTATCCACATAGTCAAGTGGGTTGTTCTGGCCCCTAAATAGCTCGTGTATTTTTTGTTGGGTCATTATGTATACACCATAGAATTGACACTACACACGCGCATATTTTAGGCGATATCCAAGCATGTTTAAACTGACTCCCAAATTTCTCTCCCACATTCCATCTTCTCTCTCCCTCATGGCAATGGATTCCACCAGGAATTAGGTCTCGAGAGCGATTAATATACTAGAGGACTTAGAAAACGCACACCTACATTCTATGATTATTATTACATGAACACGAACTACGAAGGATTCCAGTAAATGTAAATCACATCTTTATTACAAAACACAAATTGAACAACTAAAAATATTCCAAAATGTTTAAAACTATGTATTTATATAGTTATTGTGTTACATGTAAAACACACTTGTCCTCTAGTATATAATGTGTAAAATCTCGATTCGCAATCGAGCTACTAGTAAAACAAATTTATAAATTAAGTGACTACCACAATATGACCGAGGTTGTGTTGATAGAAACCCTGAACTATATGAGTATAATTATATAATACACTTACCCCCACGTCCGCCGCCATATCCATACATGGAGTAACTCGGTGTGCCTGTAATAACAACAAGAACATGTTCTTAACATACAACAAAGATGGAATATCTAAGTTTGGCAAGTTACTTCGTAAAAAAGTACCCATATCAATGGTGAGCTAATCCTGTGGCCCTTCCATAGACTAGATAATCCTGTGGCCCTTCCATAGACTAGATAATCCTGTGGCCCTTCCATAGACTAGCTAATCCTGTGGCCCATCCATAGACTAGATAATCCTATGGCCCTTCCATAGACTAGATAATCCTGTGGCCCATCCATAGACTAGATAATCCTGTGGCCCTTCCATAGACTAGATAATCATGTGGCCCATCCATAGACTAGCTAATCCTGTGGCCCTTCCGTAGACTAGATAATCCTGTTGCCCATCCATAGACTAGCTAATCCTGTGGCCCTTCCATAGACTAGCTAACCCACCAATATACTACCATACACCAATGGTACCAATACCATACACTAGCTAATCATGTGGCAATTACATGTATTAGCTAACCCTGTGCCCCTTATATGTATTAGCTAACCCTATGCCACTTATATGTATTAGCTAACCCTGTGCCACTTATATGTATTAGCTAACCCTATGCCACTTATATGTATTAGCTAACCATGTGCCACTTATATGTATTAGCTAACCATATGCCACTTATATGTATTAGCTAACCCTGTGCCACTTATATGTATTAGCTAACCCTATGCCACTTATATGTATTAGCTAACCCTATGCCACTTATATGTATTAGCTAACCCTGTGCCACTTATATGTATTAGCTAACCCTATGCCACTTATATGTATTAGCTAACCCTGTGCCACTTATATGTATTAGCTAACCCTATGCCACTTATATGTATTAGCTAACCCTATGCCACTTATATGTATTAGCTAACCCTGTGCCACTTATATGTATTAGCTAACCCTGTGCCACTTATATGTATTAGCTATCCATGTGCCCCTTATATGTATTAGCTAACCCTGTGCCCCTTATATGTATTAGCTAACCCTGTGCCACTGATATGTATTAGCTAACCCTGTGCCCCTTATATGTATTAGCTAACCCTGTGCCACTTATATGTATTAGCTAACCCTGTGCCCCTTATATGTATTAGCTAACCCTATGGCTCTTCTATCTAAATAATGATGTACTAGCTGGTCACTGGGTCGAGTACCGCTCAGCCGTGTCTCTTACGGAGATTAATGCACTTAGTTACGGGATAACCGCCGGAACCTGCAAGTAGTACAGACGTCTCTTTACTTGTTGTGTATACGTCATCACTTGTTGCGTATACGTCATCACTATAGAGCCTATTGATGATATATCGCGCAACTACCGATCTCTTTACTTGTTGCGTATACGTCACCACCACCACTACAGAGCTCTTTACTTGTTGTGTATACGCGTCACTATTGGTAATAGCTTTATAAATAGCTATCTCGTACCATTCTATAAATATAGACTACGAACCGATCCATAAATAACCAACGCTTCTATATAAATATAGTCCGATTAGAACAGTCTCAGTACTCAAGCGGCTTCAACGAATATACGGGTAAGTTCATTATATTATTCGAGCTAGGCGTACGTTTTTATCGAGTAAGAAATCCTAATTACAAACTTAACCTATGTACGAAAATGAATAATATATATCCTTACGTATACTTCCATAAAAACGCGATAAATTATTAATAATCCGTAATATACGTTTTAGAATGGCATGTCACTAGACATAGCCATAGCGTATATGAAACACGAATAAAATACACGTATTTTATCGTATAGAGTGAAACAACTATTAATATAAATGTCTAATACGTGTTGTTCCATGCCCTGTAACATAATTAACTGAATCCAAGCGGTATGAGGTTATATGTTTGTCAGGTGACCCTAAATAACCTTATCTAGAAATGCGAGAGAAATACACGGAACCCAGCTACAACAGTACGATACATCTCAGTTTAAGCAACTCCCCCAACACCAGCAGTACACAAAATGAAGGCTAAATTCGTTTACATCAGTATTTACTACAAAATACGTCATTAGTTGCCTGGAATGCCATAGAAATACTTAAGCACTGAACCAAACACTGACGCAGGTAATTATAAAACCCGTCTGATGGCTATCTCCGAATAAATCCTATGATTTAGTATGACCCACGTTAATTCTCTGCTCGGAATGCCTCCAATAATGAATCCAAACGGTATGAGGTTATATGGTTGCCAGTTGACCCTAAATAACCTTATCTGGGAAATGCGAGAAAAATTTATAACCATCACTATCGCAGTAGGTACACAACATGACATCGAAGTAATTAATACGTTTACATACAGAGGTTGCTCTCACATGACAACTGAAGTGTTCCAAATTGAACAGGTCGTAAACAACTATAACTTAATCATCGGCTAACTGGTCTTAATTGAGGCGATGTAACGGCTTGTATAGCCTCAATGAGAACGAAATATTTATTTCTGTCTGCTTATCAACTCGAAGGTATTTTACATGGAACATTATTAAACTCGTTTCAAGTTTGATTTATTTGACATCTTGACACGCGTCCATTTTGAATCGCAAACCCCACGCTGTATCACCGAGTGAGAGTTCGCTCAATTAGTTTTATAATTAACGGCAAATATAAACATTAGCATAAATTGGGAAAATAAGCGCTGTAACGATTCATTATAGCAAGAATATTTAAAACATGTAAACATAACGTCATATCATATTTACAATCAGACTATTCATAGTGTATATATATAGATATACGCCCATATCTATTTTCTGTATGTCTGTCTGTCCGTCCGTCCGTCCGTCTGTCCGTCTGTCCGTCTGTCCGTCCGTCCGTCCGTCCGTCCGTCCGTCCGTCCATCTGGCGGTCTGTCTGTCGGTGGAGCATCTTCTGCCTCGTGCACTGTCCTCCGAAACAAAGGCTTTGCCGATGCATATGTCTCAAGTGTGTGTGCGTGTGTGCGTGTGCGTGTGTATGCGGAGATGGTTGCGTTATGTGTACATATTGTTGAAAATATATAAGGTGCTCAGGGAACACAG
>CM026397.1:67687461-67697461 GCA_014843695.1 Archivesica marissinica
ATGGTTCTTCCCTGGTACCCATCTGTGACTGACATGTGGTCGATGGTTCTTCCCTGGTACCCATCTGTGACTGACATACTGTTTGAAGGTGCACACGTGGTCGATGGTTCTTCCCTGGTACCCATCTGTGACTGACATACTGTTTGAAGGTGCACACGTGGTCGATGGATCTTCCCTGGTACCCATCTGTGACTGACATACTGTTTGAAGGTGCACACGGGGTCGATGGATCTTCCCTGGTACCCATCTGTGACTGACATACTGTTTGAAGGTGCTTACGTGGTCGATGGATCTTCCCTGGTACCCATCTGTGACTGACATACTGTTTGAAGGTGCTTACGTGGTCGATGGATCTTCCCTGGTACCCATCTGTGACTGACATACTGTTTGAAGGTGCACACGTGGTCGATGGATCTTCCCTGGTACCCATCTGTGACTGACATACTGTTTGAAGGTGCACACGGGGTCGATGGTTCTTCCCTGGTACCCATCTGTGACTGACATACTGTTTGAAGGTGCACACGGGTCGATGGATCTTCCCTGGTACCCATCTGTGACTGACATACTGTTTGAAGGTGCACTACGGGTCGATGGATCTTCCCTGGTACCCATCTGTGACTGACATACTGTTTGAAGGTGCACACGTGGTCGATGGTTCTTCCCTGGTACCCATCTGTGACTGACATACTGTTTGAAGGTGCACACGGGGTCGATGGTTCTTCCCTGGTACCCATCTGTGACTGACATACTGTTTGAAGGTGCACACGGGGTCGATGGATCTTCCCTGGTACCCATCTGTGACTGAAATACTGTTTGAAGGTGCACATGTGGTCGATGGTTCTTCCCTGGTACCCATCTGTGACTGACATACTGTTTGAAGGTGCACACGTGGTCGATGGTTCTTCCCTGGTACCCATCTGTGACTGACATACTGTTTGAAGGTGCACACGTGGTCGATGGATCTTCCCTGGTACCCATCTGTGACTGACATACTGTTTGAAGGTGCACACGTGGTCGATGGTTCTTCCCTGGTACCCATCTGTGACTGACATACTGTTTGAAGGTGCACACGGGGTCGATGGATCTTCCCTGGTACCCATCTGTGACTGACATACTGTTTGAAGGTGCACACGTGGTCGATGGTTCTTCCCTGGTACCCATCTGTGACTGACATGTGGTCGATGGATCTTCCCTGGTACCCATCTGTGACTGACATACTGTTTGAAGTTGCACACGTGGTCGATGGATCTTCCCTGGTACCCATCTGTGACTGACAATGGGTCGATGGATCTTCCCTGGTACCCATCTGTGACTGACATGTGGTCGATGGATCTTCCCTGGTACCCATCTGTGACTGACATACTGTTTGAAGGTGCACACGGGGTCGATGGATCTTCCCTGGTACCCATCTGTGACTGACATGTGGTCGATGGATCTTCCCTGGTACCCATCTGTGACTGATATACTGTTTGAAGGTGCTTACGTGGTCGATGGATCTTCCCTGGTACCCATCTGTGACTGACATACTGTTTGAAGGTGCTTACGTGGTCGATGGATCTTCCCTGGTACCCATCTGTGACTGACATGTGGTCGATGGATCTTCCCTGGTACCCATATGTGACTGACATACTGTTTGAAGTTGCACACGTGGTCGATGGATCTTCCCTGGTACCCATCTGTGACTGACATGTGGTCGATGGATCTTCCCTGGTACCCATCTGTGACTGACATGTGGTCGATGGATCTTCCCTGGTACCCATCTGTGACTGACATACTGTTTGAAGGTGCACACGGGGTCGATGGATCTTCCCTGGTACCCATCTGTGACTGACATGTGGTCGATGGATCTTCCCTGGTACCCATCTGTGACTGATATACTGTTTGAAGGTGCTTACGTGGTCGATGGATCTTCCCTGGTACCCATCTGTGACTGACATACTGTTTGAAGGTGCTTACGTGGTCGATGGATCTTCCCTGGTACCCATCTGTGACTGACATACTGTTTGAAGGTGCACACGGGGTCGATGGATCTTCCCTGGTACCCATCTGTGACTGACATACTGTTTGAAGGTGCTTACGTGGTCGATGGATCTTCCCTGGTACCCATCTGTGACTGACATACTGTTTGAAGGTGCTTACGTGGTCGATGGATCTTCCCTGGTACCCATCTGTGACTGACATACTGTTTGAAGGTGCTTACGTGGTCGATGGATCTTCCCTGGTACCCATCTGTGACTGACATACTGTTTGAAGGTGCACACGGGGTCGATGGATCTTCCCTGGTACCCATCTGTGACTGACATGTGGTCGATGGATCTTCCCTGGTACCCATCTGTGACTGATATACTGTTTGAAGGTGCTTACGTGGTCGATGGATCTTCCCTGGTACCCATCTGTGACTGACATACTGTTTGAAGGTGCTTACGTGGTCGATGGATCTTCCCTGGTACCCATCTGTGACTGACATACTATTTGAAGGTGCTTACATGGTCGATGGATCTTCCCTGGTACCCATCTGTGACTGACATACTGTTTGAAGGTGCACACGGGGTCGATGGATCTTCCCTGGTACCCATCTGTGACTGACATGTGGTCGATGGATCTTCCCTGGTACCCATCTGTGACTGATATACTGTTTGAAGGTGCACACGTGGTCGATGGATCTTCCCTGGTACCCATCTGTGACTGACATACTGTTTGAAGGTGCACACGTGGTCGATGGATCTTCCCTGGTACCCATCTGTGACTGACATACTGTTTGAAGGTGCACACGGGGTCGATGGATCTTCCCTGGTACCCATCTGTGACTGACATACTGTTTGAAGGTGCACACGTGGTCGATGGATCTTCCCTGGTACCCATCTGTGACTGACATACTGTTTGAAGGTGCACACGTGGTCGATGGATCTTCCCTGGTACCCATCTGTGACTGACATACTGTTTGAAGGTGCACACGTGGTCGATGGTTCTTCCCTGGTACCCATCTGTGACTGACATACTGTTTGAAGGTGCACACGGGGTCGATGGTTCTTCCCTGGTACCCATCTGTGACTGACATACTGTTTGAAGGTGCACACGGGGTCGATGGATCTTCCCTGGTACCCATCTGTGACTGACATACTGTTTGAAGGTGCACACGGGGTCGATGGATCTTCCCTGGTACCCATCTGTGACTGACATACTGTTTGAAGGTGCACACGTGGTCGATGGTTCTTCCCTGGTACCCATCTGTGACTGACATACTGTTTGAAGGTGCACACGGGGTCGATGGATCTTCCCTGGTACCCATCTGTGACTGACATACTGTTTGAAGGTGCACACGTGGTCGATGGATCTTCCCTGGTACCCATCTGTGACTGACATACTGTTTGAAGGTGCACACGGGGTCGATGGATCTTCCCTGGTACCCATCTGTGACTGACATACTGTTTGAAGGTGCACACGGGGTCGATGGTTCTTCCCTGGTACCCATCTGTGACTGACATACTGTTTGAAGGTGCACACGTGGTCGATGGATCTTCCCTGGTACCCATCTGTGACTGACATACTGTTTGAAGGTGCACACGTGGTCGATGGTTCTTCCCTGGTACCCATCTGTGACTGACATACTGTTTGAAGGTGCACACGTGGTCGATGGATCTTCCCTGGTACCCATCTGTGACTGACATACTGTTTGAAGGTGCATATGTGGTCGATGGTTCTTCCCTGGTACCCATCTGTGACTGACATGTGGTCGATGGATCTTCCCTGGTACCCATATGTGACTGACATACTGTTTGAAGTTGCACACGTGGTCGATGGATCTTCCCTGGTACCCATCTGTGACTGACATGTGGTCGATGGATCTTCCCTGGTACCCATCTGTGACTGACATGTGGTCGATGGATCTTCCCTGGTACCCATCTGTGACTGACATACTGTTTGAAGGTGCACACGGGGTCGATGGATCTTCCCTGGTACCCATCTGTGACTGACATGTGGTCGATGGATCTTCCCTGGTACCCATCTGTGACTGATATACTGTTTGAAGGTGCTTACGTGGTCGATGGATCTTCCCTGGTACCCATCTGTGACTGACATACTATTTGAAGGTGCTTACGTGGTCGATGGATCTTCCCTGGTACCCATCTGTGACTGACATGTGGTCGATGGATCTTCCCTGGTACCCATATGTGACTGACATACTGTTTGAAGTTGCACACGTGGTCGATGGATCTTCCCTGGTACCCATCTGTGACTGACATGTGGTCGATGGATCTTCCCTGGTACCCATCTGTGACTGACATGTGGTCGATGGATCTTCCCTGGTACCCATCTGTGACTGACATACTGTTTGAAGGTGCACACGGGGTCGATGGATCTTCCCTGGTACCCATCTGTGACTGACATGTGGTCGATGGATCTTCCCTGGTACCCATCTGTGACTGATATACTGTTTGAAGGTGCTTACGTGGTCGATGGATCTTCCCTGGTACCCATCTGTGACTGACATACTGTTTGAAGGTGCTTACGTGGTCGATGGATCTTCCCTGGTACCCATCTGTGACTGACATACTGTTTGAAGGTGCACACGGGGTCGATGGATCTTCCCTGGTACCCATCTGTGACTGACATACTGTTTGAAGGTGCTTACGTGGTCGATGGATCTTCCCTGGTACCCATCTGTGACTGACATACTGTTTGAAGGTGCTTACGTGGTCGATGGATCTTCCCTGGTACCCATCTGTGACTGACATACTGTTTGAAGGTGCTTACGTGGTCGATGGATCTTCCCTGGTACCCATCTGTGACTGACATACTGTTTGAAGGTGCTTACGTGGTCGATGGATCTTCCCTGGTACCCATCTGTGACTGACATACTGTTTGAAGGTGCACACGGGGTCGATGGATCTTCCCTGTTACCCATCTGTGACTGACATACTGTTTGAAGGTGCTTACGTGGTCGATGGATCTTCCCTGGTACCCATCTGTGACTGACATACTGTTTGAAGGTGCTTACGTGGTCGATGGATCTTCCCTGGTACCCATCTGTGACTGACATACTATTTGAAGGTGCTTACGTGGTCGATGGATCTTCCCTGGTACCCATCTGTGACTGACATACTGTTTGAAGGTGCACACGGGGTCGATGGATCTTCCCTGGTACCCATCTGTGACTGACATACTGTTTGAAGGTGCTTACGTGGTCGATGGATCTTCCCTGGTACCCATCTGTGACTGACATACTGTTTGAAGGTGCACACGTGGTCGATGGTTCTTCCCTGTTACCCATCTGTGACTGAAATACTGTTTGAAGGTGCACACGGGGTCGATGCATCTTCCCTGGTACCCATCTGTGACTGACATACTGTTTGAAGGTGCACACGTGGTCGATGGATCTTCCCTGGTACCCATCTGTGACTGACATACTGTTTGAAGGTGCACACGTGGTCGACCTCCACCAATGGTAGCTGAAGAGTTTCCGGCGAATTTAAAATTCACCAAAACAAATAAATCAAAACCATTATGACGATGACGCTATTTGTGTAGAATCGATTAAAGACATGCATGTTTAATTAATTGATCATATATATATGCAAAATAAGTGCATGAGAGCGTTAGTAAACCATGTGTGCAGCACGTGCGTGTATAGGCCGCCAATTGCATAGATACGCCCCACGTAACTCTGACATAATTATATACATATACGCGATGGAAGTCGTGATTGCACAGTGGATGCGCGATCGCTTCAGGTGCGAAAGTTCCGGAGTTCGAGCCCCGCTGGAGCCGTTACGACTGTGTCCTTAGGCAAGGCATTTAAATTCCGCGTTGCCTCTTCTCTCTCCCTCATGGATTACATCAGGAATGTGGTCTCGAGAGTGATACATATAAGTTGTAAGAACTTGTTTCGCAATCGAGCTCAAATAAATTTGTATAAATACATATACGCGATCAACCCGTACCATAGTCAACTCAACCCTCGACCTCGTCTTACGCCGCAGTACCACTGTTCGTTGTACGGGTTTTCGATTTTAGCGAATGACCCGCACTTTAAATATCAACAAGCTATTTACATGTATTTATGTCCTGCTCGTTGTCTAGCATAGGATGTGATAGGCTCAGTGGAACTCTGATGGGAGAATGAAACAATAAAACCTGAATGGTTGGAAAAGGACATTTATATTAAAATGTCAGAAAACAATAAATATTTACAACAGTAGTTCTACAATGTAGTACGTACAGATTATACTAAAACGAACTACTGCTAATGATTTGCCCAAGGCTAATACAGATTGTTTCAGATAGCCATATCTGGGCAAACCAAAAACCGCAGAAGCAAATAAAAACACAATAGTAAAAACTAAATGACAGGAGTCTAAAGGCAGGTGTCCATTGAACTAACAATTAGTAATAACACAACAATAGTAAAAGCACAAAACCCTGGTTGTGGATGGGGTGGTGGTGGTAACTATTTGTTTTTCTCAGTAAGTGCTTCTTCTTCAAAATATAAGAATTAATGGCCCACCTAGATGGTGATTGGCCTGGACGTGTCATGTGACCGCAATGCATTTGATTGGATGGAACGTGGTCATGCCTAATTCCCTTACATAATCACCCAGGGTGGGGACGTCCCGGCTTCTGTAAATAATGACTCTCGTACATAAAACATTTTATGCTTTTCATAAAATTATATATATATATCATTATGTGCCAGAGTTGCATGGGGCGTGTCTATGAAATCGGCTACCTATGATGATGATAATAGTTGAGCTTAAATTACCCTCGCCGCCGGCGAACCATGTGGGCGAGCGAGCCTATGAGTGTGTATATACTTTTATATATGTGATCAATAAGATGCTTACAGTTTGCCCCTCCCACACTTACAGTTTGCCCCTCCCACACATACAGTTTGCCTCTCCCACACTTACAGTTTGACCTCCCACAATTACAGTTTGCCCCTCCCACACTTACAGTTTGCCGCTCTGACAATTACAGTTTGCCCCTCCCACACATACAGTTTGTCCCTCCCACACTTACAGTTTGCCCCTCCCACACTAATAGTTTGCCCCTCCCACAATTACAGTTTGCCCCTCCAACAATTATAGTTTGCCTCTCCCACAATTACAGTTTCCCGTTCCCACACTTACAGTTTGTCCCTCCCACACTTACAGTTTGTCCCTCCCACACTTACAGTTTGCCCCTCCCACACTTACAGTTTGTCCCTCCCACACTTACAGTTTATCCCTCCCACACTTACAGTTTGCCCATCCCACACTTACAGTTTGTCCCTCCCACACTTACAGTTTGTCCCTCCCATACTTACAGTTTGCCCCTCCCACAATTACAGTTTGTCCCTCCCACAATTACCGATTGCCACTGCCACACGTACATCATTACGTTGATCTTAATGATCATCGCTCAGTTAAGCCAGGTTAAACTGTAAATTTCAATATCGTTTAGATGGAACCTGTTTTGTTTGTAATTCAAGCTACCTACTGTGATGTACATAGCCCAGTGGTTAGCGCGCTCGCTTCTCACCAATATAACCCGGGTTCAATCCTCGGACTGGGAAGTATATGGGATGGTACGGTGGTCGCCAGATCGGACAGGTGGGTTTTCTCCGGGTACTCCGGTTTCCTCCTACACGAATGACCACATTTACGCTACCATCTAACGAGAGTGATTAACTTGCTCGCAATCGTTGTAAAATAAATAAAGTTTAAACTACATACTGTGATGCAAGATATACTTTATTTGACAAGAATAGACAATAATTATTATTATTATTATATATTCGTTATTGCTTTCGTCAGTTGTGGAAGCCATGGTAATCTGAAATATAGAACGTAGCTGGTGTATCGTGTTGGCACAATTGCTTTAAGCGACATTACATCCCAAAAAGCATTTAAAATGCATTTTTTCACGTATAATCCGAATACATTCGAACACAAATATTGAATCAATAAACAGTGTGAAGTGGAAGTCGTGATAGCTCAGTGGTAGCGCGTTCGCTTCACGTGCGAAAGGCCCGGAGTTCGAGCCCCGCTGGAGCCGTTACGATTGTGTCCTTAGGCAAGGCATTTAAATTCCACATGCGTCTTCTCTCTCCCTCGTGGCGATGGATTCCATCAGGAATGAGGTCTCAGGAGTGATTAATATAAGTTATAAGAACTTGTTTCGCAATCGAGCTAAAATAAATTTGAATAAACTAATAAACAGTGTATTTATGGTCTACAAACTTTCAAAAGTGAATGTAGGTTTTCATATACCGGTCATCCGCGCTCATGAATTGACATTTCTTTGTCATTGTAGTCGATACTAAACGCTTGATACTGTCGCTTAGAGATAATAAATTTAACTAAGATTAGTCTACAAATAAATATGCATACATGTGAGATATAACTGTAAATCTGTACCATCAATCTTGTTATTCGGAATACACAGGTTGTATTACGCATGCATATCGACCCTGTTTACATCATTTTGTTATGTCAACAAACCGCGTATACCACGTTTGTTTGTTAGTTGAAATCTTCAGTATTTGAGGCAAATATTTAGAAATACATTACTCCATATAATAGAAAATTACATGCTGTATTAATTTGCGTTTTCACTGATGTAGTGTCGCTTTAAATTAGCAATAATTATTGAATGTTCTTTTTGAACGGGCACAATCTGCTTAGCACACGTGGCTTCTTAATAGAGGTAAACTGTATAGTAAAACAACATATTTGGAATCTGGAAGATGGCTGCTTAAGACAGGTTGGCTGCTTAATAGAGGTGACCACTAACACAGGTACATATTTTAGAAAGGCAATTAAGCTGGACATGTTTTAAATACGGTTGCAATTGAAGACATTATTTAGGAGTGTGTGTGTTTAACGTTTATTTATCGTCACTACCAGTTGCCCATATGAGCGACGCCTCCTGAAGAGATTAATTATTTTAGATGTGTGGAGGATAGTGCAATGTTACAGAAATAGACCCATTCCAGAGTCTCCTCTGGTTATTTTACGTGCACGGTGTAAAGCACCGACACGAGACCTTGTTTAACGTCCCACCTGAAAGACTGTTAATTGTATTAGGGTCAGACGGGGGATCGAACCTGCGATCCATTGATTCCCAGTCCAGCGTTTTACCACTGGACTACGTATCGTCTATTATTAATTATCTATCCATTAACTAGGTTGACCATAGTATGGTTGAAATAAAACGAAATCAGGAACAGAACAGAATTTATTTCGAACGATGTGTACATGATATGTCGTTTTCGCCAAACTAGTAATAACATATACAATGTTTTTTTATCACGTGACAATTAAAATTTATGTGACAATAATATATCAATCTTGATACTTACACATTTATATCATCTATAATAACTAAAGTAGATGTGGCTAAGTTATGTATAGTATTATTATTATCGGAACGTGTAAGACTGTTAAATAGGTATACACACTATTACAATAGTGTGTATAAATCAATGAAAGACATCGATGAGTTACTGACCCTGAATACTCCCTGAAAGTATATAATTATGTCCTAAGTGTTTTCCTCTGTTTTTATCGTTGCTTCCTTTGCACAACATGCTAGCAATTTTATTCCACTATCGCTCTATATCTCGACATATCTCTTACAGCATATGCAATGGATACGTATTTGTAAAACAATGCTATCAGTTAATTAACACGATTTTGATAAATTCACAATTATCATACCGCAAAATCTGGTTAGGGAACAACTGTAAAAACAAAGGATTCTAACTAAAAGGACCTTTCACATATTGGAATAAATCAGACTTTATCTGCCAAGGGAGGTAATTGGAAATTAGAGATGTCTCTCGTTGTTTACTTAGGTTGTTATAGCATGGACACCTAACGAAATCAAGGTTGTGTATATATTGTCATAGAGGATGTTGATCTGTGTGTGTTGTACGTTTATTTATCGTCGCTACCGTTTGCCCATATGAGCGACGCCTCCTGAAGAGATTAGTCATTTTAGATTTTGGAGGATAGTTTAA
>CM026397.1:67699961-67722837 GCA_014843695.1 Archivesica marissinica
CGATTGTACTATGAAATACATTTGACGTTTGAAAAACAAGGCCTTTATTGCATAGTTTATTGATATTTGAAGTGAAGTGCGTGACTTTCATTAAAATCGAAAATCACCGCGTACAACGGACATGTGTACTGCAGCTAAAACGAGGCCGATGGTCGAGTTGACTAGAGTGCGATTTGATCGCGTACACGTACACGTATATAAAAATATGGGCGTATCTATGCAATCGGTTGCCTGGTTTTCATGCTTACTTGTAACCTGTCTAGTAGTACTCACCACCAACCAAGGCTCAATACTGTATTTTCAAGGACTTAAGTGCGTATGCAAATTATACACTTAGCAAATCTTATAAGTGTGCATGTATAAATGGTCTTGGATATCCGTTATTTTCAATAAATACAGTTGAGTGATATGATATAATATTCCCACAATGTATACATTATATCATACTATTCTCAATGGAAGACTATCAACATGGACTGAGGCCAATGGTAAGATTGTGGAGGAACAGAGCGGATTCAGGAAGAAGCGAGGTAGTGTTGATCACATTTCTACTCTGGCAAGTATCATTGAAACATGACTTAAGCTAAAGAATAGTACATAATCAGCATTTATAGATTTCCGCAAAGCGTACGATTGTATTAACATACCTCTTTTGTTGGGTAGACTTAAGGAAAGTGGAGTAGATGGGGAAATGTACGTGTGTTTTACGCTTATTTATCATATCTACCGGTTGCCCATATGAGCGATGCCTCCTGAATAGATTAGTCATTTTAGATGTTTTGGAGGATAGTGCAATGATACAGAGAGATACCCATTCCAGAGTCTCCTCTGGTTCTTTTACGTGCACGGTGTAAAACAGCGACACGAGACCTCGGTTTAACGTCCCATCTGAAAGACGGTTAATGTTATTAGGGTCAGACGGGGGATCGAACATGCGATCCCTGGATTACCAGTACATCGTGTTACCACTGGACTACATATCCGTCTGTGGAAAATGTACAAAGCCATTGTATCGATATATAGTACTGATAGCTCTTGTATTAGAGTTAATAACATGCATATAGATTGGTTCAATGTTAAGTTAGGTCTATGACAAGGTTGTATTATGTCTCCAGTACTGTTTAATATGTTTGTAAATGACTTAGCACTTAAACTCAAAGCCTTGGGTTTCGGAATAGATATTGAAGATGGTAATAATTAATTATTGTCATTAATTATGTATGCAGATGATATCGTAATACTAGCATCCAGTGAACATGAACTCCAACAAATGTTAAACGTTATATCAACATGGTGTGACCAACATGGCATGAGTTTGAATGAAACGAAAAGCACAATTGTACATTTTAGACCCAAATCTGTGGATAGAACGATGTCTGATTTCAAATGTGGAGATAAAAATATTGCCATAGTTGGCAAATATGTATATCTTGGCTTAGTATTGGATGAATTACTGAACTATAATGTAACGGCCAAGTTTTATCACAGGCAGCAAGCAGAGCTCTGAAATTACAAGTATGGGGGGGGATACATCATCGTGTATATAACAAGTTGTATGATTCAGTGGTATGGCAAGTTATATCATATAATTCTGCTGTTGGCGGTGATATGGGCTGGGATCCTGTGTGTGTTACGCAGTTGATATGTATCTCCTACCTATGGTGCTCTGCTGTTGGTGGTGATATGGGCTGGGATCCTGTGTGTGTTAAGCAGTTGAAATGTATCTCCTATCTATGGTGTCGGTACACAAGCATGAACCGCAATCGGCTAAATTGTATGGTGTTTAATAATTGATTACATCTGGGTAATGGAACATGTACGAACTGGCATTACAGAGTTACGGTAGTAAGTCTATCATAGCAAAAAGATGAATAGATAGATTAATGGATCTTTTTCTAAATGACTGGATTGAATCTGTTCATACTACATGTACTGTAACTGTAATTCGTATGTACATAGTGGTAATAGTTGAGGACATACAGCACATTTAAATATAGGAAGTCGTGATAGCTCAGTGGTAGCGCGTTCGCTTCACGTGCGAAAGGCCCGGAGTTCGAGCCCCGCTGGAACCGTTACGAGTGTGTCCTTAGGCAAGGCATTTAAATTCCACATGCCTCTTCTCTCTCCCTCGTGGCGATGGATTCCATCAGGAATGAGGTCTCGAGAGTGATTAGTATAAGTTATAAGAACTTGTTTCGCAATCGAGCTAAAATAAATTTGTATAAACTAAATATGAGTTTAATACTAAACCATACATTGTAAAGGTAATCCCCTACTCATGTAGATCAGCACTATCTAAGTGTAGGTGCGGCAATACGATTAGTTTAAACATTATGTATTTCAATATTTTACATGTAATCAAGAAATGAACATTTTACATATAATTTAACAGCAGTAGACTGAAAGGGATTAGAACGAATGAAAACTTATATAGTTCTTCTCCCTAAATACGATTAGAGGCTGGTAGATATGAGAGATAGCGTGTAAATGAGATATTGTGCATTATGTCCGGCTGCAGTAGAGGACGAGATGCATGTTTTGCTACAATGTAATGCCTATAATGCTATACGAGACACTCTGTTCCATAAAGCCTGTGGTATAGCTAATAACGTCATGAATATGTCGGATAGTAAGAAGCTGAGTTTTCTGTTGTCAAATAGTTCTTTGACTTTTCAAACTGCAAATTCCTGTGTTTTAATCTTAAAAGAGAGACGACACTATCTATATGTGTATATTCCATGGCGATGACATTGTTTTAAATAAGTAGGAAACTAGTGGAGATTGATTTGTGTAATATAACTTAATTGCCATTGCAAGACATTGTAACAGTTCAAGGGCGAATAAACGATTAGCCAGCTAAACCGAGGGTTCCATAACCCTGTCATACTACGGCACGTAACACACATAAAATGCGACTTCGGGGGCTCATGAACTCACACAGTAGGGTACTCAATCATCTGTACTTCACGTTGTGTTTACAGTCCCCGTCTAGCTGCCTTTCATCAGTGTCACAAGTAACAAGCGCTTAATAAACATCCCTTTGGACAGATGATGACAAGGTAGTCGGCATAGCTGACCCAGGAATGTCAGTTTCTTATAGTCAATCATCGTCTCTATTGTAGAGATTCACAGAACACTAAGAGCTATATCTGTATTAGCAAATGGTGGTAAGTTTTGGACCAGTTTAATACAGAATCGGCGGCTTCTTTCTAGCTGCTATTAACTTGATCTGGACATATAATTCCACAATTGGTAAATATTTATATGGAGGTCAGACACCGCTATTGAAATATCCATAGGGCACCATTATAAACACTCTCGAGACCTCATTCAAGATGGAATCCATCGCCACGAGGGAGAGAGACAAGCAACGTGAATGTAAATACATTGCCTAAGGGCACAATCGTAACGGCTCCATTGGGGCTCGAAGTCTGCGCTACCACTGCGCTATCACGACTTCATAGATTATTGAAATGTTTATTATATAGAAGTAGTAGTCGTAGTAGTAGTAGTAGTAGCAGCAGCAGTAGTAGTAGTAGTAGTAGTAGTAGTAGTAGTAGTAGTCGTAGTAGTAGTAGCAATAGCAGTAGTAGTAGTAGCAGTAGTAGTAGTAGTAGTAGTAGTAGCAGCAGCAGCAGTAGTAGTAGTAGTAGTAGTAGTAGTAGTAGTAGTAGTAGTAGTAGCAGCAGCAGCAGCAGCAGCAGCAGCAGCAGTAGCAGTAGCAGCAGCAGCAGCAGCAGTAGCAGCAGTAGCAGTAGCAGTAGTAGCAGTAGTAGCAGTAGTAGTAGTAGTAGCAGTAGTAGTAGTAGTAGTAATAGTAGTAGTAGCAGCAGTAGTAGTAGTAGTAGTAGCAGTAGCAGTAGTAGTAGTAGTAGTAATAGTAGTAGTAGCAGCAGTAGTAGTAGTAGTAGTAGCAGTAGCAGCAGTAGTAGCAGTAGTAGTAGTAGTAGTAGTAGTAGTAGCAGTAGCAGTAGCAGCAGTAGCAGCAGCAGTAGTAGCAGTAGCAGCAGCAGTAGCAGTAGCAGTAGCAGCAGTAGCAGTAGCAGCAGTAGCAGTAGCAGCAGTAGTAGTAGTAGTAGTAGCAGCAGTAGCAGCAGCAGTAGTAGCAGTAGCAGCAGCAGTAGCAGTAGCAGCAGTAGCAGTAGCAGCAGTAGCAGTAGCAGCAGTAGCAGTAGCAGCAGTAGCAGTAGCAGCAGTAGCAGTAGCAGCAGTAGCAGTAGTAGCAGTAGCAGCAGTAGCAGTAGCAGCAGTAGCAGCAGTAGCAGTAGCAGCAGTAGCAGCAGTAGTAGTAGTAGTAGTAGTAGTAGTAGTAGTACAGTCTTTATTTACATCTCATCATTGTACGTACACTCATTACAATAATATTACATGTATAGTTTACATAATAAAAGTACAATGCCACTTCAACATGGAGTTATAAGAGATGAACAAAATTATACATACTCATTTATCACAGTATGTTAGGGATAAGGCTGCAATATCCATGCTAATCGGATATTAAAAACTGCTCTAAGACAATTATAAAACACAGAAATACAAAATAGGTACTATTGCACACTGATTAAGAATTGGTCATATGAAATCTAACTTCGATTTGATCAGATCATAGCGAATATGATTAGCAGAGATATTACAGACAAGAAATAATGACGTTATTCACAAATTTTAAAATTATTTACATAATAAAAACTGACGCCTCTGTAGAATAATAAAACAGGTTTTGGCACAATGACCAATCATGATAGAATGTCATAAATCCACGATTGAATTGTTTTCAACTGGCATAATAGGATAGGCCTCGCATTACAATACTTAATTAACCCCTACTATTGTATTTCGGGTCCGCCTCCGTGGTCGAGTTGTTAAGGTCGCTGACTTGTATACCACTATAACCAATCATCACTGATGGTCACGGGTACCATTTATATGAAACAGTTGGCAGTTTATTACGGAGGTTGGTGCACCCAAGTACTGGTTAACCGCTTGAGCCTGCCCAGGAAAGATATTGCTAGGTAAACTGGCCGCCGTCGATATAGCCCAGAATGGTGCTGATGAAGGTGTAAATCCCGAACAAAAAACAAAGTATTTCTCATGAGACGTTAAACCGACGGCTTACACCGTGTACGTATAAGAGCCAGAGAAGACTCTGGAATTGATCTCTGTCTGTATCCTCCACAAACTATATTGACCAGTCTCTCCGGGCCAGGGTGTACATTTCATATTTAGGTCTTGGAATATACACTCAGCACAATTCCTATTCGGTCACCCTGTTTCCCAGTATTTGGAGCAAACTAATAACCATGTAATATCAATATTCATATCGTCTTATTCGATACATTTGTTTTACATATCTGTAACCTAGCATCACTGATGGTCACGGCGGGTTCGAGCCCCGCCCATACCGTGTCTCTTTATATAAAAACAGTTGGCAGTTTCTTACGGAAGTTGTAGTCCAGTTGTTAACACATTGGACTGGTGAGCCAGGGATCGCAGGTTCAATCCCCCGTCTGACCCTAATTAAATTAACAGTCTTTCAGATGGGACTTTCAACCGAGGTCTCGTGTCGGTGCTTTACACCGTGCACGTAAAAGAACCAGAGGAGACTCTGGAATGGATATCTGTCTGCATCATTGCACTATCCTCCAAAACTCTAAAATGATTAATCTCTTCAGGAGATCATACAATTATGGGCAACGGTAGCGACTATAAATAAACGTAAAACAAATACATGTACACAAATAATAAAAATAAACTATATGATACTGCAGTAAAACTTTATTGCAACACAAGTACATAGCATGGAAGCTACCCACAAGTACATAGCATGGAAGCTACCCACAAGTACATAGCATGGAAGCTACCCACAAGTACATAGCATGGAAGCTACCCACAAGTACATAGCATGGAAGCTACCCACAAGTACATAGCATGGAAGCTACCCACAAGTACATAGCATGGAAGCTACCCACATATATTATAGAAACATTTGAGAGAGATACTGTCCGTGTTCAATGCGGTGGTCAAGAATTAACATGAATCTCGATGGACCTGAAAATATACAAGAATGGTCTTTCAAAGTGGAATATTTACACGTGGAGACGCCCTATTGTCATATAGTGTGCAAGGTTTACTAAATGCAACCAACGGAAATAAAACAAGCATGCAGACACATCGTGCGCGCGTGCGTGCGTGTGTGTATTAGTGTAATATTTAATTTTATTTCATCTCGTGCTCACCGAAATACAAATCACTCGATGAAATAAGATAAACCAATAAGAATAGTTTATACAAATATAGTTTAGCTCGATTGCGAAACAAGTTCTTACAACTTATATTAATCACTCTCGAGACCTCATTCCTGGTGGAATACATCGCAACGAGGGAGAGAGAAGAGGCAACGTGGAAATTAAATGCCTTGCCTAGGGGCACAATCATAACGGCTCCAGCTGGGCCCGAACTCCGGACATTTCGCACCTGAAGCGAACACCCATCCACTGCGCTATCACGACTTCCACAATTAATAAGAATAGAATAATACCCTCTATAGTTACACTATATTACCAACTAAGAATAAATATGGGACATCATTCCAGTAACTATATACGCTTCACTACTTGTTACGTCTTGTATACACTTCGACCAAGGCTGTCATAAGTATGTAATAAAATTATATACAAATTTATTTTAGCTCCATTGATAAAAAAAATTCGTACAACATTAGTTTAATCGCTCTCGAGACCACATTCCTGATGGAATCAATCGCGATTAGAGAGAGAGAGAAAGAGAGCTAATAATATATATATATATATTAAATATAGTATTATTATATATATTCATAATTACCTGAATTACCTCCAAAACGTTATAAAATTATTTTTTCAATACAAAATGCAGGGCCAACAAAGCGAATCAAATTGCTATAAGTATTGGCATTGGACCTTTGGTAACATACCTTTCCATTTCTATCTACCATCTTCTACAACAGCGAACTCTGCACCACTTGTATCTACACCACCAGCACTTCCCAGCGTATCTTTCCCAGTGCCGACAGAACTTCCTGCATCGACATCGTCTGTAGCCCATGCTCATTCCACCGCCGTAGCCGCCCATGCCCATTCCACCGCCATAGCCGCCCATGCCCATTCCACCGCCATAGCCGCCCATGCCCATTCCACCGCCATAGCCGCCCATGCCCATTCCACCGCCATAGCCGCCCATGCCCATTCCACCGCCATAACCACCCATTCCCATTCCACCGCCGTAGCCACCCATGCCCATTCCACCGCCATAGCCGCCCATGCCCATTGAGTAGGGACCCATTCCACCTATTAAAACATATTGTAATATGAAAACGTGAGGGCATATACACCGTAAAATGAATATATAAAAAAGTTCTACAGACTATATAGTGCATATCACAGCAGAACTATTAAACCAGTTCAGCTTCATGCTACAAGTCAGTTGTTTATTTCAATTCTCGAGTTGTATAATATGAATTCAGCGTATCGTGACCATCATGGATGGAGGTCAATAACTGTTCTCCAATCTCAAACACAATCATGTGATTGGTTCTGCTGAAAGTAAACATCGGAATCAACCAATCAAATCACTTGAATTTGAGATTTGTGAACAGTTGTGTAACCCGGCTTGGCACCAGAACGATGGAACAGGAAACGATAACAATTTAATACAGGATAAGATAAATTTTATTTTGAGTCGGCAATATGGCAATAGTACAACACAAGCTCTGCGTGAACTTTTGAACCGACCATACAACATAAAATAATGGCAACAACTATAAATTTAGAATCACTGATAATAGTATGCATATTTATTATTTTTGGCTGTCCGATTAGTGCAGTGGTTAGCGCGCTCGCTTCTCACCAATGCGACCCGGGTTCGATCCTCGGACAGGGAAGTATGTGAGATGGTACTATGGTCGCCAGATCGGACAGGTGGGTTTTCTCCGGGTACTCTGGTTTCCTCCCACATGAATAACCACATATACGCTTTCATCCGAGCCAACGAGGGTGATTAATATAAGTTGCTAAAACTTGCTTCGCAATCGTTATAAAATAAATAAGTATTATTAATTGGTTTCTAAGAAAAACTTTTGAACTTAGTAAAACTCAAATGTAATGGTATCCAGACAACATCAAGCTAACAACAATTCCAAGAGTCATTCAGATTTACTTCCTATGTTCGAACTCAAAACTTGCGATCATCCGCCAATCTCCAACTTTACCCTACTAAGCCAACTACTGAAGTTTTTAGGAAATCTTTCTTATATTCAGGGTCACACTTGTGGAATTCCCTCCCTTATCACACAAAAACAGCACATTCTGTTCCACACTTCAAAGAATAGCCCAATAACCTAATAAACTGATTATATACAATTAGACATGAATATAAGTATTAGTTCTTGCAGCTTATATCTTATTTCCTATGAACGTTTTACTGGTGACTGTTTTAATGTTTCATTATGCTATTTCATGTTTTAATTTGTTAAGGGCCTCCTTGTAGATTGACTTAATTGTTCAAATGAGTTTTCTCGGTAAATAAAGTCTTTATTATTATTAGTAGTAGTAGTAGTAGTATTCCGAGTTGGGTCCAGTTTTGTATGTGTTTGTTTTCTTTTCTTTTTTATCAAAACGAAAATTCGAACAAAAACATAAATATGCGAACGTTTTATTTGCTTGTTTTAATTCCTTGTGCGCTTAAAGCAGCATTACATCGTATGAAATAAAAGATATTTGAAAAATTCAAATTTTACGTATGGGTAGCAATGCTGCTACACATTCTAACATTATACTTTGTATACTTATGTTCAATCGGTAAACAATGTCTTTTTGCGATAAAACAAACTCGAAACCGAAAGTAGGACTTTCCGAGTCGATCGATCACGCATTTGTTTACAACCAGAACGCATCGTCCGCACTTGTTTACATTCGGAATGCATCGTCCCCATTTGTCCCACGTTGTCTTTTTTTATTAAATTACTTGGGATGTTGATTCATACCTCTGTTATCGAAGTCTTTTAGTGACATGTCTACATCCCCGCGAGGGGTTCGACATTAGAGGAAGATAAATAGATAGTCTTTCATGTTCAAAATATATACGTTGTTTTCTACATCCTATGTTGTTTCACGCATGCGCGCTGTGCGTGTTTACATTTCGTGTGTTGATAAACGAATTCGCGTATACGACGGTTTATATTTATTGGAATGTTATCGTTTCTGAGCGACTATTTCGATTTTTATAAACACACACACATTAGTATTTATATTTTACCCAACACATCCTTATTACGATGTAATGCTGCTTTAAACTCGCTTTATAACATTATAAAATAGTTCATACTAAGCAATACTTGTAATGTAACATAATAGGTTTGTATATTTCAATTCAACAAGTGTATTACATAACACATGTATATATATATATATGTTTATAGCTAACAGGTCATATAAATATATTTTTAACACCGAGACCATTAATTGGGCCGTATTGAGTTTCTGATAATATCATGCCATTCTGCCAGACTGTAATCCAGACTAGACTGGAGCTAGTACTTCCGGACAGCTATGGTGAACATGCCACCAATGACGTATGCATAATAATGTAATGTAGGACCACCAGTAGACTGGAGCTAGTACTTCCGGACAGCTATGGTGAACATGCCACCAATGAACGTATGACATAATAATGTAATGTAGGACCACCAGATAGACTGGAGCTAGTACGTCCGGACAGCTATGGTGAACATGCCACCAATGAACGTATGACATAATAATGTAATGTAGGACCACCAGATAGACTGGAGCTAGTACTTCCGGACAGCTATGGTGAACATGCCACCAATGAACGTATGACATAATAATGCAATGCAGGACATCCAGAACTAGATTACAGTTGTACTCATAGACGCTTGGGGTCTGCACAAAGTATCCACATAGTCAAGTGGGTTGTTCTGGCCCCTAAATAGCTCGTGTATTTTTTGTTGGGTCATTATGTATACACCATAGACTTGACACTACACACGCGCATATTTTAGGCGATATCCAAGCATGTTTAAACTGACTCCCAAATTTCTCTCCCACATTGCATCTTCTCTCTCCCTCATGGCAATGGATTCCATCAGGAATGAGGTCTCGAGAGCGATTAATATACTAGAGGACTTAGAAAACGCACACCTACATTATATGATTATTATTACATGAACACGAACTACGAAGGATTCCAGTAAATGTAAATCACATCTTTATTACAAAACACAAATTGAACAACTAAAAATATTCCAAAATGTTTAAAACTATGTATTTATATAGTTATTGTGTTACATGTAAAACACACTTGTCCTCTAGTATATAATGTGTAAAATCTCGATTCGCAATCGAGCTACTAGTAAAACAAATTTATAAATTAAGTGACTACCACAATATGACCGAGGTTGTGTTGATAGAAACCCTGAACTATATGAGTATAATTATATAATACACTTACCCCCACCTCCGCCGCCATATCCATACATGGAGTAACTCGGTGTGCCTGTAATAACAAGAACATGTTCTTAACATACAACAAAGATGGAATATCTAAGTTTGGCAAGTTACTTCGTAAAAAAGTACCCGTATCAATGGTGAGCTAATCCTGTGGCCCTTCCATAGACTAGATAATCCTGTGGCCCTTCCATAGACTAGATAATCCTGTGGCCCTTCCATAGACTAGCTAATCCTGTGCCCTTCCATAGACTAGATAATAATGTGGCCCTTCCATAGACTAGATAATCCTGTGGCCCTTCCATACACTATATAATCTTGTGGCCCTTCCATAGACTAGCTAATCCTGTGGCCCTTCCATAGACTAGATAATCATGTGGCCCTTCCATATACTAGATAATCCTGTGGCCCATCCATAGACTAGCTAATCATGTGGCCCATCCATAGACTAGCTAATCATGTGGCCCTTCCATAGACTAGATAATCCTGTGGCCCTTCCATAGACTAGATAATCCTGTGGCCCATCCATAGACTAGCTAATCCTGTGGCCCATCCATAGACTAGCTAATCCTGTGGCCCTTCCATAGACTAGATAATCCTATGGCCCTTCCATAGACCAGCTAACCCACCAATATACTACCATACACCAATGGTACCAATACCATACACTAGCTAATCATGTGGCAATTCCATGTATTAGCTAACCCTGTGCCACTTATATGTATTAGCTAACCCTGTGCCACTTATATGTATTAGCTAACCCTGTGCCACTTATATGTATTAGCTAACCCTGTGCCACTTATATGTATTAGCTAACCCTATGGCTCTTCTATCTAAACAATGATATACTAGCTGGTCACTGGGTCGAGTACCGCTCAGACCGTGTCTCTTACGGAGATTGATGCACTTAGTTATGGGATAACCGCCGGAACCTGCACACGAAATGTGTTGTTAGGTAAACTGCCCGTCGCTCAAATGGGCAACCGGTAGCGACGTTAAATAAACTTAATAATAATAAATATTGTTTTCAAAACTAAAAACTAGCTACGTCCTGCAATGGCGTAGCTCCTATAAGGCACTGAAGACCAGGGGGCCTGCAGATTGTCACAGACAGAAAGTTAAAAATCCAAATAGACTAAATTGCTCGTCGCTCAGATTGGCAACCAGTAGCGACGTTAAATAAACTTAATTAAAAACAAATATTAGTCAATCTCTTATAATTTTACAAAGAAAAAAGATTATTGTATAATTTCAGAAAATGTACTTACAATATGATATTGCTGCCAAGCCACAGAAGGCCGCTAGGAGAACGAGTCGGTCCATATTGCTGGATTCACAAGTGTGCTCAAGCTATATGATGCCCACACACTGCATCTCTCCTATTTATATACAGACTTGGGTCTGTGGGTTTTTGTTGTCATTCAAGGCTGTGACTCTTCAAAAAGTGTTCGTGGTTTTATAATATACGTTTATTGAAATTAATGATATTCAGTTGTGGTGTCGATAATAAAACATTACAGTTTCCTCCTTTTTTCTTTGTCTGCACAATGTATATAGTACAGTAAATTATATGAGGGCAATACATGAATTAACTGATTTTCGTGATAGTGCAGTCGTAGAGCGCTTTGCTTCATGTGCGATATGTCCGGACGTCGGTGGTGGTGTTACGTTTATTTATCGTCGCTACCGGTTGCCCATATGAGCGACGCCTCCGGATGAGATTAGTCATTTTAGATTTTTGGAGGATAGTGCAATGATACAGACAGGCCCATTCCAGAATAGCATCTGGGTATTCTTACGTTCACGGTGTAAAGCACCGACACGAGACCTCGGTTTAACGTCCCATCTGAATTGTATTATGGTCAGACGGGGGATCGAACCTGCGATCCCTGGATTACCAGTCCAGCGTGTTACCACTGGACTACAGATCCGTCCGGAATTCGGACCCAGCTGTAGCCGTTATGATTGTGAGCATAGGCAAATCATAGAGGTCAAATGTATAATAAAACAAGATAATGGGAATCTGGAAACTTGCTGCTTAATAGAGGTGACCACTAACACGGGTTTAACTGTATTTCATCATTCAAGTACTGCCTATATCCATAACACAAGTTGTTGTTGTTGTTGGCAGTCGAATATAAAAAACTGTTAAAAAACTTCTTAGAAAATATAGCAGTCGTGATAGCACAGTGGATACGCGTTCGCTTCAGGTGCGAAAGATCCGGAGTTCGAACCCCGCTGGAGCCGTTACGATTGTGCCCTTAGGCAAGGCATACATTCCACGTTGCCTCGTCTCTCCTTCATGACGATGGATTCCACCAGGAATGAGGCCTCGAGAGAGATTAATATAAGTTGTAAACACTTATTTCGCAATCGTGTTAAAAGTAATTTCGTTTGTATAAATAAAACTGATTGAAAATAAATTATCTCTGTTAATTGATTGAAAATAAATGATCTGTGTTAATTGATTGAAAATAAATTATCTGTGTTAATTGATTGAAAATAAATTATCTGTCTTAATTCGCTTTGTGTTCACACATCTCTCTGTAACAGGAATATATACTTATTAATCACGGAGTTCCCCGAAGAAAACCTATTTTTATTTGTTGAGTCGGGTTGTTAACGTCATTGTTTTGAACTTATTTGCGCCTCTCTGCTGTGGGTTCGAATCCCAGTGGAGGTGTCGAATTATTTCCTGTGAGGATTGAAGCTATCCAGCTGGATTGGGGGAAAGTCGTTGGTTCTATCGGGGTTTTCCTCTACCATTAACAGATGGAGAATCGCCACATGTCCTAAGCTGTCGGTGCTACTATAAACCTATGCTAAAAGTGCATTTTCTTATAAAACACATATATGTGTAGAGAATATTAGACTACTGTATTTTAATTTGTTATTAATAGGCGAGTTGGGCGAGCATATACCGAGCTAAATAGTGTTTAATATTGTAAGTGTTGCTTGCAAGTAAAGAGATTATGACAGGTTGAGTATCTCAACTAGAATATATATGGACGGGGCCAGCTTAGATTAACCACGTCATATGACTAAATCAAAGTATACTAAGTTTATCAGCATAATTTTAAATATATAATTTAACATTTCCTTTAAACATCTGCTTATGTAGCTACATATATATTATTTATATCAACTGGTCTTACATTTGAGCCAGCTGCATGTGTTTCCATGACCTTGGCTAATATTAAGTAATTGTGTATGTAGTTATGTCGTTATAACCACCCACAGATATTAAAAATGGCGGCCATTTTGAACAATGTTTTTAACCTTATTTATTTTACAACGATTGCAAAACAAGTTTTAACAACTGTATTAATAACTCTCGTTGGCGCGGATGAAAATGTATATGTGGTCTTTAGTGTGGGGGGAAACCGGAGTACCCAGTGAAACCCCACATGTCCGATATGGCGAACACCGTACCATCTCACATGCTTCCCGGTCCGGGGATCGAACCCGAGTTGCATTGGTGAGAAGCTAGCGCTAACCACTGCGCTAATCGGACATGTTCTTGGGGGATGATGAGTGCTCGTATTTATGCCAATGGCAGTTGTTGCCCGATGTTGCACATACATTTACAGTTTAATCATATTTTATTGCATTCTATATATACAATGTACAATACAAAACAAATGAACAAACTTGTATAACTATCCATAATGCATGATTCGTGGCATTGTTTGCTCAAGGATTGTCATTATATGTTGAAGCAAATGGGTTGGGCCACAAGTTTTAACAACTTTAGTTACGGCCCTCCCCATAACATTGCACATACATTTCGAGAAACAGCTGCTAATTAGTTCAACCGCGATCTGATCGAGTTTGATAACTGATATTTTAAAACATTTCTTAATTGCGCATTAGTGCTTTTTTTCCATTTCAGTATTTCAAAATTTCTGGTTTTAGTAAGTATTTAATTTTCAATTAGCGACTGTTCCCCGGTTTTAATATGTAAATATAATAATATGTCGTTAGACTGTGATAGTTTGATTATCTGTGATTACATTAGTCTCTTATAATTCTTTTATAATGAATGGTGTTGTACTATGCCACGATAATTTGTTGTGTATATTTTATGTATTGTACAACGATGAGACTGAAATAAAGAATAAATCTACATGTAACTAAATAAGCTTAAATGTTGTCCATATATCCAGCTCTTAGATTCATATAACAGCTTTATAGTTCTATGACTATGTGCTATATGTAACGTCTAAATAAACATCTGTTCTGTTCTGTTTATGTGTATAATATACTATTGTATGTTTTACGTAAGATATAAGCCTCAAACTGATCCAATATGTAAAATGTTCGGCTTAATATATCCTATGCATAACGTACGTATTGTACACGTCTAAATACACTTCTGTTCTGTGTATTATATGTCAGCCAGCATTATACTGTCATTTCCAATTAGATGGTGCTTATGTTGGCAACAGTCTGCACGCATGTTCTCTTTAATATATATTGTGTTCGTGCGTGCGTGCGTGCGCGCGCGCGTGCGTGCGTGCGTGGCGTGGCGTGGCGTGCCGTGCCGTGTGTGCGTATTACATTTATTTATCGTCGCTACCGGTTGCCCATATGAGTGACGCCTCCTGAAGAGATTAGACATTTTATATTTTTGGAGGATAGTGCAATGATACAGACAGAGACCCATTCCAGAGTCTCCTCTGGTTCTTTTACGTGCACGGTGTAAAGCACCGACACGTGACCTCGGTTTAATGTCCCATCTGAAAGACTATTATTAGGGTCAGACGGAGGATCGAACCTGTGATCCCTGGATTACCAGTCCAACGTGTAACCACTGGACTACAGATCCATCTGTAGATATTGCCACATTCTGATTCTGATAATTTTAAATAATAAAAATTTACTCGAATGTTATCAACGAAATTTATGTTTACTAGAATTATATAAATACAATTTTAAATTGATTACTCGATTTTATTTTTATTTTTGTTTTATACAAATTTATTTTAGCTCGATTGCGAAACAAGTTCTTTCAACTTATATAAATCACTCTCGAGACCTCATTCCTGATGGAATCCATCGCCACGAGGGAGAGAAGAGGCAACGTGGAATTTAAATGCCTTGCCTAAGTTACTTGATTACTCGAATTATAAAAAAAAAATTAAATGGTTTACTTTAATTATATCCCAAAAGAAAATGTTTCTGGAATTATATATTCTGTATTGAAGTTATTGATCGACCATTGTTATTACAGTGCATGTTAATCGACTATATAATATTTTCTCGTTATGCTTTATGGATAATAGCAATAGTAACTGTTGTGGGGGTTTTTTGGTGAAGATTGATAAATGCAAAAAGCGCAGATCTAGATGTGTTGCGTCTTGTTTTTGCCGCAATCTATCAAATTCTAATTAAGAGGTGGTATACCACAAGGAGACATACTGTGCGCTATGCAGTACATTACACTAAAGTACGTAGTAAATCTAGGGCGTTAGATTAAAAATAGTTAATTTCAAACAATGCTACAACATTATACAAATGTACATGTTAGACAATTTTATAGATACATGTATGGTCTTAAAAATATAATAAATTAAATAATTAGTAATTTTCGTGATGCTTACTAATATTAGAGCTTCTATGAGTTTAGTTTAATCATATGTTATTGCATTCTATATATACAGTGTACTATGCTTCTATGAGTTGTACTTTGAATCTATTTTAAGCTGTATATATTATAATAATGTAGATGAGTTATGTGTTATTGTAATATCTAGTCTCCTGTAACGCAATGATTGAGTGGCAGCATACATTATGTTTATATGTTTTATATATATGTACATGTTTTGTTTGTTTTGTTTGTTTTTTGTAAACCATTATTTATTTTACAACGATTGCGAAGCAAGTTTTAACAACTTATATTAATCACTCTCGTTGGCTCGGATGAAAGCGTATATGTGGTCATTCATGTGGGAGGAAACCGGAGTACCCGGAGAAAACCCACCTGTCCGATCTGGCGACCATCGTCATGTACATGTTTGTATTGTATATATGCTGATGAGGCTGAAATAAACTATATATATGTATGCAAATGGACCAGGACCGAAAATGCATGGCTATGTTCAAGTTAATTATGATGGGGTGGGTCTGTGTGAGTGCGTACGTGTTACGTTCATTTATCGTATCATATGATACAACGTTACTTGGACAATGATACAACGTTATTTGGACAATGATACAACGTTACTTGGACAATGATACAACGCTACTTGGACAATGATACAACGTTACTTTACCAATTGCTAAGCGTTACTGGGACAATGGTACAACGTTATTTGGACACTGCTGCAACGTTACTGGGATAATGATGTAACGTTGCTTGGACATCGATGCAATGTTACTTAGAAGACGGTGCAACGGTGCAACGTTGCTTGGACAATGATACAACGCTACTTGGACAATGATACATCGTTACTTGGACAATGATACAATGTTACTTAGACAATGACACAACGTTACTTGGACAATGATACAACGTTACTTGGACAATGATACAACGTTACTTGGACAATGATACAACGTTACTTGGACAATGATACAACGTTACTTGGACAATGATACAATGTTACTTGGACAATGATACAACATTACTTGGACAGATACAACATTACGTGGACACTTATACATCATTACTTGGACAATGATACAATGTTACTTGGACAATGATACAACATTACTTGGACACTGATACAACGTTACTTGGACAATGATACAACATTACTTGGACAATGATACAACATTACTTGGACAATGATACAACATTACTTGGACAATGATATAACGTTACTCGTACAATGATACAACATTACTTGGACAATGATGCAACATTAATTGGACAATGATACAACATTACTTGGACAATGATGCAACATTACTTGGACAATGATGCAACGTTACTTGGACAATGATACAACATTACTTGGACAATGATGCAACATTACTTGGACAATGATGCAACATTACTTGGACAATGATGCAACGTTACTTGGACAATGATACAACATTACTTGGACAATGATGCAACGTTACTTGGACAATGATACAACGTTACTTGGACAATGATACAACGTTACATGGGCAATGATGTAACGCTACTTGGACAATGATACATCGTTACTTGGACAATGATACAATGTTACTTGGACAATGATACAACATTACTTGGACATTGATACAACATTACTTGGACAATGATACAACATTACTTGGACAATGATACAACATTACTTGGACAATGATACAACATTACTTGGACAATGATACAACATTACTTGGACAATGATACAACATTACTTGGACAATGATGCAACATTACTTGGACAATGATACAATGTTACTTGGACAATGATATAACGTTACTCGTACACTGATACAACATTACTTGGACAATAATGCAACATTACTTGGAAAATGATACAACGTTACTTGGACAATGATACATTACTTGGACAATGATACAACATTACTTGGACAATGATACAATGTACTTGGACAATGATACAACATTACTTGGACAATGATATAACGTTACTTGGACAATGATACAACATTACTTGGACAATGATACAATGTACTTGGACAATGATACAACATTACTTGGACAATGATGCAACATTACTTGGACAATGATACAACATTACTTGGACAATGATACAACATTACTTGGACAATGATACAACGTTACTTGGACAATGATACAACATTACTTGGACAATGATACAACATTACTTGGACAATGATACAATGTACTTGGACAATGATACAACATTACTTGGACAATGATACAACGTTACTTCGACAATGATACAACATTACTTGGACAATGATACAACCTTACTTGGACAATGATACAACGTTACTTGGACAATGATACAACATTACTTGGACAATGATACAACATTACTTGGACAATGATACAACATTACTTGGACAATGATACAACATTTCTTGGACAATGATACAACATTACTTGGACAATGATACAATGTACTTGGACAATGATACAACATTACTTGGACAATGATACAACGTTACTTGGACAATGATACAACATTAATTGGACAATGATACAATGTACTTGGACAATGATACAACATTACTTGGACAATGATACAACATTACTTGGACAATGATACATGTTACTTGGACAATGATACAACGTTACTTGGACAATGATACAACATTACTTGGACAATGATACAACATTACTTGGACAATGATACAACATTACTTGGACAATGATACAACATTACTTGGACAATGATACAACATTACTTGGACAATGATACAACATTACTTGGACAATGATACAACATTACTTGGACAATGATACAACATTACTTGGACAATGATACAACATTACTTGGACAATGATACAACATTACTTGGACAATGATACAACATTACTTGGACAATGATACAACATTACTTGGACAATGATACAACATTACTTGGACAATGATACAACATTACTTGGACAATGATACAACATTACTTGGACAATGATACAACATTACTTGGACAATGATATAACGTTACTCGTACAATGATACAACATTACTTGGACAATGATGCAACATTACTTGGACAATGATACAACATTACTTGGACAATGATGCAACATTACTTGGACAATGATGCAATGTTACTTGGACAATGATACAACATTACTTGGACAATGATGCAACATTACTTGGAAAATGATGCAACATTACTTGGACAATGATGCAACGTTACTTGGACAATGATACAACATTACTTGGACAATGATGCAACGTTACTTGGACAATGATACAACCTTACTTGGACAATGATACAACGTTACATGGGCAATGATGTAACGCTACTTGGACAATGATACAACATTACTTGGACAATGATGCAACATTACTTGGACAATGATACAATGTTACTTGGACAATGATATAACGTTACTCGTACACTGATACAACATTACTTGGACAATGATGCAACATTACTTGGAAAATGATACAACGTTACTTGGACAATGATACATTACTTGGACAATGATACAACATTACTTGGACAATGATACAATGTACTTGGACAATGATACAACATTACTTGGACAATGATATAACGTTACTTGGACAATGATACAACATTACTTGGACAATGATACAACATTACTTGGACAATGATACAACATTACTTGGACAATGATACAATGTACTTGGACAATGATACAACATTACTTGGACAATGATACAACGTTACTTGGACAACGATACATTACTTGGACAATGATGCAACGTTACTTGGACACTGATACAACGTTACTTGGACAATGATACAACGTTACTTGGACACTGCTGTAACGTTACTTGGACAATGATACAACGTTACTTGGACAATGATACAATGTACTTGGACAATGATACAACATTACTTGGACAATGATACAACGTTACTTCGACAATGATACAACATTACTTGGACAATGATACAACATTACTTGGACAATGATACAACATTACTTGGACAATGATGCAACATTACTTGGACAATGATACAACATTACTTGGACAATGATACAACATTACTTGGACAATGATACAACATTACTTGGACAATGATACAACATTACTTGGACAATGATACAACATTACTTGGACAATGATACAACATTACTTGGACAATGATACAACATTACTTGGACAATGATACAACATTACTTGGACAATGATACAACATTACTTGGACAATGATGTAACGCTACTTGGACAATGATACATCGTTACTTGGACAATGATACAATGTTACTTGGACAATGATACAACATTACTTGGACATTGATACAACATTACTTGGACAATGATACAACATTACTTGGACAATGATACAACATTACTTGGACAATGATACAACATTACTTGGACAATGATACAACATTACTTGGACAATGATACAACATTACTTGGACAATGATGCAACATTACTTGGACAATGATACAATGTTACTTGGACAATGATATAACGTTACTCGTACACTGATACAACATTACTTGGACAATGATGCAACATTACTTGGAAAATGATACAACGTTACTTGGACAATGATACATTACTTGGACAATGATACAACATTACTTGGACAATGATACAATGTACTTGGACAATGATACAACATTACTTGGACAATGATACAACATTACTTGGACAATGATACAACATTACTTGGACAATGATACAACTTTACTTGGACAATGATGCAACATTACTTAGACAATGATACAACATTACTTGGACAATGATACAACATTACTTGGACAATGATACAACATTACTTGGACAATGATGCAACGTTACTTGGACAATGATACAACATTACTTGGACAATGATGCAACGTTACTTGGACAATGATACAACGTTACTTGGACAATGATACAACGTTACATGGGCAATGATGTAACGCTACTTGGACAATGATACATCGTTACTTGGACAATGATACAACATTACTTGGACAATGATACAACATTACTTGGACAATGATACAACATTACTTGGACAATGATACAACATTACTTGGACAATGATACAACATTACTTGGACAATGATACAACATTACTTGGACAATGATACAACATTACTTGGACAATGATACAACATTACTTGGACAATGATACAACATTACTTGGACAATGATACAACGTTACTTGGACAATGATACAACATTACTTGGACAATGATACAACATTACTTGGACAATGATACAACATTACTTGGACAATGATACAATGTTACTTGGACAATGATATAACGTTACTCGTACACTGATACAACATTACTTGGACAATGATGCAACATTACTTGGAAAATGATACAACGTTACTTGGACAATGATACATTACTTGGACAATGATACAACATTACTTGGACAATGATACAATGTACTTGGACAATGATACAACATTACTTGGACAATGATACAACATTACTTGGACAATGATACAACGTTACTTGGACAATGATACAACATTACTTGGACAATGATACAATGTACTTGGACAATGATACAACATTACTTGGACAATGATACAACGTTACTTCGACAATGATACAACATTACTTGGACAATGATACAACGTTACTTGGACAATGATACAACATTAATTGGACAATGATACAATGTACTTGGACAATGATACAACATTACTTGGACAATGATACAACATTACGTGGACACTTATACATCATTACTTGGACAATGATACAATGTTACTTGGACAATGATACAACATTACTTGGACAATGATACAACATTACTTGGACAATGATACAACATTACTTGGACAATGATACAACGTTACTTGGACAATGATACAACGTTACTTGGACAATGATACAACATTACTTGGACAATGATACAACATTACTTGGACAATGATACAACATTACTTGGACAATGATACAACATTACTTGGACAATGATACAACATTACTTGGACAATGATACAACATTACTTGGACAATGATACAACATTACTTGGACAATGATACAACATTACTTGGACAATGATACAACATTACTTGGACAATGATACAACATTACTTGGACAATGATACAACATTACTTGGACAATGATACAACATTACTTGGACAATGATACAACATTACTTGGACAATGATACAACATTACTTGGACAATGATGCAACATTACTTGGACAATGATACAACATTACTTGGACAATGATACAACGTTACTTGGACAATGATGCAACATTACTTGTACAATGATACAACATTACTTGGACAATGATGCAACATTACTTGGACAATGATACAACATTACTTGGACAATGATGCAACATTACTTGGACAATGATACAACGTTACTTGGACAATGATGCAACATTACTTGGACAATGATGCAACGTTACTTGGACAATGATACAACATTACTTGGACAATGATGCAACATTACTTGGACAATGATGCAACGTTACTTGGACAATGATACAACATTACTTGGACAATGATGCAACGTTACTTGGACAATGATACAACGTTACTTGGACAATGATACAACGTTACATGGGCAATGATGTAACGCTACTTGGACAATGATACATCGTTACTTGGACAATGATACAATGTTACTTGGACAATGATACAACATTACTTGGACATTGATACAACATTACTTGGACAATGATACAACATTACTTGGACAATGATACAACATTACTTGGACAATGATACAACATTACTTGGACAATGATACAACATTACTTGGACAATGATACAACATTACTTGGACAATGATACAACATTACTTGGACAATGATACAACGTTACTTGGACAATGATA
>CM026397.1:67723837-67757425 GCA_014843695.1 Archivesica marissinica
GTGACTGACATACTGTTTGAAGGTGCACACGTGGTCGATGGATCTTCCCTGGTACCCATCTGTGACTGACATACTGTTTGAAGGTGCACACGTGGTCGATGGTTCTTCCCTGGTACCCATCTGTGACTGACATACTGTTTGAAGGTGCACACGGGGTCGATGGTTCTTCCCTGGTACCCATCTGTGACTGACATACTGTTTGAAGGTGCACACGGGGTCGATGGTTCTTCCCTGGTACCCATCTGTGACTGAACTACTGTTTGAAGGTGCACACGGGGTCGATGGATCTTCCCTGGTACCCATCTGTGACTGAACTACTGTTTGAAGGTGCACACGTGGTCGATGGTTCTTCCCTGGTACCCATCTGTGACTGACATACTGTTTGAAGGTGCACCCGGGGTCGATGGATCTTCCCTGGTACCCATCTGTGACTGACATACTGTTTGAAGGTGCATACGGGGTCGATGGATCTTCCCTGGTACCAATATGTAACTGACATACTGTTTGAAGGTGCACACGTGGTCGATGGTCTTCCCTGGTACCCATCTGTGACTGACATACTGTTTGAAGGTGCACACGGGGTCGATGGATCATCCCTGGTACCCATCTGTGACTGACATACTGTTTGAAGGTGCACACGGGATCGATGGTTCTTCCCTAGTACCCATCTGTGACTGACATGTGGTCGATGGTTCTTCCCTGGTACCCATCTGTGACTGACATACTGTTTGAAGGTGCACACGGGGTCGATGGTTCTTCCCTGGTACCCATCTGTGACTGACATACTGTTTGAAGGTGCACACGGGGTCGATGGTTCTTCCCTGGTACCCATCTGTGACTGACATACTGTTTGAAGGTGCACACGGGGTCGATGGTTCTTCCCTGGTACCCATCTGTGACTGACATACTGTTTGAAGGTGCACACGGGGTCGATGGTTCTTCCCTGGTACCCATCTGTGACTGACATACTGTTTGAAGGTGCACACGTGGTCGATGGTTCTTCCCTGGTACCCATCTGTGACTGACATACTGTTTGAAGGTGCACACGGGGTCGATGGTTCTTCCCTGGTACCCATCTGTGACTGACATACTGTTTGAAGGTGCACACGGGGTCGATGGTTCTTCCCTGGTACCCATCTGTGACTGACATACTGTTTGAAGGTGCACACGTGGTCGATGGTTCTTCCCTGGTACCCATCTGTGACTGACATACTGTTTGAAGGTGCACACGGGGTCGATGGTTCTTCCCTGGTACCCATCTGTGACTGACATACTGTTTGAAGGTGCACACGGGGTCGATGGTTCTTCCCTGGTACCCATCTGTGACTGACATACTGTTTGAAGGTGCACACGGGGTCGATGGATCTTCCCTGGTACCCATCTGTGACTGACATACTGTTTGAAGGTGCACACGGGGTCGATGGTTCTTCCCTGGTACCCATCTGTGACTGACATACTGTTTGAAGGTGCACACGGGGTCGATGGTTCTTCCCTGGTACCCATCTGTGACTGACATACTGTTTGAAGGTGCACACGTGGTCGATGGATCTTCCCTGGTACCCATCTGTGACTGACATACTGTTTGAAGGTGCACACGGGGTCGATGGTTCTTCCCTGGTACCCATCTGTGACTGACATACTGTTTGAAGGTGCACACGGAGTCGATGGTTCTTCCCTGGTACCCATCTGTGACTGACATACTGTTTGAAGGTGCACACGTGGTCGATGGTTCTTCCCTGGTACCCATCTGTGACTGACATACTGTTTGAAGGTGCACACGGGGTCGATGGTTCTTCCCTGGTACCCATCTGTGACTGAACTACTGTTTGAAGGTGCACACGGGGTCGATGGATCTTCCCTGGTACCCATCTGTGACTGAACTACTGTTTGAAGGTGCACACGTGGTCGATGGTTCTTCCCTGGTACCCATCTGTGACTGACATACTGTTTGAAGGTGCACCCGGGGTCGATGGATCTTCCCTGGTACCCATCTGTGACTGACATACTGTTTGAAGGTGCATACGGGGTCGATGGATCTTCCCTGGTACCAATATGTAACTGACATACTGTTTGAAGGTGCACACGTGGTCGATGGATCTTCCCTGGTACCCATCTGTGACTGACATACTGTTTGAAGGTGCACACGGGGTCGATGGATCTTCCCTGGTACCCATATGTAACTGACATACTGTTTGAAGGTGCACACGTGGTCGATGGTTCTTCCCTAGTACCCATCTGTGACTGACATGTGGTCGATGGTTCTTCCTTAGTACCAATCTGTGACTGACATACTGTTTGAAGGTGCACACGGGGTCGATAGTTCTTCCCTGGTACCCATCTGTGACTGACATACTGTTTGAAGGTGCACACGGGTTCGATGGTTCTTCCCTGGTACCCATATGTGACTGACATACTGTTTGAAGGTGCACAGGGGGTCGATGGATCTTCCCTGGTACTCATCTGTGACTGAAATACTGTTTGAAGGTGCACACGGGGTCGATGGTTCTTCCCTGGTACCCATCTGTGACTGACATACTGTTTGAAGGTGCACACGGGGTCGATGGTTCTTCCCTGGTACCCATCTGTGACTGACATACTGTTTGAAGGTGCACACGGGGTCGATGGTTCTTCCCTAGTACCCATCTGTGACTGAAATACTGTTTGAAGGTGCACACGTGGTCGATGGTTCTTCCCCTGTTCCCATCTTTGACTGAAATACTGTTTGAAGGTGCACACGGGGTCGATGGTTCTTCCCTGGTACCCATTTGTGACTGAAATACTGTTTGAAGGTGCACACGTGGTCGATGGTTCTTCCCTTGTACCCATCTGTGACTGACATACTGTTTGAAGGTGCACATGTGGTCGATGGTTCTTCCCTGGTACCCATCTGGTTGCCCCTCCCACAATTATAGGTTGCCCCTCCCACAAGTATATGTTGCCCCTCCCACACTTACAGTTTGCTCCTCCCACACTTACAGTTTGCACCTCCCACAATTACAGTTTGCCCCTCCCACACTTACAGTTTGCGCCTCCCACAATTACAGTTTGCCCCTCCCACAATTATAGTTTGTCCCTCCCACAATTACATTTTGTCCCTCCCACAATTATAGGTTGCCCCTCCCACAATTATAGGTTGCCCCTCCCACACTTACAGTTTGCGCCTCCCACAATTACAGTGTGCCCCTCCCACACTTACAGTTTGCGCCTCCCACACTTACAGTTTGTCCCTCCCACAATTACAGTTTGCGCCTCCCACAATTACAGTTTGTCCCTCCCACATTTACAGTTTGTCCCTCCCACACTTACAGTTTGTCCCTCCCAAACTTACTGTTTGTCCCTCCCACACTTACAGTTTGCCCCTCCCACAATTACAGTTTGCCCCTCCCACACTTACAGTTTGCGCCTCCCACACTTACAGTTCGTCCCTCCCACAATTACAATTTGCGCCTCCCACAATTACAGTTTGTCCCTCCCACATTACAGTTTGTCCCTCCCACACTTACAGTTTGTCCCTCCCACACTTAGTTTGTCCCTCCCACACTTACAGTTTGCCCCTCCCACAATTACATTTTGCCCCTCCAACACTTACAGTTTGCCCCTCCCACACTTACAGTTTGCCCATCCCACACTTACAGTTTGCCCCTCCCACAATTACAGTTTGCCCCTCCCACACTTACAGTTTGCCCCTCCCACACTTACAGTTTGTCCCTCCTACACTTACAGTTTGCCCCTCCCACAATTACAGTTTGCCCCTCCCACACTTACAGTTTGTCCCTCCCACAATTACCGATCGCCCCTCCCACACGTACATCATTACGTTGATCGTAATGATCATCGCTCAGGTAAGCTGTAAATTTCAATATCGTTTAGGTGGACCCTGCTTTTGTTTGTAATTCAAGCTACCTACTGCGATGTACATAGCGCAGTGGTTAGCGCGCTCGCTTCTCACCAATATAACCCGGGTTCAATCCTCGGACCGGGAAGTATATGAGATCGTACGGTGGTCGCCAGATCGGACAGGTGGGTTTTCTCCAGGTACTCCGGTTTCCTCCTACACGAATGACCACATTTACGCTACCATCCGCGTTAACGAGAGTGATTAACTTGCTCGCAATCATTGTAAAATAAATAAAGTTTAAACTACATACTGTGATGCAAGATATACTTTATTTGACAAGAATAGACAATAATTATTATTATTATATATTCATTATTGCTTTCGTCAGTTGTGGAGTCCGTGTCTGTGTGTCATCAAGCTATTGTAATCTGAAACATAAAACGTAGCAGGTGTATCGTGTTGGCACAATTGCTTTAAGCGACATTACATCCCAAAAAGCATTTAAAATGCATTTGTTCACGTATAAATGCATTGATACTACAAATTCCTCCAAATACATACGAACACAAATATTGAATCAATAAACAGTGTGAAGTGGAAGTCGTGATAGCTCAGTGGTAGCGCGTTCGCTTCACGTGCGAAATGCCCGGAGTTCGAGCCCCGCTGGAGCCGTTACGATTGTGTCCTTAGGCAAGGCATTTAAATTCCACATGCCTCTTCTCTCTCCCTCGTGGCGATGGATTCCATCAGGAATGAGGTCTCAGGAGTGATTAATATAAGTTATAAGAACTTGTTTCGCAATCGAGCTAAAATAAATTTGAATAAACTAAAAACAGTGTATTTATGGTCTACAAACTTTCAAAAGTGAATGTAGGATTTCATATACCGGTCATCCGCGCTCATGAATTGACATTTCTTTGTCATTGTAGTCAATACTAAAAGCTTGATACTGTCGATTAGAGATAATAAATTTAACTAAGATTAGTCTACAAATAAATATGCATACATGTGAGATATAACTGTAAATTTGTACCATACATCTCGTTATTCGGAATACACAGGTTGTATTACACATGCATATCGACCCTGTTTACATTATTTTGTTATGTCAACAAACCGCGTATACGACGTTTGTTTGTTAGTTGAAATCTTCAGTTTTTGAGGCATATATTTAGAAATACATTACTACATATAATAGAAAATTACTTGTTGTATAAATTTGTGTTTTCACCGATGTAGTGTCACTTTAAATTAGCAATAATTATTGAATGTTCTTTTTGAACGGGCACAATCTGCTTAGCACACGTGGCTCCTTAATAGAGGTAAACTGTATAGTAAAACAACATATTGGGAATCTGGAAGATGGCTGCTTAAGACAGGTTGGCTGCTTAATAGAGGTGACCACTAACACAGGTACATATTTTAGAAAGGCAATTAAGCTGGACATGTTTTAAATACGGTTGCAATTGAAGACATTATTTAGGAGTGTGTGTGTTTAACGTTTATTTATCGTCACTACCGGTTGCCCATATGAGCGACGCCTCCTGAAGAGATTAATTATTTTAGATGTGTGGAGGATAGTGCAATGTTACAGAAATAGACCCATTCCAGAGTCTCCTCTGGTTATTTTACGTGCACGGTGTAAAGCACCGACACGAGACCTTGTTTAACGTCCCATCTGAAAGACTGTTAATTGTATTAGGGTCAGACGGGGGATCGAACCTGCGATCCATTGATTCCCAGTCCAGCGTTTTACCACTGGACTACGTATCGTCTATTATTAATTATCTATCCATTATCTAGGTTGACCATAGTATGGTTGAAATAAAACGAAATTAAGAACAACAGAATTTATTTCGAATGATGTGTACATGATATGTCGTTTTCGCCAAACTAGTAATAACATATACAATGTTTTTTTATCACGTGACAATTAAAATTTAAGTGACAATAATATATAAATCTTGATACTTACACATTTATATTATTTCTAATAACTAAAGTAGATTTGGCTAAGTTATGAATAGTATTATTATTATCGGAACGTGTAAGACTGTTAAATATGTATACAGACTATTACAATAGTGTGTATAAATCAATGAAAGACACCGATGAGTTACTGCCCCTGAATACTCCCTGAAAGTATATAATTATGTCCTAAGTGTTTTCCTCTGTTTTTATCTTTGCTTCCTTTGCACAACATGCTAGCAATTTTATTCCACTATCGCTTTATATGATTATTAAATTACTATATCTCGATATATCTCTTACAGCATATGCAATGGATACGTATTTGTAAAACAATGCTATCAGTTAATTAACACGATTTTGATCAATTCACAATTATCATACCGCAACATCTGGTTAGGGAACAACTGTAAAAACAAAGGATTCTAACTAAAAGGACCTTTCACATATTGGAATAAATCAGACTTTATCTGCCAAGGGAGGTAATTGGAAATTAGAGATGTCTCTCGTTGTTTACTTAGGTTGTTATAGCATGGACACCTAACGAAATCAAGGTTGTGTATATATTGTCATAGAGGATGTTGATCTGTGTGTGTTTTACGTTTATTTATCGTCGCTACCGTTTGCCCATATGAGCGACGCCTCCTGAAGAGATTAGTCATTTTAGATTTTGGAGGATAGTTTAAATATTTTAGTTTAAACAATATTTTATTTCAATGAATATACATAGTATAATGATCACAATAAGAAAATACATTTTGGAGGATAGTGCAATGATACAGACAGAGACCCATTCCCGAGTCTCCTCTGGTTCTTTTATGTGCACGGTGTAAAGCACCGACACGAGACCTCGGCTTAACGTCCCATCTGAATGACTGTTAATTGTTCAGACGGGGGATCGAACATGCGATCCTTGGATTACCAGTCCAGCGTGTTACCACTGCACTACATATCCAGATGTAGTTGAGTATGTGTTATATACAACAACAACAACAACAACAACAACAACAACAACCACCACCACCACAACAACATCAACACTAGTGTATTGCGTATGTCATAGGGTGCAATTGTTGTTAATAAATACAAACTCTTTGAGCACATATATTCGCTTGTCATTTTTGCGCCTATTTGAAGCAGTGAGTTGAAAACGTTGTAACACCTTCAGTTAGTTTGTAACGTAGCATATGTAGTACAGTGTAGTATAGTTTTAGTTATTTCCCTTGGACCAATAGTTATAATAAGTGACACGTACATTTGACCTGACACGTGACAATATTTAAGCACGTGCTCTTTACTAACCAATCACTGCATGTATATGAGAGATCCGCCATTTTCACAAAACATAAACAAGACGCCATTAATTATGTGCTACAAATAAACCATATTATGTAGGAATATATATATATACCTTCAGATAGAGATATCGAGAGATAGAGATATAGAGATAGAGAGATAGAGATAGAGAGGGATAGATAGAGACGGAGAGAGAAACGATGGCTATATTGCGAGGAATAAAGTGCAGTAGACATTAATAAAAGAGTTTTCCTCTTTCTTTGTCGATCTCGACCCCCACACCCTTAGTGCTCGCCGGCGGTATGCGACACGTACAACATCTATAAGATGCTTAGAGCAAATACAATTGTTATACAGTGTAGTGGATACACAAACATAATTGCCTAGAGGTCTCTTTAATAAATATGTTTACGGTGAATTGTATGTGTTAATATAAGTATTTACATATTTACATATAGAAAGGATTACCATTCCCTAGCTGGTTCAATACTTCTTTCCTTTCTTGCGACAGCACCAGACCATTTTCTTGCACCTTTTACAGAAAGGACATTTACCCATCCATTTCTCTCCTCTCCAGCAATATCTTTTCCTGCATATGCAATTTTTTTTCCCATATCTACGGCCCCCGCCCATGCCATAGCCGCCCCCGCCCATGCCATAGCCGCCACCGCCCATGCCATAGCCGCCACCGCCCATGCCATATCCGCCACCCATTCCACCTCCATAGCCGCCACCCATTCCACCTCCGCCACCCATTCCATAGCCGCCACCCATTCCACCTCCGCCACCCATTCCATAGCCGCCACCCATTCCACCTCCGCCACCCATTCCATAGCCGCCACCCATTCCACCTCCGCCACCCATTCCATAGCCGCCACCCATTCCACCTCCATAGCCGCCACCCATTCCACCTCCGCCACCCATTCCATAGCCGCCACCCATTCCACCACCATAGCTCATGCCATATCCACCGCCGCCACCGCCGCCACCGCCATATCCCCTACGATAGCACGGCTTCTTATAACATTTCTTCCACCACCCTGTATAAATAAAACACATGAATGCATTAGTACCGGTTGCACATTTGAGCGACGGGCAGTTTACCTAACAACACCTTTCCTGGACAGGCTCCAGCGGTTAACCAGTAGTTGGTGCACCAACCTCCGTAAGAAACTGCCAACTTTTTCATATCAATGAGACACGGCTCGAACCCGTGACCATCAGTGGTGATATGTTACAGTGGTATACAAGTCAGCGACCGTAACCACTTGACCACGGAGGCGGACTAACATATTTCGGATGTGATACAGTAGTGTGGATTATCAGCAATTAAATTATGTACGTATGCGGACGTACATGGTTGATACTATTACGCACACGATAGGCATGCGCAGTAATACGCTAGAGGTACGATATACAAATGATACTCACAGGGTCGATACGTTGGCATGACAACCAGGCAGCAGATTGCACAGATACACCCCATACATTCCATATCACTCTAGTAGTAAAAGCCTTGTTTTACAAATGCTAAAGAAGGTCGATTGTACTATGAAATAAATTTGACGATTGAAAAACAAGGCCTTTATTGCATAGTGTATTGATATTTGAAGTGAAGTGCGTGACTTTCATTAAAATTGAAAATCACCGCGTACAACGGACATGTGTACTGCAGCTAAAACGAGGCCGAGGGTCGAGTTGACTAGAGTGCGATTTGACCGCGTACACGTACACGTATATAAAAATATGGGCGTATCTATGCAATCGGTTGCCTGGTTGTCATGCTTACTTGTAACCTGTCTAGTAGTACTCACCACCAACCTAGGCTCAATACTGTATTTTCAAAGACTTAAGTGCGTATGCAAATTATACACTTAGCAAATCTTATAAGTGTGCATGTATAAATGGTCTTGGATATCCGTTATTTGCAATAAATACAGTTGAGTGATATGATATAATATTCCCACAATGTATACATTATATCGTACTATTCTCAATGGAAGACGATCAACATGGACTGAGGCCAATGGTAAGATTGTGGAGGAACAGAACGGATTCAGGAAGAAGCGAGGTAGTGTTGATCACAGTTCTACTCTGGCAAGTATCATTGAAACCTGACTTAAGCTAAAGCATAGTACATAATCAGCATTTATAGATTTCCTCAAAGCGTACGATTGTATTAACATACCTCTTTTGTTGGGTAGACTTAAGGAAAGTGGAGTAGATGGGAAAATGTAGGTGTGTTTTACGCTTATTTATCGTCTCTACCGGTTGCCCATATGAACGACGCCTCCTGAATAGATTAGTCATTTTAGATGTTTTGGAGGATAGTGCAATAATACAGAGAGATACCCATTCCAGCGTCTCCTCTGGTTCGTTTACGTGCACGATGTAAAGCACCGACACGAGACCTCGGTTTAACGTCCCATCTGAAAGACGGTTAATGTTATTAAGGTCAGACGGGGGATCGAACATGCGATCCCTGGATTACCAGTCCAGCGTGTTACCACTGGACTACATATCCGTCTGTGGAAAATGTACAAAGCCATTGTATCGATATATAGTACTGATACCTCTTGTATTAGAGTTAATAACATGCATACAGATTGGTTCAATGTTAAGTTAGGTCTATGACAAGGTTGTATTATGTCTCCAGTACTGTTTAATATGTTTGTAAATGACTTAGCACTTAAAATCAAAGCATTGGGTTTCGGAATAGATATTGAAGATGGTAATAAATAATTATTGTCATTAATTATGTATACAGATGATATCGTAATACTAGCATCCAGTGAACATGAACTCCAACAAATGTTAAACGTTATATCAACATGGTGTGACCAACATGGTATGAGTTTGAATGAAACGAAAAGCACAATTGTACATATTAGACCCAAATCTGCGGATAGAACGATGTCTGATTTCAAATGTGGAGATAAAAATATTGCCATAGTTGGCAAATATGTATATCTTGGCTTAGTATTGGATGAATTACTGAACTATAATGTAACGGCCAAGTTTTATCACAGGCAGCAAGCAGAGCTCTGAATTTACAAGTATTGGGGGGGGGGATACCTCATCGTGTATATAACAAGTTGTATGATTCAATGGTATGGCAAGTTATATCATATGTTGTAGCTATATGGGGCACACAAAGATTGTCTTGTATTGAGGCAATAGAAAATAGAGACATGAGATTGTTTTTGGGTACTGGCAAGTGTACCATTAATTCTGCTGTTGGCGGTGATATGGGCTGGGATCCTGTGTGTGTTAAGCAGTTGATATGTATCTCCTACCTATGGTGCTCTGCTGTTGGTGGTGATATGGGCTGGGATCCTGTGTGTGTTAAGCAGTTGATATGTATATCCTACCTATGGTGTCGGTACACAAGCATGAACCGCAATCGGCTAAATTGTATGGTGTTTAATAATTGATTACATCTGGGTAATGGAACATGTACGAACTGGCATTACAGAGTTACGGTAGTAAGTCTATCGTAGCAAAAAGATGAATAGATAGATTAATGGATCTGTTTCTAAATGACTGGATTGAATCTGTTCATACTACTGTAATTCGTGATGTACATAGTGGTAGTAAGTTGAAGACATACAGCACAATTAAATATGAATTTAATACTGAACCATACATTGTAACGGTAATGCCCTACTCATGTAGATCAACACTAACTAAGTGTAGGTGCGGCAATACGATTGGTTTAAACATTATTTATTTCAGTATGTGTACATGTAATCAAGAAATGAACATTTTACATATAATTTAACAGCAGTAGACTGAAAGGGATTAGAACGAAAGAAAACTTATATAGTTCTTCTCCCTAAATACGATTAGAGGCCGGTAGATATGAGAGATGGCGTGTAAATGAGAGATTGTGCATTATGTCCGGCTGCAGTAGAGGACGAGATGCATGTTTTGCTACAATGTAATGCCTATAATGCTATACGAGACACTCTGTTCCATAAAGCCTGTGGTATAGCTAATAACGTCATGAATATGTCTGATAGTAAGAAGCTGAGTTTTCTGTTGTCAAATAGTTCTATGACTTTTCAAACTGCAAATTCCTGTGTTTTAATCTTAAAAGAGGGGGGGGGGGGGGGGGGGGGGAGGGGGGAGGGGGGGGGGGGGGGGTTTTTTTTTTTTTTTTTTGGTGGGGGGGGGGGGGGGGGGGGGGGGGGGGGGGGGGGGGGGGGGGAGAGGGGTGTTTTGGGGGGGGGGGGGGGGGGGGGGGGGTGGGGGGGGGGGGGGGGGGGGGGGGGGGGGGGGGGGGTGTTGTGTTTGGGGGGGGGGGGTGGGGGTGGGGGGGTGGGGGAGTGGTGGTTTTTTTTTTTTTTTTTTTTTTTTTTTTGTGGGGGGGGGGGGGGGGGGGGGGGGGGGGGGGGGGGGGGGGGGGGGGGGGGGGGGGGGGGAGACGACACTATCGTATGTGTATATTATGTACAGTTATTAGAGCATACAATGTATGTGTACATTAATTTTGCATTAGAGATAATACATTATAACGTTGTAACTCTTTATTATGTGCCAATTATGATGTGGTCGTCAGTTTTTATTGTGTAAATAATTTGTGAACATTGTCATTATTTCTTAGTATTTCTAACTGCAGAGTTATTTTAAAATATCGTTTGTAATATCTCTGCTAATCATATTTGCTATGATCTGATCAAAGCGAAGTTAGATTTCATATGACCAATTGTTAATCAGTATGCAATAGTACATTTTTTGCCTTAATTGTTTTAGAGCAGTATTTAATATCCGATTAGCAGGGATATTGCAGCTTTATCTCTAACATACTGTGATAAATGAGTGTGTATATTAATTTTGTTCATCTCTTATAACTCCATGAGTGGCATTGTACTTTTATTATGTGACCTATACTTGTAATGTTATTGTAAATACTGTATGTACAAACATGAGATGTAAATAAAGAATAAATATATTCCATTTATTTTATTTCATAACCAAAAAGATTAACAAAAAGTGACCAATAAACGTAATGGTAATTAGTACAATGAATACTATAGTCGTGATAGCGCAGTAGATGCGCGTTCGCTTCAGGTGCGAAAGGTCCGGAGCTCGAGCCCCGCTGGAGGCGTTACGATTGTGTCCTTAGGCAAGGCATTTAAATCCACGTTGCCTCTTCTCTCTCCCTCGTGGCGATGGATTCCATCAGGAATGAGGTCTCGAGAGTGATTAATATAAGTTGAATGAACTTGTTTCGAAATCGAGCTAAAATTAATGTGTATAAACTAATACTATAGTATCATTGCCATCATTTTGCGACATTGGCTTTTTACACACCATCAAAGTATTGCTTATATTATGTTAAAATTGTGTTTGTTAATGAAATCAATGGAATATCTTACAGATTGCCCTACTTTCTAGTCCAATCATATAGCTGTATTTGGTTTAACATTTGAAAAATATATCACATAAAATACAAGTTGGCTGATATATGAAAAAATAAGTAACATATTTGATGTGATATGAGCAGCAAGTGACGTGAACTTTGCTAAGCTCTTGTAGGCGGGCCTTATGCAAAATTAGCACGTGGGCTATTGACTGTAATATTATACATGTAAACAATACGGGATATGTAACGTTTTGAGGGCTGCGGACATGTTAAATGTTACATTTCCCGTATAATATCGCCAGTCAATAGCCCACGTGCTAATCCGCATAAGGTCCGTCCACAGGAGCTTAACAAGGTTCACGTTACTTCCTGCTCATAGCACATAAAATATGATATAACTAGATCCGTTCGGTGATATAGACGGTTAAATCTGACATTTGTGAAATGAAGCCTTGAGTTGAAACGATGTGATTGACAAGGTCATGTGACCTCGCGACGCTCTTTTTCTGGTCTGAAGCTGTCAATCAAGATTAATGGGCGGGCCGATATGCACCTCAAAGACTACAGGCGGCATGCGTACGTGACTAATATTACAATCTGTAAGTCAGTTATCGGTCTGATATCACATTTTATGGAACTTATTGCTGCGGTCGGCAATCGCCTCCCTTGCAAAAAATACCATAAAATGTGATATAAGACCAATAACTAATACATATAATGTCTATTAACTTTATTAAATGGAAAATTAGGGCTAATATTGACGGAGATACGCGACCATTTATACATGCACACTTATAAGATTTGTTAAGGCGGAACTACATCAGCGAAAAAGCAAATTTCAACAGAATAATTTCCTATTATATGGTATAATTTGTTTCCAAATATTTGCCTCAATAACTGAGTATTTATTTTAATAAAATAAACAAACGTCGTATACGCGGTTTGTTGACATAACAAACTAATGTAAAATAGGCCGACTGGCATGCGTAATACAACGAGTGTATCCTGAATAACACTATTTATGGTACAGATTTACCGTTATATCTCACATGTGTGCCTATGCATATTATATCAGGAGAAATAAAAATGAATTTTCATCTAATAATAATTTACGCATCTATTACGTTTCTCTCGTACATTGCCATGACGTGTTGTATGCACGCAGCTTATCCAGCACGAACATGCATCATATTTACTCATAATTTATAGAACCCATACTGCGAACATACTATGACTATGGTGTACGTCCGCCTCCGTGGTCGAGTGGTTAAGGTCGCTGACTGGTATACCACTGTAACCTATCATCACTGACCATCACGGTTTCGAGCCCCGCTCAGACCGTGTTTCATTTATATGAAAAAGTTGGCAGTTTCTTACGGAGGTTGGTGCACCCGCTGGAGTCTGCCAAGTAAAGGTGTTATTAGGTAAACTGCCCGCCGTCGATATAGCCCAAAAATGGTGCAGGCGTAAAACCCGAAATATAACATATAATAAGTATGGTATACGCTGAAAACCGAACACAGTGCCAATATTTTACATATTTGGTTCATTTGAAGCTTATATCTTACTAAACAGACACATTTATATAACTATATCTTACTAATTAAAATTGTTGATTTCATACATGTACGCATATAATTTAATATAACACTGGCATTTTAAAACCAGTCCAATATTACTAATAATGGATTGCAAGTACAAAGGTATGACGTCACAACATTGTTTTAACGTTTCATATGTTCTCCTAATTTAGCTTTGTATCTAATGTTGGCAATTGACATTTTGAAGTGTCGAAGACAATTTAGATGTGTTGTATAAAATATAGCAGATAGGTTACAATGGATAACCTAAGCTAACCCTGATTCTGAATTACAAATTTCGAGCAAAATGCGCCGTGGGAAAATGGGTATCAAGCTCGCTTCTCATCAACGCAACCCTGGAAGCATGTCAGTTGGCACGGTGGTAGCTAAGTCGGACAGGTACCCCGGTTCCCTCCCACACGAATAACAACATATTTCGCAACTATAAAATAAATAACGTTTATACAATAAAATTCGACACAGTCATGGATAGTCCCCCTTTAATATTGACCTAGAACTGAACCGCGAGAGCAAAATGTAAACTGTACCATACCTTGAGTGCCCACAGCGAGGAATACAAGCCCAAGTAGTGACAAGACAGTGTTCATGATGACGGTGGATGGTCCTCGGCCCTTTTGAGTTGTACTGGCGAATGCAGGCTTTATATACCGTTGAGAGTGGCCGCAAAAAAACACATTTCTAATTTTGATAATCGATGGGTTTGCTGAAGATAGTTCAAAGCACCAACGCGTTGCAAAAGGTATCGATCTTGCATTATAAGTATGTGATGTGCATCTCTCGTACCACTACGTACTGTCTCTCTAAATAACTAACAGCTCATCCATCCCGTGGCGATGACATTATTTTAAATTAAGTAGGAAATTAGTGGAGATTGATTTGTGTAATATAACTTAATTGCAATTGCAAGACATTGTAACAGTTCAAGGGCGAATAAACGATTAGCCAGCTAAACCGAGAGTTCCATAACCCTGTCATACTACGGCACGTAACACCCATAACATGCGACTTCGGGTGCTCATGAACTCACATAGTGGGGTTCTCAATCATCTGTACTTCACGTTGTGTTTACCGTCCCCGTTTAGCTGCCTTTCATCAGTGTCACAAGTAACAATCGCTTAATAAGCATTGTGACCAGTCTCTCCGGGCCAGGGTGTACATTTCATATTTAGGTCTTGGAATATACACTCAGCACAATTCCTATTCGGTCACCCTGTTTCCCAGTATTTGGAGCAAACTAATAACCATGTAATATCAATATTCATATCGTCTTATTCGATACATTTGTTTTACATATCTGTAACCTAGCATCACTGATGGTCACGGCGGGTTCGAGCCCCGCCCATACCGTGTCTCTTTATATAAAAACAGTTGGCAGTTTCTTACGGAAGTTGTAGTCCAGTTGTTAACACATTGGACTGGTGAGCCAGGGATCGCAGGTTCGATCCCCCGTCTGACCCTAATTAAATTAACAGACTTTCAGATGGGACTTTCAACAGAGGAGACTCTGGAATGGATATCTGTCTGCATCATTGCACTATCCTCCAAAACTCTAAAATCAGGAGATCATAACATTATGGGCAACGGTAGCGACTATCAATAAACGTAAAACAAATACATGTACACAAATAATAAAAATAAACTATATGATACTGCAGTAAAACTTTATTGCAACACAAGTACATAGCATGGAAGCTACCCACAAGTACATAGCATGGAAGCTACCCACACGTACATAGCATGGAAGCTACCCACAAGTACATAGTATGGAAGCTACCCACAAGTACATAGCATGGAAGCTACCCACAAGTACATAGCATGGAAGCTACCCACAAGTACATAGCATGGAAGCTACCCAGACAGATTATAGAAACATTTGAGAGAGATGCTGTCCGTGTTCAATGCGGTGGTCAAGAATTAACATGAATCTCGATGGACCTGAAAATATACAAGAATGGTCTTTAAAAGTGGAATATTTAAACGTGGAGACGCCCTATTGTCATATAGTGTGCACGGTTTACTAAATGCAACCAATGGAAATAAAACAAGCATGCAGACACATCGTGCGCGCGCGCGTGCGTGCGTGCGTGTGTGTATTAGTGTAAGATTTAATTTTATTTCATCTCGTGCTCACCGAAATACAAATCACTCGATGAAATAAGATAAACCAATAGGAATAGTTTATACAAATATATTTTAGCTCGATTGCGAAACAAGTTCTTACAACTTATATTAATCACTCTCGAGACCTCATTCCTGGTGGAATACATCGCAACGAGGGAGAGAGAAGAGGCAACGTGGAAATTAAATGCCTTGCCTAGGGGCACAATCATAACGGCTCCAGCTGGGCCCGAACTCCGGACATTTCCCACCTGAAGCGAACACCCATCCACTGCGCTATCACGACTTCCACAATTAATAAGAATAGAATAATACCCTCTATAGCTACACTATATTACCAACTAAGAATAAATATGGGACATCATTCCAGTAACTATATACGCTTCACTACTTGTTACGTCTTGTATACACTTCGACCAAGGCTGTCATAAGTATGTAAGAAAGTTATATATAAATTTATTTTAGCTCCATTGATAAAAAAAATTCATACAACATTAGTTTAATCGCTCTCGAGACCACATTCCTGATGGAATCAATCGCGATTAGAGAGAGAGAGAAAGAGAGCTAATAATATATATATATATACATATATATATATTATATAGTATTATTATATATATTCATAATTACCTGAATTACCTCCAAAACGTTATAAAATTATTTTTTCAATACAAGATGCAGGGCCAACAAAGCGAATCAAATTGCTATAAGTATTGGCATTGGACCTTTGGTAACATACCTTTCCATTTCTATCTACCATCTTCTACAACAGCGAACTCTGCACCACTTGTATTTACACCACCAGCACTTCCCAGCGTATCTTTCCCAGCGCCGACAGAACTTCCTGCATCGACATCGTCTGTAGCCGAAACTCCTGCCCATGCTCATTCCACCGCCGAAGCCGCTCATGCCCATTCCACCGCCATAGCCGCCCATGCCCATTCCACCGCCATAGCCGCCCATGCCCATTCCACCGCCATAGCCGCCCATGCCCATTCCACCGCCATAGCTGCCCATGCCCATTCCACCGCCATAGCCGCCCATGCCCATTCCACCGCCATAGCCGCCCATGCCCATTCCACCGCCATAGCCGCCCATGCCCATTCCACCGCCGTAACCACCCATTCCCATTCCACCGCCGTATCCACCCATGCCCATTCCACCGCCATAGCCGCCCATGCCCATTGAGTAGGGACCCATTCCACCTATTAAAACATATTGTAATATGAAAACGTGAGGGCATATACACCGTAAAATGAATATATAAAAAAGTTCTACAGACTATATAGTGCATATCACAGCAGAACTATTAAACCAGTTAAGTCAGTTGTTTATTTCAATTCTCGAGTTGTATAATATGAATTCAGCGTATCGTGACCATCATGGATGGAGGTCAATAACTGTTCTCCAATCTCAAACACAATCATGTGATTGGTTCTGCTGAAAGTAAACATCGGAATCAACCAATCAAATCACTTGAATTTGATATTTGTGAACAGTTTTGTAACCCGGCTTGGCACCAGAACGATGGAACAGGAAACGATAACAATTTAATACAGGATAAGATAAATTTTATTTTGAGTCGGCAATATGGCAATAGTACAACACAAGCTCTGCGTGAACTTTTGAACCGACCATACAACATAAAATAATGGCAACAACTATAAATTTAGAATCGCTGATAATAGTATGCATATTTATTATTTGTGGCTGTCCGATTAGTGCAGTGGTTAGCGCGCTCGCTTCTCACCAATGCGACCCGTGTTCGATCCTCGGACAGGGAAGTATGTGAGATGGTACTATGGTCGCCAGATCGGACAGGTGGGTTTTCTCCGGGTACTCTGGTTTCCTCCCACATGAATGACCACATATAAGCTTTCATCCGAGCCAACGAGAGTGATTAATATAAGTTGTTAAAACTTGCTTCGCAATCGTTGTAAAATAAATAAGTATTATTAATTGGTTTCTAAGGAAAACTTTTGAACTTAGTAAAACTCAAATGTAATGGTATCCAGACAACATCAAGCTAACAACAATTCCAAGAGTCATTCAGATTTACTTCCGATGTTCGAACTCAAAACTTGCGATCATCCGCCAATCTCCAACTTTACCTTCCTAAGCCAACTACTGAAGTTTTTAGGAAATCTTTCTTATATTCAGGGTCACACTTGTACAATTCCCTCCCTTATCACACAAAAACAGCACATTCTGTTCCACACTTCAAAGAACAGACCAATAACCCAATAAACTGATAATATACAATTATACATGAATATAAGTATTAGTTCTTGCAGCTTATATCTTATTTCCTATGAACGTTTTACTGGTTACTGTTTACATGTTTCATTATGCTAGTTCATGTTTTAAGGGCCTCCTTGTAGATTGACTTAATTGTTCAAATGAGTTCTCTCGTTAAATAAAGTCTTTATTAGTAGTAGTAGTAGTAGTATTCCGAGTTGGGTCCAGTTTTGTATGTGTTTGTTTTCTTTTTTATCAAAACGAAAATTCGAACAAAAACATAAATATGCGAACGTTTTATTTGCGTGTTTTAATTCCTTGTGCGCTTAAAGCAGCATTACATCGAATGAAATAAAAGATATTTGAAATATTCAAATTTTACGTATGGGTAGCAATGCTGCTACACATTCTAACATTATACTTTGTATACTTATGTTCAATCGGTAAACAGTGTCTTTTTGCGATAAAAACAAACTCGACACCGAAAGTAGGACTTTCCGAGTCGATCGATCACGCATTTGTTTACAACCAGAACGCATCGTCCGCACTTGATTACATTCGGAATGCAGCGTCCCCATTTGACTCACGTTGTCTTTTTTAATTAAATTACTTGGGATGTTGATTCATACCTCTGTTATCTAAGTCTTTTAGTGACATGTCTACATCCCCGCGAGGGGTTCGACATTAGAGGAAGATAAATAGATAGTCTTTCATGTTCAAAATATATACGTTATTTCTACATCCTCTGTTGTTTCACGCATGCGCGCTGTGCGTGTTTATATTTCGTGTGTTGATAAACGAATTCGCGTATACGACGGTTTATATTTATTGGAATGTTATCGTTTCTGAGCGACTATTTCGATATTTATAAACACACACACATTAGTATTTATATTTTACCCAACATATCCTTATTACGATGTAATGCTGCTTTAAACTCGCATTATAACATTATAAAATAGTTCATACTAAGCAATACTTGTAATGTAACATAATAGGTTTGTATATTTCAATTCAACAAGTGTATTACATAACACATGTATATATATATATATGTTTATAGCTAACAGGTCATATAAATATATTTTTAACACCGAGACCATTAATTGGGCCGTATTGAGTTTCTGATAATATCATGCCATTCTGCCAGACTGTAATCCAGACTAGACTGGAGCTAGTACGTCCGGACAGCTATGGTGAACATGCCACCAATGAACGTATGACATAATAATGCAATGTAGGACCACCAGATAGACTGGAGCTCGTACTTCCGGACAGCTATGGTGAACATGCCACCAATGAACGTATGACATAATAATGTAATGTAGGACATCCAAAACTAGATTGCAGCTAGTACTTCCGGACAGCTATGGTGAACATGCCACCAATGAACGTATGACATAATAATGCAATGCAGGACATCCAGAACTAGATTACAGTTGTACTCATATACGCTTGGGGTCTGCACAAAGTATCCACATAGTCAAGTGGGTTGTTCTGGCCCCTAAATAGCTCATGTATTTTTTGTTGGGTCATTATGTATACACCATAGACTTGACACTACACACGCGCATATTTTAGGCGATATCCAAGCATGTTTAAACTGACTCCCAAATTTCTCTCCCACATTGCATCTTCTCTCTCCCTCATGGCAATGGATTCCATCAGGAATGAGGTCTCGAGAGCGATTAATATACTAGAGGACTTAGAAAACGCACACCTACATTATATGATTATTATTACATGAACACGAACTACGAAGGATTCCAGTAAATGTAAATCACATCTTTATTACAAAACACAAATTGAACAACTAAAAATATTCCAAAATGTTTAAAACTATGTATTTATATAGTTATTGTGTTACATGTAAAAAACACTTGTCCTCTAGTATATAATGTGTGAAATTTCGATTCGCAATCGAGCTACTAGTAAAACAAATTTATAAATTAAGTGACTACCACAATATGACCGAGGTTGTGTTGATAGAAACCCTGAACTATATGAGTATAATTATATAATACACTTACCCCCACCTCCGCCGCCATATCCATACATGGAGTAACTCGGTGTGCCTGTAATAACAACAAGAACATGTTCTTAACATACAACAAAGATGGAATATCTAAGTTTGGCAAGTTACTTCGTAAAAAAGTACCCGTATCAATGGTGAGCTAATCCTGTGGCCCTTCCATAGACTAGATAATCCTGTGGCCCTTCCATAGACTAGATAATCCTGTGGCCCTTCCATAGACTAGCTAATCCTGTGGCCCTTCCATATACTAGATAATCCTGTGGCCCATCCATAGACTAGCTAATCCTGTGGCCCATCCATAGACTAGATAATCCTGTGGCCCTTCCATAGACTAGATAATCCTGTGGCCCTTCCATAGACTAGATAATCCTGTGGCCCATCCATAGACTAGCTAATCATGTGGCCCATCCATAGACTAGCTAATCCTGTGGCCCTTCCATAGACTAGATAATCCTGTGGCCCTTCCATAGACTAGCTAACCCACCAATATACTACCATACACCAATGGTACCAATACCATACACTAGCTAATCATGTGGCAATTCCATATATTAGCTAACCCTGTGCCACTTATATGTATTAGCTAACCCTGTGCCACTTATATGTATTAGCTAACCCTGTGCCACTTATATGTATTAGCTAACCCTGTGCCCCTTATATGTATTAGCTAACCCTATGGCTCTTCTATCTAAACAATGATGTACTAGCTGGTCACTGGGTCGAGTACCGCTCAGACCGTGTCTCTTACGGAGATTGATGCACTTAGTTACGGGATAACCACCGGAACCTGCACACGAAATGTGTTGTTAGGTAAACTGCCCGTCGCTCAAATGGGCAACCGGTAGCGACGTTAAATAAACTTAATAATAAAAAAAGATTGTTTTCAAAACTAAAAAATAGCTACGTCCTGCAATGGCGTAGCTCCTATAAGGCACTGAAGACCAGGGGGCCTGCAGATTGTCACAGACAGAAAGTTAAAAATCCAAATAGACTAAATTGCTCGTCGCTCAGATTGGCAACCAGTAGCGACGTTAAATAAACTTAATTAAAAACAAAAATTAGTCAATCTCTTATAATTTTACAAAGAAAAAAGATTATTGTATAATTTCAGAAAATGTACTTACAATATGATATTGCTGCCAAGCCACAGAAGGCCGCTAGGAGAACGAGTCGGTCCATATTGCTGGATTCACAAGTGTGCTCAAGCTATATGATGCCCACACACTGCATCTCTCCTATTTATATACAGACTTGGGTCTGTGGGTTTTTGTTGTCATTCAAGGCTGTGACTCTTCAAAAAGTGTTCGTGGTTTTATAATATACGTTTTATTGAAATTAATGATATTCAATTAATGTCTGCCTGACATTAAGTTGTGGTGTTGATAATAAAACATTACAGTTTCCTCCTTTTTTCTTTGTCTGCACAATGTATATAGTACAGTAAATTATATGAGGGCAATACATGAATTAACTGATTTTCGTGATAGTGCAGTCGTAGAGCGCTTTGCTTCATGTGCGATATGTCCGGACGTCGGTGGTGGTGTTACGTTTATTTATCGTCGCTACCGGTTGCCCATATGAGCGACGCCTCCGGATGAGATTAGTCATTTTAGATTGTTGGAGAATAGTGCAATGATACAGACAGGCCCATTCCAGAATAGCATCTGGGTATTTTTACGTTCACGGTGTAAAGCACCGACACGAGACCTCGGTTTAACGTCCCATCTGAATTGTATTATGGTCAGACGGGGGATCGAATCTGCGATCCCTGGATTATCAGTCCAGCTTGTTACCACTGGACTACATATCCGTCCGGAATTCGGACCCAGCTGTAGCCGTTATGATTGTGATCATAGGCAAATCATAGAGGTCAAATGTATAATAAAACAAGATAATGGGAATCTGGAAACTTGCTGCTTAATAGAGGTGACCACTAACACAGGTTTAACTGTATCTCATCATTCAAGTACTGCCTATATCCATAACACAAGTTGTTGTTGTTGTTGGCAGTCGAATATAAAAAACTGTTAAAAAACTTCGTAGAAAATATAGCGGTCGGGATAGCACAGTGGATACGCGTTCGCTTCAGGTGCGAAAGATCCGGAGTTCGAACCCCGCTGGAGCCGTTACGATTGTGCCCTTAGGCAAGGCATACATTCCACATTGCCTCGTCTCACCCTCATGGCGATATATTCCACCAGGAATGAGGCCTCGAGAGAGATTAATATAAGTTGTAAAAACTTATTTCGCAATCGTGTTAAAAGTAAATTCGTGTGTATAAATAAAACTGATTGAAAATAAATGATCTGTGTTAATTGATTGAAAATAAATTATCTGTGTTAATTGATTGAAAATAAATTATCTGTGTTAATTCGCTTTGTGTTCACACATCTCTCTGTAACAGGAATCTATACTTATTAATCACGGAGTTCCCCGAAGAAAACCTATTTTTATTTGTTGAGTCGGGTTGTTAACGTCGTTGTTTTGAACTTATTTGCGCCTCTCTGCTGTGGGTTCGAATCCCAGTGGAGGTGTCGAATTATTTCCTGTGAGGGGTGAAGCTATCCAGCTGGATTGGGGGAAGGTCGTTGGTTCTATCGGGGCTTTCCTCTACCATTAACAGATGGAGAATCGCCACATGTCCTAAGCTGTCGGTGCTACTATAAACCTATGCTAAAGGTGCATTTTCTTATAAAACACATAAATGTATAGAGAATATTAGACTACTGTATTTTAATTTTTATTAATAGGCGAGTTGGGCGAGCATATACCGAGCTAAATAGTGTTTAATATTGTAAGTGTTGCTTGCAAGTAAAGAGATTATGACATGTTGAGTATCTCAACTAGAATATTTATGGACGGGGCCATCTTAGATTAACCACGTCATATGACTAAATCAAAGTATACTAATTTTATCAGCATAATTTTAAATATATAATTTAACATTTCCTTTAAACATCTGCTTATGTAGCTACATATATATTATTTATATCAACTGTTCTTACATTTGAGCCAGCTTCATGTGTTTACATCACCTTGGCTAATATTAAGTAATTGTGTATGTAGATATGTCGTTATAACCACCCACAGATATTAAAAATGGCGGCCATTTTGAACAATGTTTTTAACCTTATTTATTTCAGAACGAGTGCAAAACAAGTTTTAACAACTTTTTTAATAACTCTCGTTGGCGCGGATGAAAACGTATATGTGGTCTTTAGTGTGGGAGGAAACCGGAGTACCCAGCGAAACCCCACCTGTCCGATCTGGCGACCACCGTACTAGACAGAGACCCATTCCAGAGTCTCCTCTGGTTCTTTTACGTGCACGATGTAAAGCAACGACACGAGACCTCGGTTGAACATCCCATCTGAAAGACTGATCATTTTATTAATGTCAGAGGGGGGATCGAACCTGCCATCCCTGGATTACCAGTATTTTTTTGGGTTGAACGTTGCACCGCCAGCCTAAGTGCTATTGTCGTTGACGTCACAGTGCTTGATTATCCGCATCAATGTAGGTTCGAATCCCACTTGGTGTGAACGCGTTCGAGTGAGGAATCTATTCAGCTGGCTTGCGGAAGATCGATGGTTCTTCCCTGGTACCCATCTGTGACTGACATACTGTTTGAAGGTGCACACGGGGTCGATGGATCTTCCCTGGTACCCATCTGTGACTGACATACTGTTTGAAGGTGCACACGTGGTCGATGGATCTTCCCTGGTACCCATCTGTGACTGACATACTGTTTGAAGGTGCACACGGGGTCGATGGTTCTTCCCTGGTACCCATCTGTGACTGACATACTGTTTGAAGGTGCACACGGGGTCGATGGTTCTTCCCTGGTACCCATCTGTGACTGACATACTGTTTGAAGGTGCACACGTGGTCGATGGTTCTTCCCTGGTACCCATCTGTGACTGACATACTGTTTGAAGGTGCACACGTGGTCGATGGTTCTTCCCTGGTACCCATCTGTGACTGACATACTGTTTGAAGGTGCACACGGGGTCGATGGTTCTTCCCTGGTACCCATCTGTGACTGACATACTGTTTGAAGGTGCACACGTGGTCGATGGATCTTCCCTGGTACCCATCTGTGACTGACATACTGTTTGAAGGTGCACACGTGGTCGATGGATCTTCCCTGGTACCCATCTGTGACTGACATGTGGTCGATGGCTGACATGTGGTCGATGGATCTTCCCTGGTACCCATCTGTGACTGACATACTGTTTGAAGGTGCACACGGGGTCGATGGTCTTCCCTGGTACCCATCTGTGACTGACATGTGGTCGATGGATCTTCCCTGGTACCCATCTGTGACTGACATACTGTTTGAAGGTGCACACGTGGTCGATGGATCTTCCCTGGTACCCATCTGTGACTGACATACTGTTTGAAGGTGCACACGTGGTCGATGGTTCTTCCCTGGTACCCATCTGTGACTGACATACTGTTTGAAGGTGCACACGGGGTCGATGGTTCTTCCCTGGTACCCATCTGTGACTGACATACTGTTTGAAGGTGCACACGTGGTCGATGGATCTTCCCTGGTACCCATCTGTGACTGACATACTGTTTGAAGGTGCACACGTGGTCGATGGTTCTTCCCTGGTACCCATCTGTGACTGACATACTGTTTGAAGGTGCACACGTGGTCGATGGATCTTCCCTGGTACCCATCTGTGACTGACATACTGTTTGAAGGTGCACACGTGGTCGATGGTTCTTCCCTGGTACCCATCTGTGACTGACATACTGTTTGAAGGTGCACACGGGTCGATGGTTCTTCCCTGGTACCCATCTGTGACTGACATACTGTTTGAAGGTGCACACGTGGTCGATGGTTCTTCCCTGGTACCCATCTGTGACTGACATACTGTTTGAAGGTGCACACGTGGTCGATGGTTCTTCCCTGGTACCCATCTGTGACTGACATACTGTTTGAAGGTGCACACGTGGTCGATGGTTCTTCCCTGGTACCCATCTGTGACTGACATACTGTTTGAAGGTGCACACGTGGTCGATGGTTCTTCCCTGGTACCCATCTGTGACTGACATACTGTTTGAAGGTGCACACGTGGTCGATGGATCTTCCCTGGTACCCATCTGTGACTGACATACTGTTTGAAGGTGCACACGGGGTCGATGGTTAGTGGTCGATGGTCTTCCCTGGTACCCATCTGTGACTGACATACTGTTTGAAGGTGCACACGTGGTCGATGGTTCTTCCCTGGTACCCATCTGTGACTGACATACTGTTTGAAGGTGCACACGTGGTCGATGGTTCTTCCCTGGTACCCATCTGTGACTGACATACTGTTTGAAGGTGCACACGTGGTCGATGGTTCTTCCCTGGTACCCATCTGTGACTGACATACTGTTTGAAGGTGCACACGGGGTCGATGGTTCTTCCCTGGTACCCATCTGTGACTGACGTGGTCGATGGTCTTCCCTGGTACCCATCTGTGACTGACATACTGTTTGAAGGTGCACACGTGGTCGATGGTTCTTCCCTGGTACCCATCTGTGACTGACATACTGTTTGAAGGTGCACACGTGGTCGATGGTTCTTCCCTGGTACCCATCTGTGACTGACATACTGTTTGAAGGTGCACACGGGGTCGATGGTTCTTCCCTGGTACCCATCTGTGACTGACATACTGTTTGAAGGTGCACACGTGGTCGATGGTTCTTCCCTGGTACCCATCTGTGACTGACATACTGTTTGAAGGTGCACACGTGGTCGATGGTTCTTCCCTGGTACCCATCTGTGACTGACATACTGTTTGAAGGTGCACACGTGGTCGATGGTTCTTCCCTGGTACCCATCTGTGACTGACATACTGTTTGAAGGTGCACACGGGGTCGATGGTTCTTCCCTGGTACCCATCTGTGACTGACATACTGTTTGAAGGTGCACACGGGGTCGATGGTTCTTCCCTGGTACCCATCTGTGACTGACATACTGTTTGAAGGTGCACACGGGGTCGATGGTTCTTCCCTGGTACCCATCTGTGACTGACATACTGTTTGAAGGTGCACACGTGGTCGATGGTTCTTCCCTGGTACCCATCTGTGACTGACATACTGTTTGAAGGTGCACACGGGGTCGATGGTTCTTCCCTGGTACCCATCTGTGACTGACATACTGTTTGAAGGTGCACACGTGGTCGATGGTTCTTCCCTGGTACCCATCTGTGACTGACATACTGTTTGAAGGTGCACACGGGGTCGATGGTTCTTCCCTGGTACCCATCTGTGACTGACATACTGTTTGAAGGTGCACACGGGGTCGATGGTTCTTCCCTGGTACCCATCTGTGACTGACATACTGTTTGAAGGTGCACACGTGGTCGATGGTTCTTCCCTGGTACCCATCTGTGACTGACATACTGTTTGAAGGTGCACACGTGGTCGATGGTTCTTCCCTGGTACCCATCTGTGACTGACATACTGTTTGAAGGTGCACACGTGGTCGATGGTTCTTCCCTGGTACCCATCTGTGACTGACATACTGTTTGAAGGTGCACACGTGGTCGATGGTTCTTCCCTGGTACCCATCTGTGACTGACATGTGGTCGATGGATCTTCCCTGGTACCCATCTGTGACTGACATACTGTTTGAAGGTGCACACGTGGTCGATGGATCTTCCCTGGTACCCATCTGTGACTGACATCTGTTTGAAGGCTGACACGTGGTCGATGGTTCTTCCCTGGTACCCATCTGTGACTGACATACTGTTTGAAGGTGCACACGGGGTCGATGGATCTTCCCTGGTACCCATCTGTGACTGACATGTGGTCGATGGATCTTCCCTGGTACCCATCTGTGACTGACATACTGTTTGAAGGTGCACACGTGGTCGATGGTTCTTCCCTGGTACCCATCTGTGACTGACATACTGTTTGAAGGTGCACGGGTCGATGGTCTTCCCTGGTACCCATCACACATGTGGTCGATGGTTCTTCCCTGGTACCCATCTGTGACTGACATACTGTTTGAAGGTGCACACGGGGTCGATGGATCTTCCCTGGTACCCATCTGTGACTGACATCTGTTCGATGGTGAAGTGCTGACACGTGGTCGATGGATCTTCCCTGGTACCCATCTGTGACTGACATACTGTTTGAAGGTGCACAGGGGTCGATGGATCTTCCCTGGTACCCATCTGGACGACATGTGGTCGATGGATCTTCCCTGGTACCCATCTGTGACTGACATACTGTTTGAAGGTGCACACGTGGTCGATGGATCTTCCCTGGTACCCATCTGTGACTGACATACTGTTTGAAGGTGCACACGTGGTCGATGGATCTTCCCTGGTACCCATCTGTGACTGACATACTGTTTGAAGGTGCACACGGGGTCGATGGATCTTCCCTGGTACCCATCTGTGACTGACATACTGTTTGAAGGTGCACACGTGGTCGATGGATCTTCCCTGGTACCCATCTGTGACTGACATACTGTTTGAAGGTGCACACGTGGTCGATGGTTCTTCCCTGGTACCCATCTGTGACTGACATACTGTTTGAAGGTGCACACGTGGTCGATGGATCTTCCCTGGTACCCATCTGTGACTGACATACTGTTTGAAGGTGCACACGTGGTCGATGGATCTTCCCTGGTACCCATCTGTGACTGACATACTGTTTGAAGGTGCACACGGGGTCGATGGATCTTCCCTGGTACCCATCTGTGACTGACATACTGTTTGAAGGTGCACACGTGGTCGATGGATCTTCCCTGGTACCCATCTGTGACTGACATACTGTTTGAAGGTGCACACGTGGTCGATGGATCTTCCCTGGTACCCATCTGTGACTGACATACTGTTTGAAGGTGCACACGTGGTCGATGGATCTTCCCTGGTACCCATCTGTGACTGACATACTGTTTGAAGGTGCACACGGGGTCGATGGTTCTTCCCTGGTACCCATCTGTGACTGACATACTGTTTGAAGGTGCACACGTGGTCGATGGATCTTCCCTGGTACCCATCTGTGACTGACATACTGTTTGAAGGTGCACACGTGGTCGATGGATCTTCCCTGGTACCCATCTGTGACTGACATACTGTTTGAAGGTGCACACGGGGTCGATGGATCTTCCCTGGTACCCATCTGTGACTGACATACTGTTTGAAGGTGCACACGTGGTCGATGGATCTTCCCTGGTACCCATCTGTGACTGACATACTGTTTGAAGGTGCACACGTGGTCGACCTCCACCAATGGTAGCTGAAGAGTTTCCGGCGAATTTAAAATTCACCAAAACAAATAAATCAAAACCATTATGACGATGACGCTATTTGTGTAGAATCGATTAAAGACATGCATGTTTAATTAATTGATCATATATATATGCAAAATAAGTGCATGAGAGCGTTAGTAAACCATGTGTGCAGCACGTGCGTGTATAGGCCGCCAATTGCATAGATACGCCCCACGTAACTCTGACATAATTATATACATATACGCGATGGAAGTCGTGATTGCACAGTGGATGCGCGATCGCTTCAGGTGCGAAAGTTCCGGAGTTCGAGCCCCGCTGGAGCCGTTACGACTGTGTCCTTAGGCAAGGCATTTAAATTCCGCGTTGCCTCTTCTCTCTCCCTCATGGATTACATCAGGAATGTGGTCTCGAGAGTGATACATATAAGTTGTAAGAACTTGTTTCGCAATCGAGCTCAAATAAATTTGTATAAATACATATACGCGATCAACCCGTACCATAGTCAACTCAACCCTCGACCTCGTCTTACGCCGCAGTACCACTGTTCGTTGTACGGGTTTTCGATTTTAGCGAATGACCCGCACTTTAAATATCAACAAGCTATTTACATGTATTTATGTCCTGCTCGTTGTCTAGCATAGGATGTGATAGGCTCAGTGGAACTCTGATGGGAGAATGAAACAATAAAACCTGAATGGTTGGAAAAGGACATTTATATTAAAATGTCAGAAAACAATAAATATTTACAACAGTAGTTCTACAATGTAGTACGTACAGATTATACTAAAACGAACTACTGCTAATGATTTGCCCAAGGCTAATACAGATTGTTTCAGATAGCCATATCTGGGCAAACCAAAAACCGCAGAAGCAAATAAAAACACAATAGTAAAAACTAAATGACAGGAGTCTAAAGGCAGGTGTCCATTGAACTAACAATTAGTAATAACACAACAATAGTAAAAGCACAAAACCCTGGTTGTGGATGGGGTGGTGGTGGTAACTATTTGTTTTTCTCAGTAAGTGCTTCTTCTTCAAAATATAAGAATTAATGGCCCACCTAGATGGTGATTGGCCTGGACGTGTCATGTGACCGCAATGCATTTGATTGGATGGAACGTGGTCATGCCTAATTCCCTTACATAATCACCCAGGGTGGGGACGTCCCGGCTTCTGTAAATAATGACTCTCGTACATAAAACATTTTATGCTTTTCATAAAATTATATATATATATCATTATGTGCCAGAGTTGCATGGGGCGTGTCTATGAAATCGGCTACCTATGATGATGATAATAGTTGAGCTTAAATTACCCTCGCCGCCGGCGAACCATGTGGGCGAGCGAGCCTATGAGTGTGTATATACTTTTATATATGTGATCAATAAGATGCTTACAGTTTGCCCCTCCCACACTTACAGTTTGCCCCTCCCACACATACAGTTTGCCTCTCCCACACTTACAGTTTGACCTCCCACAATTACAGTTTGCCCCTCCCACACTTACAGTTTGCCGCTCTGACAATTACAGTTTGCCCCTCCCACACATACAGTTTGTCCCTCCCACACATACAGTTGCCCCTCCCACACTAATAGTTGCCCCTCCCACAATTACAGTTTGCCCTCCAACAATTATAGTTTGCCTCTCCCACAATTACAGTTTCCCGTTCCCACACTTACAGTTTGTCCCTCCCACACTTACAGTTTGTCCCTCCCACACTTACAGTTTGCCCCTCCCACACTTACAGTTTGTCCCTCCCACACTTACAGTTTATCCCTCCCACACTTACAGTTTGCCCATCCCACACTTACAGTTTGTCCCTCCCACACTTACAGTTTGTCCCTCCCATACTTACAGTTTGCCCCTCCCACAATTACAGTTTGTCCCTCCCACAATTACCGATTGCCACTGCCACACGTACATCATTACGTTGATCTTAATGATCATCGCTCAGTTAAGCCAGGTTAAACTGTAAATTTCAATATCGTTTAGATGGAACCTGTTTTGTTTGTAATTCAAGCTACCTACTGTGATGTACATAGCCCAGTGGTTAGCGCGCTCGCTTCTCACCAATATAACCCGGGTTCAATCCTCGGACTGGGAAGTATATGGGATGGTACGGTGGTCGCCAGATCGGACAGGTGGGTTTTCTCCGGGTACTCCGGTTTCCTCCTACACGAATGACCACATTTACGCTACCATCTAACGAGAGTGATTAACTTGCTCGCAATCGTTGTAAAATAAATAAAGTTTAAACTACATACTGTGATGCAAGATATACTTTATTTGACAAGAATAGACAATAATTATTATTATTATTATATATTCGTTATTGCTTTCGTCAGTTGTGGAAGCCATGGTAATCTGAAATATAGAACGTAGCTGGTGTATCGTGTTGGCACAATTGCTTTAAGCGACATTACATCCCAAAAAGCATTTAAAATGCATTTTTTCACGTATAATCCGAATACATTCGAACACAAATATTGAATCAATAAACAGTGTGAAGTGGAAGTCGTGATAGCTCAGTGGTAGCGCGTTCGCTTCACGTGCGAAAGGCCCGGAGTTCGAGCCCCGCTGGAGCCGTTACGATTGTGTCCTTAGGCAAGGCATTTAAATTCCACATGCGTCTTCTCTCTCCCTCGTGGCGATGGATTCCATCAGGAATGAGGTCTCAGGAGTGATTAATATAAGTTATAAGAACTTGTTTCGCAATCGAGCTAAAATAAATTTGAATAAACTAATAAACAGTGTATTTATGGTCTACAAACTTTCAAAAGTGAATGTAGGTTTTCATATACCGGTCATCCGCGCTCATGAATTGACATTTCTTTGTCATTGTAGTCGATACTAAACGCTTGATACTGTCGCTTAGAGATAATAAATTTAACTAAGATTAGTCTACAAATAAATATGCATACATGTGAGATATAACTGTAAATCTGTACCATCAATCTTGTTATTCGGAATACACAGGTTGTATTACGCATGCATATCGACCCTGTTTACATCATTTTGTTATGTCAACAAACCGCGTATACCACGTTTGTTTGTTAGTTGAAATCTTCAGTATTTGAGGCAAATATTTAGAAATACATTACTCCATATAATAGAAAATTACATGCTGTATTAATTTGCGTTTTCACTGATGTAGTGTCGCTTTAAATTAGCAATAATTATTGAATGTTCTTTTTGAACGGGCACAATCTGCTTAGCACACGTGGCTTCTTAATAGAGGTAAACTGTATAGTAAAACAACATATTTGGAATCTGGAAGATGGCTGCTTAAGACAGGTTGGCTGCTTAATAGAGGTGACCACTAACACAGGTACATATTTTAGAAAGGCAATTAAGCTGGACATGTTTTAAATACGGTTGCAATTGAAGACATTATTTAGGAGTGTGTGTGTTTAACGTTTATTTATCGTCACTACCAGTTGCCCATATGAGCGACGCCTCCTGAAGAGATTAATTATTTTAGATGTGTGGAGGATAGTGCAATGTTACAGAAATAGACCCATTCCAGAGTCTCCTCTGGTTATTTTACGTGCACGGTGTAAAGCACCGAAACGAGAACTTGTTTAACGTCCCACCTGAAAGACTGTTAATTGTATTAGGGTCAGACGGGGGATCGAACCTGCGATCCATTGATTCCCAGTCCAGCGTTTTACCACTGGACTACGTATCGTCTATTATTAATTATCTATCCATTAACTAGGTTGACCATAGTATGGTTGAAATAAAACGAAATCAGGAACAGAACAGAATTTATTTCGAACGATGTGTACATGATATGTCGTTTTCGCCAAACTAGTAATAACATATACAATGTTTTTTTATCACGTGACAATTAAAATTTATGTGACAATAATATATCAATCTTGATACTTACACATTTATATCATCTATAATAACTAAAGTAGATGTGGCTAAGTTATGTATAGTATTATTATTATCGGAACGTGTAAGACTGTTAAATAGGTATACACACTATTACAATAGTGTGTATAAATCAATGAAAGACATCGATGAGTTACTGACCCTGAATACTCCCTGAAAGTATATAATTATGTCCTAAGTGTTTTCCTCTGTTTTTATCGTTGCTTCCTTTGCACAACATGCTAGCAATTTTATTCCACTATCGCTCTATATCTCGACATATCTCTTACAGCATATGCAATGGATACGTATTTGTAAAACAATGCTATCAGTTAATTAACACGATTTTGATAAATTCACAATTATCATACCGCAAAATCTGGTTAGGGAACAACTGTAAAAACAAAGGATTCTAACTAAAAGGACCTTTCACATATTGGAATAAATCAGACTTTATCTGCCAAGGGAGGTAATTGGAAATTAGAGATGTCTCTCGTTGTTTACTTAGGTTGTTATAGCATGGACACCTAACGAAATCAAGGTTGTGTATATATTGTCATAGAGGATGTTGATCTGTGTGTGTTGTACGTTTATTTATCGTCGCTACCGTTTGCCCATATGAGCGACGCCTCCTGAAGAGATTAGTCATTTTAGATTTTGGAGGATAGTTTAATTTGTTTAGTTTAAACAATATTTTATTTCAATGAATATACATAGTATAATGATCACAATAAGAAAATACATTTTGGAGGATAGTGCAATGATACAGACAGAGACCCATTCCCGAGTCTCATCTGGTTCTTTTATGTGCACGGTGTAAAGCACCGACACGAGACCTCGGCTTAACGTCCCATCTGAATGACTGTTAATTTTATTATGGTCAGACGGGGGATCGAACATGCGATCCCTGGATTACCAGTCCAGCGTGTTACCACTGCACTACAGATCCATCTGTGGATGTTGATCAACAACAACAAAAACAACAACAACAACAACAACAACAAC